>MU826857.1:0-308259 GCA_029204205.1 Desmophyllum pertusum
GTAATTTCTTCTACTGATTCTTTGCCTCACTATTCAATAGTGAATCCCCACCTTTATCAACAATACAATACAATACAATACAAAGCCTTTATTTCAACACGATAAGTATAAAAAGCTACAAGCTTATGGGGTCGTGCATCTAAAAAGTAATAATTACATACATTCGGAACCATATAGTATATACTATCTACATTATTTTAATAAGGAGGATAAATAAATAAATAAATAAATAAATGAATAGAACAGAAACTGTATTTTTCAAAAGTAAATAAAATCAGTGTTCCTAAACTTAGTGTTGATTTTGAAAAATAAACATAATTCTTTACCAGATTTGGTCCTTGTGCAAAAATTCCTTACTGCACACGTCAAGCCTAGTAAAACGTTGTTTCTTTGTACTATGGCCTGGATATGTGTATCATGTTTTTTATGTACAATGTATCAAGTTAACAAAAACCTCGGAAATATTGCTGAAAGCACTAAAAATACCTGTCATTTTACACTTGATCAAGATCAATTTTTTGACGAAATATCTCGTGGAGAATGCTGAAAATAGCATTTTCCGAAGCCTCCTCTAGATTTCAAAAATTTTTCCGGGGGAGCATGCCCCAAGAACCCCCCTAGAAACTCGCGCCTTTGGGCGCTCGTTTCAGAGCTCTCTATGAGGATCATATTGGGCTTAAAGCGCGCGACAAAAAAAACGGGCTGAAAAAAAAAAGTGAAAAGCAAAAAAAAAAGGGCTGCGCTACGCCCTCTGATACATGATGTATATTATTACTGAACGTAATTAAAACAGCACAAGAGATGGCGATCAAAGGTCAGTCACAACGGAAAGGCGACTTTCCTCCGTACCCCATACAAACACAAAAAAAAAATATCCTGCCCAGCATGTTACATGGAGAAGAAAAAATAATCATGCACACAAATGCCCCGAGAAAAAAAATCCTTGCAGCATGAAAGGGTTTTAAAAAAAAAAATTCTTGCCTATACCAAATCCTCCATCCCCCCTCAGAAGTTAAATGGGTCGCCCCTTAAGTCGCCATTTACTTATAGACCTCTGGTAATAGTCATCTGCTTTCAGTTTCACTGAATGATGATGTATGATTTGGCTCGTTCGTTGGAGGAAGAGAGGTATCCACGCGAAATATAGCGCGGACAGAGTTGTAATAAAAGTGCTTATCATCCTGTATAAGGTTTTTGAAAGGAATACTCTTATTATTGGGTGGTTATGACATCTATTCTAGGATAGGGGTTCAAATGTTTATTTGGCTTTAGTGTACGGCATTTGGTTTAGTAGATATTACAGTTTCTACGCAGAAAAGAAAACACGAGTTGAAGATGACGCAACCATTCGGTTGTGATTATTACATGGGTAAAATGATTGACATTGTTCTAAAATTAGCTATAGCCACTAGACTAATTTATCTTCCGTATTATCCGCGCGCCCGTTGTATTTGGTATGACGGGATTTGGTTTAAATCAGTTACAGCTTCTACACAGTAAAATTGGACTCTAAGCAAAATATTGCATCACACAGTCACGTTTTTCGTTCAGCTCACGCAGGTTCGTTTAGTTTAGTTTTGACTCTTTAGATTTGGCGTGGGAACATCAGCGTGGGAAACATCAGAAGTACACTGACCGTAGTGGATGGAGTCGGTGGATTGTTCTTTCTCCGCTCTAGATTTCTAGATAACAATTAGAGTGTTTAATCTGTCGAGGGAAAAAAGGAAAAAAAAAAAAAAAAAAACTAGCCTATTAGCCCTCGAACTTCGTTCTCGGCTAATATTTGTTTTTAAGAACAACAATAAAATTTCCCAAGGGCAACTATCAGACCGATAGTTCCGAGACAAAAACTAGATTGTCGTTATTGTTCACCACTAAATTTTCTATTTCTCTAACCCCGCTCTCTGGAGCTTCAAAAATAGTTTTTTGCATGTCAAACTTTTTGTCTCGTAAATACGTACAGAACTTTAAGCCCCTGCCAAACGGAGACGCAAATAGACGTAAGTAGACGCAATGTTGAACTTATTGCGTAACAGACCTTGCGTTGGTGGACCCAAAAAACGGTCACAGAGTTCGCAAGTCTTATCGCAAGTGTACGCAAGTTGCCAAAAAAAGAAAGCCATTTGAATGCTCCTGCGCGCGCTGCAATTCAGTACTAGAAGTAAACAAAAAAACTTGCGTTGACTTGCGTTGGTGGCCAAACGGTGAAAAACTTGCGTCTACTTGCGCTCAAATTTGATCTCGATCAAAGTGAACGCAAGTCGTCGCAAGTCAACGCAAGTCGTGGCCAAACGGAGACGCAAGTGGCGCAAGTTGAAACTTGCGTCTACTTGCGTCTCCGTTGGCCAGGACTTTAGGTTAAACTTCGGTATTACTTTTTCAAAAGTATAAATCGACTGAGTGATTTTTCAGTTCCATCTAAATGAAGTATGATTTGTATGAAAAACGGCGGTAAAAACCTGGCGCGGGTCGCCAAGTTGAATGAAAAGAATGCAGACACAAGTTTCTTCGGATTATTTATTCGCTCATTTCTTCTAACGATTCATATATTCTGGAAAATTGTGCAAATGATTTAGCACAAAATGGGAAGATCTGAAATAATTGTGGAGCTGAACATTATATTCATTTTACAAGTCAAACGGACAACTGAACGGAGTCGAGGGTTTCACTGCGGGCAAACGCTTGACGAACTGCCGTATTTAAGCTTCGTAACCGATATTTATTGTGCTGATTCAAGCTAACAATACCGAATAGGCTAAGCTTAAACTTGTGGTGTAAACAGGCTGTCATGTTTTGGACGAATTTGTGTCGGTTTACCGATCTTTCCGTAAATTGTTTAGTGCTCTTTCATTCGCATTTGTTGTACATTTACAGGAATTTGCCATTAAATATTTCGTTCCAAACTTCGTGCATGCCCATATGTTATGAAAGAATTGATAGAGAGTAAATTCTCGCTATTTTTTAATTTATTCTTTCAACTGTTCAGCTCAAAACTGCACAAAACGGTTGTTTTTCGCTCAGGCGGGCACTATCGATCCGGGTTTTTTGCCCGACGGGCACTATTACCTGACAGTGTCTCTCCGCGGATGAACACTATCACGTCACGTGTTCGATTTAAGCCAATCAGAATCAAAGAAAATTTAGTGGTGAACTATAATGGCTGATAGTGTACGCGTAGCTCAGCCAATCAGATTGTCTCATTTGCATTAGTGTACTAGTAGAATTTTTACTAATCTCTAATAGATTTCAAGCAGGATTTCAAGAAAGAAAGCCGATTTTTTAAATTGCCCGTTATATATATATTTTTAAAATTCGTGTTAACCCTATTCTGCCAGGGGGGGGGGGGGGGGGGGGGGGGGGCTAATCCTGGGATTTAGGCTTAATACGTCCTTTGAACAACCGGGCCCAAGCTGCAGAACACAACTGAAATAACAATTAAAAGCTCTCTTGATGAACTCTGAGACTTTTTTTGATGACCGCTTCAATCTGTACAGGACGTGACGATAAGAATGATGAAGATGACGACAATAATGCGATGAAGATGACGATAATAATGATTGTGATAAGGAAATGGGAAATAAATGGGTTGATGCAGCAGCTGGTAGATGCGCTGAATCGAGATGTCAGGTCGAAGTAAAGTTCGTTTTATGTCTTCGTGTAGCTGTTGGACTGACGTACTGGGCCTGTGTTGTTTCATGCAGGACGCATGGACTCCCAAAAAATAACACATCTCATGAGTTAACAACATAGTCATCAACAAGTTTGTGGAGTAGTGTTAGGTTTTAATCACATTTTGAATGCACAGAGCTTCACCAATTCAAGAAACGTGAAGAAAAATCCGTGACATATCTCGATCAAGTTTATCTTGGTTTTTAAAGCATTTTCAAACAAAGTGAAAACAAATACAATAATCATTCATTCATGGCGCGACTTCCCGTCGCCATGTTTTTTCTTCTGCCTTAACACAACTATATACAGCACGCGCAGAACCTATGAATCGCGCCTGGCGTAAGTTTTTGTGATTGATTTGCTTTTGGGCAAGTCTGAGAGCCATGGGTTTGTATTTGATTTTTGATAGAATGTATGAGACGCCGCATGGGTCGAGGAAAAATGCGAGGCTAATGAGTCAAAATTTGTCCGCCTCGTAAATTATATTGTTTAAACCATCGAATAAGGGATTTAATTATTCTACTGCAAAAATATTCCCCAGGGGGGGAAAACTATTCTGTCTATTTTCCACAGTATTCGCTCCTGTTGTCAGTAGTCCCCAATACGCGTGTCATATTTTACGTGTTCCGTATCTTGGAACATTATATGGTGAAATGACGCAATAGCAGGAATACATTTATCCATACAGTTATTTTTTTTTTCCGCATTTTTAAGCAACAACATGTCCTCTAAAAACCTAACCCGGACTCGCCCTGTTCAACTACATAATGAGAAAATCAAAGACATCCTTCGACTTGAACATATTTGAGCCTTCAAAATCAACTCGCATATTTTTTTTTTAAAAAGCTAAGCTGAGTTATTACGATACCTCGCTGATCGATCCAAAGTGTTGATTTTTCCCCGACGGTTTTCCTTGCGGACTATGACAATCGATCTTTCCTACTTTTGGTTAAGACATTGAGTACAAGCAAGTCTGTAACTGACACTTTCCCTTCCCGGAGCAAAATCATCTTGATGAAACGAAACAAGAACTATATATGGGCGATCGAACTGAACAGCATTCTTAAGGCTTTGTGGTTTTAGAACACACGAAAACGGAACCGCAGACCTATCTGCCTCGCGGATTGGGCAGGACTAATACAAAAGGTTTTTTTCACTGGGGGCCGGCAAATACAGGAAGCGGCATTTTAATTAGCCGTTGGAACTAGTGCGGTGAAAGGAATCGGACCCCTATGCGGGGCTCTTTTTTCGTTCGCTCCCTACTTTTTCTCTTTTTGCCGATTTTTTTTTTTGCGCCTTCGCCCACCCACTAACTGCCCCCCTTGGGTTCCCTCCGAAAGGAATGTGACTGCTAGGAGTGTTCACTGTTTGATCAACATTACGTCAAAATTTGGTTTTTGTTATTCAAATTTTGCGCAACCATTTAAACAAAAGAAACTCTTTGGTTTTCAGAACAAAATTCCGACAGTAGCATGGGCCAATAGGTCCCTCTAGTAGTGTTGGCAACATTAAATAACAATAGGTGACAGTAACGAGAAAACATCGCTATACGAAAAAAAATAAAAGAGTCCGCGAAATTGAATGAAATGTATAACAAATTTAAGAGCTTGCATGCTGAAAATTGCGAAAAATAATTCATCGCATCTTGTTTTTCTTATATAACGCGCGAATTGGTATGTATCGGGGCCCTTGCCTTTCTCTTGTGCCACTGACTACAAACTCTCGAAATCTTCACTCACCTTGAAAAGTACGTCGGATTAATTACAGACGTTATTGTACTTATTTTTACGGCGACCATAGCCCACTGGAATACGGCAAATTATCATGGGGGAATTAGATTCACAGCTCTAAAGGCGTCGTTGTTGAATATATTATTGACTCGTGTGATCTTCGGAGACGGGAAAAACTACAACTTTGTGTCCAAGCTTTCGTCGCGGATATAGAATTTCCGGAATTGATACTCGAGGAAGGTAAACTTAGTACATTGTATTGTGATGTCAGGGGCACCCAACGAACATTTGTTGGTAAAATGCATTATCTTACCCAGATAAATGAAAAGTAAATGATATAAAAGCATTTCCAGGTGTTCTTCTGCGTTGCTGGGAAAAATATATCTGTTCCTCTTTCCCAGCATGACACATATAGGGAAATTCCAGCCAGCTGGATAAAAAATGTCTGTTTCCCAGCCAGCATTTTAAAATAATAATAAGTAACCAAAAAGGGCTTGGGAATTAATTAAACATCGATGGAAAACCATTCGAAGCTTGTGTTAATATGATTCTGCTGTTTATTGCTTTGTTTATGTCGGGGTTTTTTTTCTCGATCCAGTCTCTTTCCGATCTACTCAAGTCAGCCAGCGCAAAAATAGTAATTATTCAGTGAAAATTTCAAGAAGAAAAAATAGACCGAAATATTTTGCCAGCCAGCAAGAATTCCGCTGGGGAAAGATAAAGTGAGGAACAGATTCGTTGGGTGCCCCTGTGATGTGACAGAAGCGGAATTTCAAAAAAGCCTTTCAAAAAGAAGATCGAACGTTTCAAAGTCTAATTTTCACATTTTTACTCCCTTAGATGCTTAACAACTTTCAACGAGTCTTGAAATTGCAAAATCTGCTTCTGTCACATCACAAAAGAGGTTATTATCTACCACTAGGTAATAGAAACATTGAATTTAGAAACGCTTCTCAAGTGAAAGCTTGGACACAAAAAATTGCATGTCCGCAATTCTAACTTTAGAAGCTTAAAGTATCACCGTACAGCGCGATCTGCCAGAAAAACCACAATCATGTATAGTTCCATCATCGCCAATATCCCTATTAAGTTTCAGCGGAATCGACTTTCAAAATTCGGAGATTTGAAGGTTTTAGAAGACAAACACCCACCCCAGAAATTAAGCTTATGAATTTATTCAGCCAAAAAACGGATCTTTGGCTCGATCGAAGAAACGTGACGAGCGAGCCCCGAAAGCGAACTGTCAATTCACTGTGATTTGTCACCCTGTAAGGGACGTCCCGTTAGCGTTACGGGAATTCACCCGTTGGAGGGTATAGTGGACAAAGAGAAAGAGGAATACATTTTCAAAGGTGCCGATGCGCTTGAAAGTTTTCTTGCGCATTTTATAATCGTCAACACGCTACGCAGGTTCAGCTTTTGCTTTCTTCGATGCAAAACAGGACACAAAAGGTACGTATCACAAATTCTGACTTTCCCTCTGTTATTAGAGATAGAAAACTCTAAAGAAGGAAGAAATTCTAAAGAAAATGGGATCTAAAAGTGCACCAAGAAAAGAAGCACCCGACAGGTACTAATGGTAGGTACATTTATCAATTGTTTTGTTAACATCGTAATTAAGCGCCATGGACAACTAGTGGTACTATCGAGATGTGTTTTATTTACAACGAGTCAAGGCCTGATATGACGAGGCTGGGGATGGGATTATAGAGCCGCCGGAAAAGTTGTTTTCGCGATAAAAAATCTCATACGCAGAGTTTGACACTATAATGATGTCAGTCCGACTCTTAAAATCCAGAACAATGAATACAAATTAAATTAAAACCTTTCTTGATGACCATTACTTAATTTGTACAGGACGTCAGAATGTTGAAGATGACGATATATATTTATATATATATACCATGATGATAATGACGATGATGATTGTGATAAGGAAATGGAAAGAATGGATGATGCAGCAGCTGCGGAAACTTAATTAAGAAGGAAACGAAAAGGAAAAAGAAGAAGAAAAGCCCGCCAAAAGAAAAAGAACCAAAACATAGAGCAGCAAATAGAAATAAACGAAAATGGAAATATATACAAAATAGGTTTTTTTCATCATGTTTTTTTTTAACATTTTTAAATTGCAAACACACAAACTTACAATATTGATACGTACACTACTTACATATTTGAACCTATTCAGTTACAATGCAGTGCTACAGAAACTTACACTACTTAAAATGCGGCATAACATTTTTTATATTTAGTATTTTCTAGTTTAACGTTTTTGTTTTACTCTTATTTTGGCCCTTAATGGGCAATGCAATGACCAGTTTGATAAAGTCACCAAAACAAAGAGGAAGAACAGTGGCTACAGTGGTCTATCCCTCAAGCAGCAAAAACAAGCACTTCTACCACCAGCTCAATCTTCATTCAACACCACCACCACCACCACCACCCAGCAATCGGGAGCCTTAAGGTGGGTGTACATAATAATACCAGAGATATTGAGTATAGATAAATTTAGATATAAAACCAGCAACCAAAAGTGAACATATAAACATGTACATGGTTTGAAAATGGTAATTGGTTTTAATATTAATTTCTGGAACGTTTCAAATTCACATACAGAAACGTAATAATGTGACATGTAATTTACATTACTACCACCAGGTCAATCTTCAGAGCCTCCAAATAAAAAGGCAAAAGAGTCACCTGGACCACCACCCAGCAATGTGTCACTGACAGAATAATATCTTTCTCACTGTAAACATGTTTAAAATACAAACATGTAATCATTTAACGATTCGTGGATACAAGTAGCATTGCCAGTGGGATTTTATCTCATAATTTGTTCTATTTGTTTTCTTCTCAGTTTTTTATGCAAAATGGACCACATAAAGGAATGGGCAAGAAGGGACAATGGTACAACAAAGCATCTGACTGGATTGCTAAAAATGAAATCCACAAAGAATACGCCAAAAGAAAAATACGTATCAGAACCTTTGTTCTATTCGTATTTTGGCAGATTAATGGGCTGTGACCCATTTGATAGGGTAAAGAAATGTTCAAAGGGCCGGGGGAAGAACAGTGTGCCAGGCTACAGTGGTCTGTCCTTCCGGCAGCAGTCAGCTCCATCACCACCTGGCAGCAATGAGCCTCAAGGTGGGTGTATATAATATTATTACCAGAGATAAGTCTAGATAAATTTGGATATATTATGGAGAATTTAAATAAATGGACAAACCGGTCAATGGTCCAGACTGGTCAAGTGTCGATTTTAAAATATGACATCTACCAAGCCTACAGGATCCTACAGAAGGGGAAAAAGATCTATTAAACAACAGAGTCATCACAAATTGTGGAGAGTGCTGGGTTTAAATTTTGAATGCACAAACCGTCGTCATTCAAGAAACGTGAAGAAGAATCCGTGATATATCTCGATAAAGGGAAGCCTTATTTGATGGCTATGTCCTACATTCCAGTGGAAGGATCAATGTTTGAGGGCCAATAGTTATATACATTTTATAAAATAGTTTAGCCATTGATTATTTATTTCTTTCCTTAATTTTTTGAATTTTTTATTTTGTTATTTAGTGTCCTCCATTAGCTGTATAGCTAAACACATTGACACTCAAATAAAGTTGTTATTGTTTTTGTTGTTATTATTATTTTTAGTTTTTTTATGCAAAATGGACCACGTAAAGGAATGGACAAAAAGGACAATGGTCCAAACAGGCCAGCAAAACGACTGGATTTCAAAAATGAAATATACAAAGGAAGGAGAGTGGATAAAGAAATATCTAGAACGAAAAGAAAAGAAAGAAAGAAAGAAAGAAAGAAAGTAAGCAAGTAAAGAAGGAAGGAAGGAAAAACGGAAGATAGGATGGACGCTGAAACCAACATTTTGCACATTCCAATTCTTATAGCGTATCTCTGTGAAGGAAAAAGGATTGTTTCATGGCAATGACCTGAAACTGTGGAGGCTATTTGTAAGCAGACCTTTAGAATACTCCAGCAAGTGAACTGCTAGCAACAAAGACAGCATTTGACAGGATGTACAATTCGTAGAGTTGATTGGCGCTACAAAATGTTTGAAAACATCCAAACGTTTCGGAAATACTGTCCCTTCTTCGGTGGAATAGCCGTTAACAATTCGTATCCTATTTTTTTATTTTTTTTGTAGAGATATGATATTAATGAGAATTAATCCTTTTTCATCTATTATAAAAGAAAACTGCTTCTGCCTCATTTTTGTAGCAAAGCTTATATTCAAGTGGTGGTAAGTTAGTTAATAATAGTTTAACTTAACTGTGTAATACATACAGCCACTCAGTGTATTATCCAGTTTCAGTTCTAGCCATTTAAATTTATTTTTTTAATGTATACATATTTTAATTATATATATTTCGTATTTATTTCTTTGTGTAGATACTTTTTACATTAAATTAATACCCATTAATCCAATTTGCTGAAGCTCTATAGTTAGCAGGCTGACTAATCCAGCCCTTATTATGTAGCTACATCTTAATAGCCTATTTAATAAATACTGAGATTTTTTATGAGAGAAAATGATGATGATGACGATGATGATGATGATGATGTCTTCGTTTGTTCCTAAGGACAATTTACACGATAATGCTGACATCAGGCAAAGTCTAACTGATTCTCTTCAAAGCTATTCAAGAAAGCATGAAAACTGGCAAGTACACTACAAATATGTTTATTTTTCTTGGTAGGTGGGGTGGGGGTGGAGGTGGGGGGTGGGGGTGGAGGTGGGTGGTGGGTGAAGTAATATCAAGTAATGTCTTCACCTCCTTTAAACACAATCCCAGGGATAACTTGCTGCACTGAAGTGAGAAGTACAATGAGCTGTTTATTGGAGAAATACGCGAACAAGACAGAAAACGGCACCGATCTATGGATAGTGAAATTCCTGAGCAAGCTCATAAAATCCAACCCTTTTTGTCATGTTTGATACCAATCAGTTCCGAGTGTATCGTTTGACGCGTGTGAGCAGCTTTCTTTGGAATCTGAGAATGACTCAGTGCGTCTCGTATAAAAGTAATAGTTGTGATGATAAAGCAGCTCTCCAAGTAGAAAGATACAGGCTTGTTGACCTCAAGAATTTGTCTTCATCTTTGTCTGAAGTCCACGTTTGTGAGAAAGGCAAGCTTTAAATTAATTAACCATTGAGCCTTAATTTCACACAAGCCAGCCTTATTTTTTCTTTTCTCAAACTCCATGCAACTCAATCATTACCGACTGTCAGTATTTGATATACTATTTGTTTAGTGTGTTTAAGACTGTGTTCAGTCTTTATAGTAGTTATTGTCCTTAGAGGGTCTAACCATTATTAGTTTTTTTTTATTGTATAAATATTTTCTTTTGTCTAGACATTTGCCATAAATAAATAACCATTATTCTAATGTGTTGAAGCCGTATAGATAGCTGGCTGACTAGTGCAGCCGTTGTTATAGTAAATCAATCTAATATACGGTAGTAATAAATATAGCAATTGTTTTCTATATTTTGTTTTACTTGACTTTATAGAGTGTAATCAAACTATTGTTTCATGAAACACGTCTTCAAGGGCAAGAGGCCGAACAATTTGAAGAGTGAAAGAAGAACAGTCTAGAGATAGACACAGAGATAAATCACCTTCCTCAGCTTGTCAAGAAGAACCGGCCAGGTGACACAGACATAAATTCACCTTCCTGATAGCTTGTCAAGTAATGTATTCACCTTTTCGACACCGTCCAGCCCACCACCAACAACAGGGGTACGGTACGTGAGAAGTACATTGTGATGCTTGGAGAAATACGTGAAAAAGAAAACGGCGAATGAAATTCCTGAGCAAACACCGAGTGTATCGTGAACGCCTGTGAACAGCTCGCTTTGGATTATGAGAGTGATCAACCAATCAGTGCGTCTCATCTGAAAATGAGGCCAGGAGACTCTTCAAACAGTTCTTCTGATATGAGAAAGATATTATTTTGCTAGTTACACAAGCTACTCGGGGGAAAAAATACCGAGTTTCCCCCAACAGGAGTCGAACCTATGATCTTTCGCACACCGGTCGGACGCTCTACCACTGAGCTACAGAGCTACAGGATAGTTCTGATAGTTCTGATGAAGTGGCCCTTCAGTAGACTGATACAGGCTTTTAGATATTTCGAAATTGTTTTCAACTTTGTCTGAAGCCCACTGGTTTCTCTAACTTAAAATAAGCCAGTCGTATTTTTCTCAAACTCATCCTCAATCAAAATAGTTTGTTCGATATTGTGGTTAAGACTGTTGAGTCTTTATATCGACTGTATTTATTGTACTGATTAGTTTTTGTATATTGTATAAATATAACTATAAATATAACTTTTTTTTTTTTTTTAGCGGTCCGTATCCAAATCCTTGAATTTGATTGCTAAGCGCGCGCGATTCAGCGGTCCGTATCCTGCAGTACGGACCCCGAGTTACGGACCGCTCCGACCACTGTGCAATTTACTCGGGTAGAAAATATTGCTTTGCTTCTTAAGACTGCCAGAATGCGTTTAATATTGTAAGGCCCACAAAAACATATTAATCAAGACAATATTGGTCCCGGGAGCGGGAAAAATTGTCCGTGAACCCGGAGGAGACCCGCGGAATCGTAGCGTAGGCATGCGCTATTCAAGCGAAAACATTTTAATTTCAGCAACGTGCGAAGGACGAAGGTTGTAATTGATGCGAAGAAGCTTTTTATAATGCCGTTTCTCACATTATATTGCTCTCTTACCGTTGTCAAGTGAATGGAGAACTACGCAGTGGAATTAAAGAACTTGCATTTCTTCAAAAAGGCGAGTTTTCATTTGATTTTAACCGACATAATTTGAGTTTGTTGTTGTTTTTGGAAATCAGTTTCACCGCTCGCGCTCTGTATTTTTTGAATTATAAATCTCCGTGTTTAGACTCATTTCCTTAGTTTTAATCATTTGCTTTTCATTTCCCTTTTTTCCTAAACATACCTTCCGTTAAGTTTCATTCAAGAAATAACTTAGTGATTACCGGTAGTCTAGAAAATAATCCTCGGCACGTAAGCTTATAAAACTTAAATCAGTTGTGCCGTACGTTGAACGAAACTGAAAGCAAGTTTACAGTTTGTCAAGGTTTCGCATAAAATGAAAATTATGAATTGCCATTGAATGGTAAAAATTAGATTAACATGAGAAATGAAATTGGTGAAAACTGAGGAAACAGCTTTGCTCTAAAAATGCTTTCAAGAGTATTGAAGATTGTCCTAAGATTTGCCGCCGTTACGACTTTGAATGGTTTTTGTGTTAAATTTGAAATAGCTTTCTCATTTCAGCTGCTTTTAGTGGTGAAATTCCGTTTGAGTCTCCATCGTCTGTTCTTCACAGCTACGTATAGCTTTCTGTAATTACATATTTTGGTGTAAAAATTAATCATCCGAGTTTCTTGTTATTTGGATTAAGCTTAAATTTTATTATTCGGTAGTTTTATAGCGACCTTGGGATAATACGCGCGCGCGTGAAAAAAATATTTTTCAAAACAAGATTTCAAGATTTCTAGCATTTATACAGAACCAAGTAGGAAAAAAATAAACACGTTATTCACCGGCCTTGGTCGGTCCGTATAGGGAAAAACTGTGCCCTCGGTCTCGAGTACGGCCCTCGGCCGCAGCGGCCTCGTGCCGTACTCGAGACCTCGGGCACAGTTTTTCCCTATACGGACCTCCCGGCCGGCGAATAACATCTATATATTTTTTACACTTTTTTAATACTTCATTAGCTTTTATTACCCATTGTAAACTAATTTAATTATTTGTTTTTCTATATAAGCCTCATGCAATTTTTGATCTGTTTACCCAAGTATTTTATAAGCTGTATAATACACTGAAGAAGCCCAAACGGGCGAAACGTCTGTATATTAAACCAAGACATGTAAGAAGTTCGTTGGTGACTCTTTGTTCATTCAAACCATATTATTATTCGAGTCCAAACGTCCTGTATCCGCCTGGATCCTTCTCACAAGAGGCATCATCGCTGGTTACTCTTCATTCTACATATATAACTATATATTTAGATATTATTTATTAATATATATAAAAACGTTCTCTGGTTAAAAATTTTATAACTATAAGCTTTCGACAACCGTCCTGTTGTCTTCAACGGATAAAAATGTGGAGAAAGCGAATGTGCGTACATGATAAAAAGTAAAAAAAATTAGCATACGCGAAATAATTTAAAACTAGGGAGTAAAAAGGTGCGAAAGTCATTTCTTTAAAAGAATGCGGTATTGGCTTGGAAGCGGGCATGAGTTATTGTCAGCGTCAACAGTTTTTGAAGTGTGCCAAGACTCAAGGGTTTTAAGGTGGCGATAATTGCCTTTGTCAATAATAGAAGCATTGTCAAAGTCGATGTGATGATTGTTGGACCAAGCATGGTTCGCGACATTAGAGCCTTTGGTGTGCATTTTTACATTTCTGGTGTGTTCTTTCTTTCTGGTGTTAAATGACCTCCCGGTTTCGCCAATGTAACTCCACGGACATGTGGTGCAAGGAATTTTGTAAACAACATTGAATTGATCATCTTTTTTCGGACGGAATTTTGGAGCAGAATTCTTGTTGAAGTGTTTTCATCGGTTTATTAGTGACTTGTATGTCGTGACTTCTGAGCAAACGCGTTAGTGGTTCTGTGAGGCCTTTAGTGTACGGAAGGGTCACGAATTTTCGTGGACACGGGTCAGCCCATTTGAAAAACATTCCGACAAGATCTTCAGGTGTGGGACTGGTGGTGGGAGACTCTTCTTCCTTTCGATGTCGGCAATGAAATTTCTAGGGTAGCCATTGGATTGCAATGCGGTATAGACCCGTTTGATTTCTTGTTCCTTCCCAGTTTCAGAGTTGGGTAAATTTTTGCTCGATGTAGAAGAGTCGCAGCAGTGCTAACGTTGTGTTGCTTGTCATGATGAGAATGGAAATCCAGGTATCTATCAGTGTGGGTAGGTTTCCGATAGACGTGAATAGAAAGTTTACCGTGGTCCCGAGAGACCAGGGTGTCAAGAAACGATATCTGACAATTGCTTTCGTGTTCAATAGTGAAAGAAATGTGAGGGTCGATGGAGTTCAGTGAATCATGGAAGGATGATACTGCGTTCTTTTTTAAGATACAAAAACTATCATCCACATAGCGTTTCCAATATCTCGGGGAACGGGGGTAGAGTTGATAGCGGAATCCTCAATTTCCTCCATGCATATGTTGGCTACAACGGGGCTGACAGGGCTGCCCATAGCGCATCCTTGTATTTGCTTGTAGATATTGTCGTTATAAACGAAATAATTGTTGGACAGAACAAAGTCTAATAGAGAGACGATGTCATCAATGTCTAATTTTGTTCTGGAGTGCAAAGAAGGGTCGTCTTCAAGTTTCTTTCTGATGTAGTTACAAGCTTTGTCAACGGGGATGGCGGTGAATAGAGAGACTACATCAAAAGAAGTTTCATCATCTTGGATGACAATGTTAGATGTTTCTTTAGAAAACTGTAATGAGTTTGAAACTGAAAAAACCATTGCGGTTTTGAATAGGAGCCAGGATGTTGGTGAGGAATTTAGAAGTGTTGTAGAGTGGAGAGCCCAAACATGTTACGATGGGTCTGAGAGGATTACCAGTTTTATGATGTTTGATAGAGCCGCGGATAGCGGGTGGTGTGCCATCAGTAGATCTTAGTTTAAAATAAGTTGAGTCATCAAGTTTTTGTTGTTTCTTTAGATTCAGAAGCATAGCATTGAGGTTACGTTCTATTCGGTGGAATGGAGATCTGGTGATTAGGTCGTACGTGTTTCGGTCAGCAAGAAGGGATTCCATTTTGTTGTCATAATCATCTCTATCCAAGACTACGAAGCAGTTTCCTTTGTCAGCTTTCATGATGACTCTGGAGGTGTCTTTCTTTAAGTCACGCAGCGCTTTGTTTTCTTCTTTAGTGGTGTTCTTATGGTTTGGTAACTGGGCTCGGTCGAGGATCGTAGCCGTGGAGGTCCGTATTTCGTCTCTGTATTCTGTAGGTAAATGTTTGGTGGCAGCTTCAACTTCAGCGACAATATTCTTGTACGGAATTATGGAAGGAGTAGGGGAGAACTTAGGGCCTTTCTCTAGAAGGGAGCGTTCTCACGGTATCTTGTAGAGGTTTCTTGGAGAGGTTGATGACCCAGTTGCTTTTATCTAGAGGTTCAGTTGAAAAATTCTTTAAATTCGCAAGCTTCTTAGCGTGTCTGGCGTTGATATTGTTATGAACGGAGTGAGCTCTTCCTTGGATGAATTGTGCGAGGGAAGAGAAGGTTGCGCTGTCAATGAGAGGAGACAAATCTTGTTTGGTTTCGTCGATGATCTTGTTTGACGATTTAATTTGATTATGGCAGATGGAAATCCTTGCTTTCATGCAATGTTTGCTAGCACGATCCATTATACGTTTAAAGATTGGCTGACTGCTTGGTGGTTTGAATCTCAAAGACTTTGGAACCAGTTGGTTTTGGAGAGCTGTGTGAGTGAAATGGAGATGGCGATGGTGAGCTTTCCAGTTTGAAAGTGGTCTTTTCCAAACGACGAGCAAGGGAAAGGCCTTCTGCCCAGCCTCTTGGCGAATACGTAAGAAAATTGAAGGGCCGTAACCAGGATTCATAATAATATATATAAAAACGTTCTCTGGTTAAGAATTTAAAACTAGGGAGTTTTTACTCCCTAGTTTTAAATTATTTCGCGTATGCTAATTTTTTTACTTTTTATCATGTACGCACATTCGCTTTCTCCACATTTTTATCCGTTGAAGACAACAGGACGGTTGTCGAAAGCTTATAGTTATAAAATTTTTAACCAGAGAACGTTTTTATATATATTATTATGAATCCTGGTTACGGCCCTTCAATTTTCTTACTTATTATTTATTATTAATTTTTTTGTATAGACACTTTTTTCCACAAATTAATACCATTAATCTCATTTGCTGAAACCCTATGGTTAGCTGGCTGACTAATCCAGCCTTTATTATGTTTTTTCGGTAGCTACATCTAGGTAGCCTATTTAATAAATAGTGATTGATTTATGAGAGAAAATGATCGATGATGATGATGATGATGATGATGTCTTCGTTTGTTCCTTAAGACAATTTACAGGACCATGATGATATCAGGTAAAGACTGCTGAATGCACTAGATGATTTTTCAACAAGGCATAAGGGGTTGGGGGGTGGGGGGGGGAGGGGGAGGTGTGAAAAGGACTTGGAGAAATGATTTGTAAATTCCAGGGTAAATTCCAATTATAATAGCATATCTCTGTGACGGAAAATATTCATTTTTGTCATCAATGGTGAAATTGTCAATTTTAGATTATAAGTGGTGTTATCATGATTATTACTCTTTAAATATATTCCTGCCAAATTTTCCGATTTTCCTGTTCCGAGTTTCTTGGCTTGCATGTACCCTTTGACGAGATGAAGGGCCTGCCTTTTCTTTTCACCGCTCTCCTATTTTCAAACATGCAACAGCCATGTATCCTCATATCATTAATATTCTCTCCTCATTTTTGGCCCAGAAAACAAAAAAGTGACTTACTTGGAGAGGATTAAGGGGAGGCGGTGCTGCCGAATGGTTTAGTGCGCTGGATTTGAAATCTGGAGGTCCCTGGTTCAAATACTCCACCCTGCCACTAGCTGGATTTGCTCACGGTAGTTCCGAGTTCAACTCCTCGGCCACGCTTTGTAAATAGCCAACTGGACAGCCTCCCACCAGTTGGGATTCTTAACAAGTTTTTGTTCTATTTACAATATTTATTTGTTCATTTATAGAGTCCACAATTATTACAGCAGTGCTAAATCCTCTGACACTGAAATAAAGTTATTTATGTTATTTATTTTATTTTTTATTATCACTAAACAATCTTTGACGAGTTCTTGTAAATAACATGAATTGTCAGGATTTTCCTATGTTGATGCCATAGCCATACACCAGGGGTACAATCTGAATTAATCTCATGATCAATCCATCCTCCATCACCTCCTCCATCACCACCTCCGCCGCCACCACTATTAATACCAAAGTGTGGATCCAGACCAGTTTGCACTGTTTTATGAAAATCGGTCAGATGTTTATCGTTTTTAATTTCAGATCACATGGCCATTAATTATTGTCGATGAGATTATCACACAATTTACAAAACATTTATCCACAGAGAATGGACCAAGTCCATGTAAAGGAATGGACAAAAAGGACAATGGTCCAAACAGACCAGCAAAACGACTGGATTTCAAAAAATGAAATATACAAAGGAAAGAGAGTGGATAAAGAAAGATCTAGAACGAAAGAAAAGAAAGTAAGTAAGCAAGTAAAGAAGGAAGGAAGGAAAAACGGCCTGCGATGTGTTTAAAGAGCTCTCGACTTATGGCTTATCTCGAACTCCGACTACAGTCCACTCATTGATCGGCGTAGGCACAGGACAAGCTCCGTTTGAGTCGTTGGCCACAAAGTCACTAGAAAATGCTTTAGTTCGACAAAGACTCTCAGAAATTGACTGTGTGATATGATATGTGTGATATATGACGAAGATAAGATGGGACTAAGATCCTGTCGGTTGACCACAGATGGTTTGAAAGAGTGTAAAAGAGGCCATCTACATCCGAACCAACAAACCTTCCCTCAATGCAGACGGAGGAAGATACAAAAACCAAAACTTTATTGAGTGTAATAAAACTATATCAGTTTTCATGAAACACGTCTTCAAGGCAAAGAGGCCGAAAATTGAAGAGTGAAATAAGAACTATTTCGTTAGTAATTTAAATTCCCAACTGTTTAGCCTATTCTGCCTGGGGGGGGGGGGGGGGGGCAGAAAGTGCCCGCGCTGACTTCAAATTTATCGTACTTAAAGAGCATTCAAGCAATCATGGCCAAACTTTATGACTTTTCCTAAAAATTATCTGGGAACATTTTGGTGTGCCAATTTTTTGATCACGTGACTTGATGTTTCCATGGCAACCAAGTTTTGACAGGCCGTTTTAGCCAAATTTGGTATTTTCAGTTTAAATGTACGTTTTCATGAGATTTTCGCTTTTTACGAAAAGTTTCTTCCAAAATCTTTGCAATTTTGGCATCCTTATATTTTTTTCGATTTTTTCAAATCAAATTTGGTGATTTTCTGACATTTCTGAACAATTGAAAAATCCAAGATGGCGGATCTAAGATGGCGGACAGGTTTAAAGTATGACGTTTTTTCGGCGTGATATGATATCATAATTGATTCGTAATTGCCACTAAAATAAACATGTTTGAATGCTTTATTCACCACATAAGTTTCATTTTTATAGCACAAATACGTTTCGAGATACAGATCGTTTTACCCAAATTTGTTGATTTTTTAGCTTAATTTTCAGTTTTCATAAAATTTTTGCTTTTTACGATGAAATCCTTCCAAAATCTTTGCCGTTTTAGCATCTTTATATTTTTCTTGATTTTTTCAAAGCAAATTTGGAGATTTTCTGACATTTCTGAACAATTTAGAAATCCAAGATTTCGGATCCAAGATGGCGGATTTTTTTTAGCGTATGACGTCATTATGGCGTGTATGACGTCATAATTGACACGTGACTGCCACTAAAATAAAGATTTTCGGATGCTTTACACACCATGTAAGTTCCATTTTCATAGCGTCAATACTTTTCGAGATACATAGGGGGGGCACTATCTGCCCCCCGGCAGAATAGGGTTAAGTGCCGTGGATGGGCAGCATTTTGTTCTGCTACCACCTCTGTTAACAGGCTCCCATTTCTTCAACTTCTATTCCTATCTATTTGTGGGTTTTTTATTGTATAAACATTTATTTATTGATCATTTTATCTGGCTATTTATAAATATTATTTGAAGGCTACCCTCCATGATAATTAATTATTAGCTTATCACTGGAAATTAGATATTATTTTGCAACATAACATTTCATTTACAGGACTTGTGTTCCAAACTCCAGGGGACTGGGTCGGGCATGACTCCAGCTTATAATTAGTCGGGAAATTTGAGCTTCGTTTTAAACAAAACCATAGAGAAGGCTTTATGGAAAAAAATTACGTCAAGAGAAACGAGAGGAAAACCAGCTCAGAATACTCCGAAAGCGTTACTTCTTCTCCAGATGAAAAAAAGAAAAAGATTAAGAGGACGTCGTGCTAACGACATGACGGCGTTCGACATGGCCCAAGACGTCACGCGGAAAATCCTCAAGACAATGCAT
Source organism: Desmophyllum pertusum (assembly GCA_029204205.1). Taxonomy (NCBI): domain Eukaryota; kingdom Metazoa; phylum Cnidaria; class Anthozoa; order Scleractinia; family Caryophylliidae; genus Desmophyllum; species Desmophyllum pertusum. The sequence continues at coordinate 19,643 of MU826857.1, forward strand.
CTAATGTGTTTTTAATTCTACCCGCCCGAATGTATTAAACATTTAAGGATTATAGAACCTTCGTAAGATTTTCAAGAAAATGTTTTATTTAATAGATTAAATATTAATTAGCTAATTTTTACACATTACTGTAATTTCACACTTTCATATTACTTTATATTACTCATATTACGACGTGGATTTTCGATTTCAACCCTTTTACCTTTGACTAGTTTTAGCAGTACAGTTTGGAAGGAAAATATATGCGAGTCAATGAAAGAGAAACTCCAAACTGCGTGAAAACTGGGAATGCGACGGCTGTACAGTAATAAAACGGTGCGTAGCGGATTTGAAATATTAAATTTGTTCGCTCGATCTTGTTACAAATTCAAGTTTTCTCTACGGCGTCAACCGGCTTGTTTGGCAGTACCATTTAGAAAATAAATACACTTGATGCCAGCAAGGGAAGACTTTATATTCCAAACTGCATAAAGTCAGTGAACGCAATGGCCAATAGTTTCGGCAATGTGCCTGACGGATTTGAAAACAACGAAAGCACGGCTTGTTTTTTTTTACCAGCGTGATGAATTCAGTTTTTATACATTGTCGGGGTTTTGTCAGTATAATTTGGCTGAAATTAAAATAATAAGAAAAAGAGAAATTCGAAATTGCATAAAAAGAGTGTCGGCCGTTTATTCGGCAAAGTGAATTGTCGCGAGAAAGAACTCAACCGCCGGAGTAGAATGCATATGCCGGCAGTCAGAATCACGTTTCGTAACGGCGAATTCTTATTACAGTTTATATTTCTGATCGCATGAGTATTGTCTGATTTGCGTTGAACTTTCGAAACTGTTTCGAATCCTTTTGGAAAAATTACTATTCGCCTCGGATCTTTCCTAGAAAATTCGGGACTTTTCCCAAGAACAGTCAGGACTTTTCTCGGAAAGATCGAAGCGATTCTACTAGCACTGAGTTGGTTTCTTTCTCATTAATTTTGCCGCCATTTCAGCCATGTGCGAAGGTCGATGCGAATAATTTTTCAAAATTTCATCTAAAAAACTCGCATTATATTGCTCTCTCATCCTCATGGAATTGTAGAGTTTGTACAGATATAACGCGCGCTGTGATTGGCTAATACTAGCGGAGAGAGGAGTGGGGGACCGAGTCGGACCGTCAGAGAATCAGGCTAGGCTAATACTAGCTGGGGCCGGATGTTCCCGTAATGCCCGTGGGCATTATGAGCGATGTTAATGCCCGACTGGCAATTCAAAGCGAGGCAAAGTTTCAAATCATGAATGAAACAGATCACTTGTCATGATAAACTTGCGCAAGCGTTCTTTTCCATTGTATCGCACGATAATTTTTAATTTATCGCGCGATAATTATCATTTCATCGCCCGATAGTTTTTATTTTATCGCGCGATAATGTTTATTTTTTGCGCGATAATTTTTATTTATCAAAAATTATCGCGCGATGAATTTTATTTTATCGTGCGATAATTTTTCGCGCGATAACTAATTAAAATAAAATGTAGGTGGCATGTTCTCTATGAGCCACCGTGTTGAGGTTGTTGTTTGTTTTAATTTTGGAAATCAGTTTCACGCTCTATGTAACTTGCGGTTTTATAAAATTACAAATCACCGTGTTTAGACTCACTTACTTAGTTTTAATTGTTTGCTTTTCGTTTCTGTTTTTCCCTAAACAAACCTTACGTTAAGTTTCATTCAAGAAAGAACTAAATGATTACCGGTAGTCAAGGTTTCGCTTAGAATGAAAATTGTAAATTGCCACCGAATGGCAAAACTTGTATAGGGTTTCGCATAAAAAGGAAAATTGTAAATTGCCACCGAATGGCAAAAATTTGATTAACATGTGAAATGAGATTGTAGAAAACTGAGGAAAGAGTTTTGCTCGAAAAATGTTTTCATTATATTTTGTTTTCGATTGTTTAATCAAGAGTTTGGAAGATTGTCCTTAACTTTTGTCGGTTGCGGCTTTGAATGGTTTTTGTGCTATAAATTAAATTTGAAATAGCTTCTCATTTGAGTGGTGAAACTTCATCGTCTGTTCTTCACAGCCACTCTGTAATTGCATTTTGGTGTAAAAAATTTAAACGTCCGAGTTTCTTGTTAGTTCAATATAATATTCTTCGGTAGGCAAGGAATACACGCGCGCGTTAAAAACAGACTTTGCAAAACAAGATTCCAAGTCGTATCTTTACCAAACAAACGGCCGGAAAATGTGCGCTCTCTGAGGATCTTTTAGCGGGTTAGATTTTTCTTGTGTAAAGCGACAAACGCAAACATAATTTAAGGCCGTGGCAAACGAGGAAATATTGTTGCGGAAACATTGTTGCGGACGCAAATGTTTCCCCGTTTGCCCGCGCACGCAACATTTGTTGCGGTCCGAGACGCAAAAAATGTTTCTGAATTCTTTCAGAAACATTTTGCGTCCGCAACAAATGTTTCCCCGTTTACTCGCCGAAACATTTGCGTCCGCAACAATGTTTCCGCAACAATGTTTCCTCGTTTGCCAAGTCCTTTAGCCTCCGATATTTTTCGTTTTGAAAAACAACTCGAAACAACGGCGCACGTGGGCTGTGCAAAATATTTCAATTTCCCGCTGTATAAATTATAAACTCGCAACAACTTTATAAAATATAATTTAACCGAGGTAAATACGTTTTTAGTCCATGACAAGAAGAAAATACGCGTAAAACGCCAATGCTCATAAGAAGCGTTAAGATCACGACAGGCTTACCTCTGATCTGGCAACAGTATTGCTGGCGACTGTTGTCTGCCCTTGTCGTTTAAAAACGTGCTCTTCGTATTCCAGCGTTTTGCAGCCACTTCAGCCATTATTCCTGCATTCAGATATAACCAAACGAGGGCAAATCTGCAGAGAAATTATGGTATATTTTTCAAAACAACGACGCACGTGGGCGGTGCAACATATTTCAATTTCCCGAGGTATAAATTATAAAATCGCAACAACTTTATAAAATATAATTTAACCGAGTAAAATACTTATTTAGCCCATAACAAGAACAAATACGCGTAGATTAAACGGCAATGTTCACTGAGAAGCAGCGATGTTTTAGCTTAAAAGCTCAAGCTTACCTTTCAGTCTGGAAATGGTGTTGCAGGCGCCTGTTGTCTGTCCTTGTCGTTTAAAAACGTGGTATTGATTTGAGCGTTTTCCAGCCGCTGCAGCCATTATCCGTGTATTCAAATATCACCAATCGAGAGCAAATATGTTTGTTAAGGCCACTGACACCAAAGACAGCTTCTTCGTGGACTTTGTTGGCGTCAAATAAGATTGTAATTCGCTCATCACAAGTCTGCTTCCATCGTGAATGAATGCCACGCCGTGAATGAACTCCCCAGTTTCTCTTACGTCACGAAAAACGGACGCGTCACGTCAAAATGCGCGGTAAAAAGCGCGGGAAATTAATGATGCTCACCAGTCCCTCCCTGATGCTCACGGCATTGGGGTGTTAAACAAATATTGATCTCGCAAAATTTTAGTTGAATTTTATTATGTTGGTCTCGCAGTCCCGAATTTTTTCGCGAAGCCCTCTCGGAATATCGATCTTTTTCTTGCAATCTAAAAAGTCAAAACGTAAGCGGCCAGTTTTCATAGTCCCGAATTTTCGCCCATACAAACTATTTGTATTTGCTACCTGTATTAAATGGTCACCTCTATTAAGCGGTCGCGGCCACCCATTAACAGTCCCATGTTTGTATGGTCTTTGTTTAAGCGGCCACACTAGAATGGAAACGTAAAATCACATATATATATATCATTTTGCGATTTAATTTCACTTAGGATCCATTACGTGTGTAGCACTACAGTACCATCAACACTGCACATTTCAGTGTTATTTTTAATTTATACTATATTGTGTCTTTCGAATCACTGCCTGACTTGAAATCCTTCTTAGCTAGCTAGCTTCTTAGCTTCTTTCTGTAGTCATTTAATACATTTAACAGAGAACGAATCACCTTCCAGCCTATACTCGCACTGGATTTCCATTAGCTTGAATACGTTGCTAATGTATAGTACTGTGCGTTAATAAAATTTGCATTTGACCACGACCACGAAGTATTTTTGGTGAACCTTAAAGCGGCCAATTCCGCGGGCCGCTTAATACAGGTTCGACTTTAATTGGTGCATTTCGACGTTGCTTTGAACAAAATAAATAATGTTCTTCGGGAGGGGGGAGGGGCCGGGCGGTGGGGGGGGGGGGGGGGAGGAGGGGGTGGAGCCAGGGGTCTGAACTTCCCGCTTCTCGCTTCCCGTACCTTGTACCTCTGGTTCCCGCCCTTTTCGTTGTCGTTCCCACCTCTTTGTATTTTTTTTCTATCGCGCCAAACTCACGTAGCGAGACTCTAGCGCAACGTCGGATTCAAACGGCGAGCTACAGTCTCGTTACAGTCGCACTAATGACTTCGAAACTACGATAGCGCGACGTTTGAGAACCGGGCCTAAGACTCCGCCCCTTGTTTTGCTAGTGAAAACCTGCCTTAATATCTAATTGTGAAGTTGACATGTATCATGAGACCAATATTCTTCAACCAATTCGGCCACAGAAAAGTTGCTGACCGATAAATATATCATATCTGAAAGCAAAATATTGCTACAACCTGATGAAATAAGAAACGACACCTTGTGCGTCTGAAAACTCGTTTTCTTGCCAGCTGAAATCATAACAATCAAACGGGTGTCTGGTGGTACCGTCATGGCTGTTTATACACCTTTGACGCAGCTGGTCGAATAAAGTTTTAGGCTATCCTCCAGCATTTTTAATTTTTAAAAGCATTGCTAAAACATACCCAGACTTTACAGGTCCCTATACAAAAGGCGGAGAGTTTCCTAACAAAAGAGGTATTCAAAAATATATAAAAATACGTTCATTCTTCATTCGCTGAACTCTTTCATTTGTAAGGATGGTAAAATTGAGCTTTATCCGAATACGATAAAAACGTTTCAGTTCTGAATACACAGCAGCTAGGGGGGTGTGCTTTCGATCAGCACAAGCGAATACTCGCGACTAACATTTAAAGAAAAGTAATCACTGAATGGCATAATTTATGTTTTGAGCTGGGAAATGAAAACGTTAATGTTGTATTGCCATCATATCATATCATTTGGGGTATCCCGAAACCTCGAGTTGGAAATTGAGTTCGAGTTCGAGTTGGACTTCGAGTTAATCCTATTCAGCCACGACTTTGACCGTTAATAACTTTTTCAATATTAAAGTAAAAGCCGCCAAACTTTTCGACTTTACCTGAAATTTATCTGGGAACAATTTGGTATGACATGTCACATTGTTCACACGGAACTAGCTATTGCTATGGCAACCATATATTGACAGGCATGTTTTTCCAAATTTGGAATTTTCGTGTTTTTAACTTAGAAAATTACTTTCTGGCAATAAATTTTACCTTTTTTGGTCATGTTAGCATTATTTTATTGGTTTTTATTACTTTTGAGTCATTTTTGGTGTTTCTGACGTTTTGGAAAAATCAAGAAATCCAAGATGGCGGATTCAAGATGGCGGCTGTCTGGAAATCATGACGTAATATCTACGTCACATGTCACATGACGTCATCATCTCGTGATTTATACTTCAAAAGATACATTTCTGGACGTACTGTACACCAACCAAGTTTTGTTGAGGAAAAGACCAAAAAAATCCGGTCTGAATAGGGTTAATAAAAATACGATTTACAAAAATATCAACGAAAAAGGCGAACTTTTTCGATTTTGCCCGTTGGCGGAATACTCCGATTTTACCCGTGGTCAACGGATCAAAGACCATCAAATGATTTTGCCACCATTTCAGCAATGTGCGAAGGTCGATGCGAAGAAGTTTTTAAAATTTCATCTAAAAAAAAACTCGCATTATATTGCTCTCTTATCGTTGTCGAAGAGCTTGTACATATATTACGCGCGCTGTGATTGGCTAATACTTTTGCCTGGCCGGATGGTCCCGTAATGTCCACGGGCATTATGAGCGATGTTTGAAATCAAGAATGAAACAGATCACTTCTCGTGATAAACTTGCACAAGCGTTCTTTTTCCATTTTATCTCACGATAATTTTTTTTATATCGTACGTCAGGGCCTTTTGTTTGGACAGATACTGCTAATGATCAGCACGTTACTGCGTCTGCGCATGTCAAGTTGCTTGCGCTTAGTTGACATGTATCATGAGACCAATATTCTTCAACCAATTCGGCAACAGAAAAGTTGCTGACCGATAAATATATCATATCTGAAAGCAAAATATTGCTACAACCTGATGAAATAAAAACGACACCTTGTGCGTATGAAAACTCGTTGTCTTGCCAGCTGAAATCATAACAATCAAACGTGTGTCTGGTGGTCCCGTCATGGCTGTTTATACACCTTTGACGCAGCTGGTCGAATGAAATTTTATGCTATCCTTCAGCACTTTTATAAAAGCATTGCTAAAAACTACCCAAGGAAGATTTTGCAGCGCTCTTTGCAAAAGGCGGAACATTTCCTGCAAAAGAGGTATTCCTACTTTAATCATTTTGCAAATATGTGAAATATTGTAAGTAGTGTCTTACATATAAGACAGCTTTCCATTAATCGGAAAGAACTGACATTTCTTCATTTGCCGAATCACTGTTTTCATTTATAAGGATATAAAAATGTTAAAATTGAGCTTTTTATGCAGAACTGACGTAAAATTATGTTTCTTTCTTCCGAAAGTTTCTAGAAATGTTAATGGTATCAGAAAAAAGCAATGTAATGACCACAGTGATGTTTATTGACAGATACTGAATCAGTGATGGAGAAAGCCTGGATATTATTGCTTCTTTTTTCACTGCAACTGTGTTATTCAACCGAAGTCGATGGTCGACAGTTCCCTGCGAAAAGAGGTAAAACACACCGAACAAAGGTCCTGATTCTTGGAGCTGGTGTTGCAGGAATAGTAGCTGCAAAAACTCTGGAAGAAAACGGAATAAACGACTTCTTGATCCTAGAAGCTCAAGACTACATTGGAGGGCGTTTTAAACAGAGGTCATTCGCCGGAGTAAAGCTTGAAGAAGGTGCAAACTGGATTCATTATGCTGACCGTAAACCAAACCCTTTGTGGGAGCTAAAACAGAAGCATAATCTACGAGGAATTTTCACTAACTACAGTGATTTTATAATAAGGTAAGTATTTTATTTACCCTTTTTGCATTGGAAATTGTGTCAGGTATAGATACGGATTTTCTCAACATAGTTTAGAGCTCACTACTTTTATCTAGTGCATTATGGAACTGCCTTGCTGAATAATTAAGCTCCCCGGGAGGTCTCCCATGTAAAAGAAACGGGGATAAATTTACAGAATTTGGTTTCACTTACGGTGTTCAGGACAGACCGCTAATATGTTTAGCCATCAAGGTATCATTTAGGGTAGCACGCGAAGAAATAAAGGACGCCGTCATATTGTGTAAATACTCTACACCAATCAGGCATGAAATCTTTTCGTCACAACCATCATTTAACGGTCGCACTAGCATAGCTCTTATTTGTCCGTCTGTTTTATAATGGTATTTTGGGGGGGGTCAAAAAAGCTTGAGCCACGCCCAGATTTGTCTCCTTTTAATAGGGGTTTAATTCAAATTTTCCGACGAACATCCCCGCCAGGGAATGTCCCCCAGGGAATTGAGCTTTTGGGAATGTATTACATAATTCTTATTCCGTTTTATCCATCCAAATTCATTCATTCATTCATTCATTCATTCATTTCATTCATTCCATCCATCCATCCATCCATCCATCCATCCATCCATCCTCAATTTATTATTTGTTTAATGTTTATTTTTATGCCAACAGAGATGAAAAAGGCCAAGACATCACGGACCGCGACTTAATGAAGCAGTTTACTGAAGCCGAAGAAAAGCTGGTGGAGTTGTCAGAATTGAAATCTAAAGATCACCGACCCGGCATCTCTGTCAGGGCAGCTCTGTCGAGTGTGGGATGGAGACCTGACACTCCAGCTAAGAGGGTCATAGAATACTCCGTTGTGGACTTTGAGTTTGCTGATAGGCCAAAGGCGGCATCCTTGATCGGATTCCAGTCTCGATCACTCGACTTCTTCGTTGCTGACCTGCGTGGGTATGGAAGTATCTTTCTAAAGATGGCGGATAATTTTAAGGACAAAATTCTTATGAATAAAATAGTGAAATCCGTGTCCTACTCCCGTTATGGCGTTCGAGTTACTACCGTCGACGGTGAGACGTTTGCCGCAAACTATGGACTCTGTACATTTAGCTCTGGTGTTCTTGCGAGTGACTCTGTCAGCTTCTCTCCCAAACTTCCTCAATGGAAACTGGAAGCCATAAACAAGATTCCACTGGCGCACTACACAAAGATTTTCATCAAGTTTCCTTATAAATTCTGGGACAGCCACGAGTTCATACTGTACGCTCACCGAGTCAGAGGTCATTATCCAATCTGGATGGACATCGAAGCACGTGATATTTTACCAGGTTCAGCCATCTTGCACGTGACCGTCACGGGTGAAATGAGCATGAAGGTGGAAGGTCAGTCGGAGTCCGAGACGCTGAAAGAAATCATGACGGAGCTAAGGAAGGTTTATGGTTCAAATATTCCAAACGCTGAAGGTAAAATATTATTATTGTAATGTGCACTCATTATAAGTTTCAAACATCACAATCACTACCACCACCACAGCCACCATTATAACCATCATCACCACCACCACCATTACAACCACCACCACCATCGCGTCTCATCACCACCATCACCACCACCATTCTCATCACCAACACCATTGCCATCATCATTACCATCATCATCATCATCATCACCATGATCTCGACCACCAGTACCAGCACCATCACCACAAGCACCATCACTATCATGAACACCCTACTGCCATCGACCCAGTGGCCGATAATTATTTATTTTACATCTCGCAATATCACTCTAGTTTATAATACTATTACATTTTTGGAATCCAGGCATATTTTACAGCAAATGGTCGAAAAACCCCTTTGTCCGTGGATCGTATGCAAACGCTGAAGTGGGTACCACCTCCGCGGATTTCCACAACGTGGGTGGCAAGCTTGGTAAGCTTTTCTTCGCCGGAGACGCTGTTGATCCACAATGGTGGGGCTTTGTACAGGGCGCCTACTTCTCTGGGGAAAGGAAAGCAGCGGAGATTGCGCAGTGCATGAAAGGGAGTTGTGAAGGTTTCTGGCCAAAAGCGAACGTCGTTCAAGAAGTGTACGTCCGCTCATGAAAGTACGTACTTGGACGCATCTACAAGGGACAATGATTGGTGTTGTATTTAATTTGAAATAACTATAATTAGTTGTCAATTCTAAGGGCTTAAGTTGGGAAAGTTGTGTAGCGTTGCACTTTTTAAGTGATTTTGAAAGTGTCCAAAATGGTAATTTTGGTAGTTAAGATCGATAGTGTTTCTTTTGAAGAAGAGCATGGACGATATGTTAAATTGGTTCTGAGGACTAACGAGATCGAGTTATCACGTGTACTCCAGCTGGCTTAGTTAACTAGTAAATCATGAGCGGAACCAGACCGGTTTCCACCGTTTTACGGAAATCGGTCAAATTTTCCAAATGACTCAAAATCGCGGGAAATGTCAGTTTAGAGAGTGAAAATCTAAAAATGTTTGCGGAGGAATATGCCTCCGGACTTCCATAGATTAGAGTCTGAATCTAAGGAAACCAGTCAAGTTTTTTTCCTGGATCCGCGCCTGACTAGCTACAACCATTACAAAGCTATCGTTTTGCTTTGCTTTCAAGCTGAAAAGGTCTCTACGTGAAATAGGATGAAATAGCTATAGTTGCCTGGAATATTCCACATCACATGGAATATTCCGCGGTCTTTCATTTAAATGTAAAATGACATGATTACAAATGTAATAACATGCAATGGAATAAATTCAACTCGTAGAACTTCAATTTTTCCTGACGTTTTGTTCTATACATAATGAAGAGAGGATGATCTAAGAGAAGTATTCCCCCGTACCTTTTCCATCTCTTTGTTATGATAATTTTGGAATCTATTTTTAACTTTCAGTCCAGACCTATTTTAAGAGCGCTACCTGATTGATCAGTTCGAATAACCTGATGTCGGAGCCTCGATCAGAAGGAATTATAGAAAATAGCTTTCACAGTATGGCGCGAAACGATTCAACAAATTATCATGGGGCACAGGGAATCCTCCTCTTCGATAATCGTCTCGAAAGCTCCTTGTTGCACATGATCAGGCCCTCATTCATTCTAAGAGAGGATGATCTAAGAGAACACATCCCCCATACATGGGCCTATTCCAATGACATATTTTTCAATCTAGTTTTAGCGCGTGGTCATACTGCGCGGCTATTTTAAGGAAGACATCTGATTGGTCAGTTGTAATGACGAAATGAAATTTAAGATTTGTCGTCCTTGGATTTACGATTTCAGTAGATGGACGTCAACACGACGGCGAGAAAAATATTCGCAATGACATCTGATCCTCTGATCATTGGCCGCGCGACCATGGGGACGAAAACTAAAATAACTTTCACAGCATGGCGCGAAGCTTAAAATAGATTGAAAAAAACTATCATGGGGATGTGTTCTGTTAGATCATCCTCTCTTGTTCATTCTTATAAACTGCCCACTAAATGCAATGAGATTTAAGGAATGAATCACTGCTGTTATGGGACGCAGTGGCCAAATGTATTTCTAGTGTCTTTCTGTTGTGTTGCAACCAGCATTATAAATTCCTGTGGCAAAAACTGGGTTAACTTTACTTTCCTTTATTGAGTAATAATAATCCTAGCCGACTTTCTTGCTCAATATGTCGAGTTTAATGACATCCACATCTGCGGTATAGAAATTGACATTTTTAATCTTTTAATTCACTTGCATATACTACTATCTTTCACTGTACATGTAATTATTATTTTAAAGATTTGTTGACAATAATTATCGGATTTTTTAATGCACATTCACATTTTAACTTGCTTTTTCTAAGCTCCTAGGTGACATGTGGATAAGTTAAGTATTGTTAATATCATGACTTATTATGTACCAACCACCTATTGAGCTACAAGGCTCCAAAAATTATTTTTACGTATCTGGCATAAATACTGTCGTGCTCTCCAAATCAACTATAGTACTCCACGTTAACAGCTCATCATATTCTACATGTATATGTTTCTTTACGGATCTCTTTGAGTAATTCTCTTGGAAATTGTATGTACGCTATTTCGGTTGTCAGAATGAAAAAAAATCGATCGAAGCTTTTCATTTTTTTTTTTCGAAAATGAACTTCGGCTTTGATTACTTTCATCGTGTTAATAGAAAATCCATTGCCCATTTCCTGAACAATTTATCAATGTCTGTCACGTGTTCTTTTCTTCTAAAATGAATTACGTGGTTAATTTACTTGACGCAAATTGTATGAACCAAACCAACAAAACCAAGTTCTTTCGCGATTAAGATAATAAATATTTCATTCAAAAGAAAACGTATTGATTATGTATCAACCGACAGTTCTTAAATGCGGTATTGAATGTACGTGGTTAAAATATAAAAAGGTTGACGTAAATTATGCGATAACAAATCAAATACTTTTAAGATTGAGATCATAAAGATTTCGTTCCAAGGCAAACAATACATTACTCTCCTGGTATAATTAATTTAGAAACAAAAAGCAAACAACTTGCTGTCACGCTGTTGTCATTTTTTCTTTCAAAAATACACTCTTTTTTTCTTAGAATCGTATCTTATAAGAATATTGAGGCTGAGTTTGGCGAAATTATAAGAATATGCTAAGAATATACCCAAGGCTGAGATTTAGTTAAGAAAATTAATGTTTTTTGCATGTAAAATGTTTTTGCAAAATAAAATACAATAAAAGCGCATGTTTTAATAAAATGAACTTGATTATATCATTGGAAAGTATGGTAAATAACAGTTATTGAATCACTTAACCATGTATACTTCTTTCCTTTTTTTCTAAAATCAAAACGAGTTAACAAAATGATAAAAACGTATACAGCTCTGCAATCTAGTAAGAATGAAAAAAAAAAGGTTTAGAAGAGCCATGCCTTAAATGCGTGTCTGGGAGAGCGCTACATCTGCTTATCAGTTTATGAAAATAAATTACCGTGGACTTAATCCAGCCTACTTTAGTTTTGCTTTTATTAGCTTTAATCAAGAAAGCTACTGCCTATATTGCTGCTACAGGAATATTACAGTACTGATCATGTTTGATAAATGATTGTTTTTTTTTTTTACTGGAACAAAGCTGTGATAATTTTATTGCAATGATTTGTTCGAACAGGTGCAACTGAGTTTTTTTCCCCTTTAGATTTTTCATAAATTATAACATTTTCTACGCAGAAATATGTGGTATTTGAGCCAATAAAACCACGTTACAGTTAAAAAATAGAGAGAGACAGAGAGAAAGGTACCGGTTTTAACAGACATTATTATAATTTTATGTAGCCAAGGTAGCTAATGGTTTTCAATATCGTGTTGTCATTTTTTCCGATGTAATTTTCGCTCGGCAATTATCATACTAACGCAAGTTATAACTTATCGAGAAGAAGAACAAATCATTCCAGATTAAAACACTGAATAATACATAGTGACGCAAGCGAAAAGCATACGATCTACGTAAGAGAGGAAATATAGTTGCATATTTATCTCTATCAATGGACACGAAACTTGCTTTAACCCTTTCAATACCCGGGTTCAAACCTTGTGCCAATTAACACAAATCTAACTTTTGATTCTGTTGACGAAACCCTAGTGTGTGACCATTCAAATGAAAGCTATTGAGCAGTACTTTCATATGGTACTGGTTGTTTTTACATATCTTGTAAAATGAAATTTGGAATTTTTTTCAATTTTGAGCTTTGACACTCGTGGGAGTGAAAGGGTTAAAAGGTGCAAAAGAAATCCTCAATATTAGATATAAGCTTAATTGCTACGTGGTAATTCCACCTTTTATTGGTCGTTTAGGATTAGTGGGCGACGAAATCTTTATCAATCTCGAGTTTCATGATTACCGAGTGGCGAAGTCGTAGAAGGAACTGCATTTCCAATCATACCGAATCACGATTTACATCCTTTAATTTTTGTAAACATCGTGACTATTTGCTTCACCATCGGAGGCATTGGTTGTATAATTGAGAGACATCAGTTATGAGTAACACAACGCATACCTACAACGGGTCGATGAATTCTACCAAAATGATTTCCCATCAACAAATGGAATGGTCACTTTTTCAGCTATTGTAAAGCTTCTGATGTGTGGCGCTTTGACAGTAGTGTCTTTGGTCGGGAACACCATCGTCATCTTTGTGGTTTTCAGAACCAAGACAATGAAAACGAACACTTATTTTCTCATCGTGAACATGAGTATCAGCGATTTACTTTACACGGTCATAGCCATTCCGCCGTTTGTCATTCTCATTTTAGGGCATCCATTTTCCATCCATGGTCACTGGGGAACGTTTCTCTGCAAATTTGTCAACGGCATGGCATTTGGCCTAATCGCTAACTCTGTCTTGACATTAGCAGCCATTTCATACGATCGCTTCTTTGCCATTGTTTATCCACTGAGGACACTGAGAAACAAGGCTTATCTCAAATGGATCATTGCTTCAATATGGCTCTCCTCTGCTCTGGTCATGTCACCGATGCTCTACGCAATGCGCTTGCAAGATGACGGGAATTCCTCGTATTGCTACGAGGACTGGTCACCATATTTTGACACAGATAAGGCGTCAAAGACATACACTGTTGCATTATTTATAGTTATCTACCTGATTCCGTTCACAACTATGTTAATATTTTACTCGTTTATTTCCCATTTCTTGTGGTTTCGTAAAATCCCTGGCAATAGCAATGAAGCTACGAAACGACGCGTAATGACCAGTGGACGGAAAATCATCCGAATGCTTATAACGATCTTATTATGTTTTATTTTCTGTTGGTTGCCTCTCCAAATTGCAACTTTTTCAATTTATTTCGGTGATGTAAAATTGCCTTCAGAATTTTTCTTTGCAAGTGAATTCCTGATACGAGCAAACGGAGCTATTAATCCTATGATTTATGTGGTTTTTAATGACAACTTTCGTCGTGGATTCAAACGTTTTGTATGTTGCACGCCTCCTTCACAAACCCATAATCAGCTGTCAGCAACAAGGGCGAATTATATTTTCTCTGTTACAAGCAGTAAACATTCAAATAACTACAGCAATGTTAAACGACATGTAAAACACAAAGAAACAGAAATCTGACATAATGTAAGGGTTTCAAGAAACGGGCCATCAAAATTCACTATTATTTATTTCTACTTTCCAATATATATGTATTACGTTATGGGAAATAAACATTCATTCATTCATAACGAGAAGTTTAATTTGCTTTGGAGATACTCCCTTACACTCTTTTTGTTGTAAGAATGTAAAGTTTCATGCTCAGACTGAATAGTCGTATTTTTCTGCCGATTTTAGGATGAAAATATTCTTAATACATTCTTCATATACATAGTATAGTATTTCAGTAAAACTGAATACGGATGAGACCAGGAAAACCTTTGATTTAAGAAAAAGGAAAGATGTATACATGGTACATATTTACAATAGCTTTCAATGGTGTAATAAAATAAAGTCAATTTAACATAATGTGATTTTATTGTATATTAGTTTTTATCAACATGCAAAAAAAAAATCTTAACAAAATAAAATATCATTAAAAAAACTATTATGACCGAAGCTTACTAAATGTAATCCTAAAATCCACATCAAATTCAAATGTTAATTCCATAATGACTCAAACATTAGAAAAAATAAATCAGTATTTCAATAAAAAGCTTTTATATTAAAAGCCTTGTTTTCACGAGCGACCCAAGTAATACAGTCCACTGAGAAACGCTCAAGGATCAAAACGGGATGCTGTTTTTCATTTTATTTTATTATCATCATTTTTTTTTAGTTTTCGGTAGGAATGATTGGTGTAAGATTTATAATGTGATGAAATAAAAACTAGCAAAAGAAATATAGCCGGCGATTCGCAAGAGAGTACGTTTGGCATTCTTGAGTGAAAAAATATTTTTTTCATATTTCACATCGTAACAGAAGAGCCCGGTCAGCGTGTCCGGCCAGACTGAGCGTTCGCCAGTCAAAAGCTCAAATTTACCGGACAAATGTCCGATGACCGGCGCTAATTTGCAGGCTTGTTATATCATAATAGCCCTTTTCACGGTTAACTTGCGATATTTGCATAACAATACAGTTGAACATAGAAGCGAGGCAATTTCGGGCACAAGCTGCAAAACATCGTGTTTTTCTTGAACTTCTTCAACTCTTTTAGTATAAAAAACAGTTTTAAAATGTAGAAGAACTACAATTATTTTAGTTTACGTTGTTTTTAGAAAAAAAATGTAAAACGACTTTTCTCTACTAATAAAGAGTAGACTCGCATAAGCAACAGGGAGATCGGATTACGATCTTTACGGCAAACTTTAACTAAAATAGTTGCATATTTAGTTCTTCTCCGTTTTTAAAACTATTCTTATGCTAACATAGTTTAAGGAGCTCAAGAAAATTACGATGTTTTACAGCTTGTGCCCGAAATTGCCTCGCTTCTATGTTTAGCTGTATTGTTATGCAAATATTTCAGGTTAACCGTGAAAAGGGCTATTGATTCGTAATTGCCACTAAAATAAACATGTTTGAATGCTTTATTCGCCACACAAGTTTCATTTTTATAGCACAAATACTTTTCGAGATACAGATCGTTTTACCCAAATTTGTTGATTTTTTAGTTTAATTTTAAGTTTTCATAAAATTTTTGCTTTTACGATGAAATCCTTCCAAAATCTTTGCCGTTTTAGCATCTTTATATTTTTCTTGATTTTTCAAAGCAAATTTGGAGATTTTCTGACATTTCTGAACAATTTAGAAATCCAAGATTTAGGATCCAAGATGGCGGATTTTGTTAACGTATTACGTCATTAGGGCGTGTATGACGTCATAATTGACACGTGACTGCCACTAAAATAAAGATTTTTTGATGCTTTAGGGACTGTGCAATAATTACCAGGAGGGGGGGGGGGGGTTGGAAAACCAGAGGGGGGGGGGGGCATAAAGTAAAATCAAAGCAAGGAGAGGGGGGGGGCTCTAGGTAAAATAAGTCACTCAAGAGGGGGGGGCTTAACATTTTATTTAAAGTACATATTACATTGGCGAATCCATACCTATTTATAAGGTGGGAGCCGAAAAATTTTCCGGCCCTTCGGGCCGAAGAAGCCTTCACCGGACCTGAAAATAACACACATGCCCTTTTCCTTCTGCTATGGTTCTGTTGAACATTGCTACGGAGGTGATGTTTGTTCCAGACGCGGATGTCCAACAATTAAACATGCAGTAGGAGCTCTTCTTTCTGTTATAAGATTTTAATCCACACTAGTGCGTGTAGAGAAAATGTAGCAGCGTACTTGTATAAAGGTGTGTGTATACTGTGAGGGGGGGGGGGGGGGGGGGGGGTCGTACATAATTTCTGACTGATTAGAGGGGGGGGGGGCAATAACTAAATTCACTCCTTTAGGAGGGGGGGTATTACCTAATATTTGGCTACATGAAGCCCATTTTCCAACCCCCCCCCTCCTGATAATTATTGCACAGTCCCTTACACACCATGTAAGTTTCATTTTCATAGCGTCAATACTTTTCGAGATACATAGGAGGGGGGGGGGGGGCACTATCTGCCCCCCCCCCCCCCCTCAGGCTGTAATAACGCCCTTTTTCGTGATGCACAGACGCAACGATGTGCAATGCTGCTTCTGTATTTACTCTTTCACGTGCACATATAGCCAAACTTGATAAATTTATTCATTTTACCATTAATGTTAATTAGAGCCATTTTTCCCTAGCAGAATCCTTTGTCCATTTTGGAGTAGGTTGTATGTAATGGTAAATAGAGGTTATTCAGCGGAAAGTTGTATAATACGGCTGGGTATTTTTACGAGTCAGTGTTTATTTTTTCTCGCCTAAAGGCTCGAAAAAATAAAAACTGACTCGTTAAAATACCCAGCCTTATTACACAACTTTCTGCTGAATAAATTGTTTATTATACGACATAATATATTTCCTAAAATATAGGCTTTCAACAGTGTTTTCCGTAGCGCGCGGTCAGGGGGACTGAGACCCATGTAATACGGTCTCATATCTGTGCTCGTCTTTGTGCGTATCCGCACTCTAAAATGCTATGTCGTATAATAATGGTATTTATATTGTATGTGTGGACAAAGCATACGGATGCACCTTAAATAAAGGTAGAGATAGCAACATCTAATTCAGTTGGAAACTCCTTTGTGTGCTTTTGTTCTTGTAAAATTCTGCGGTTTATAGCGCTAGGAAACCAGAGTAATAGCTAACCAACAGGAACCGTGAAACTAAGGAACATCGATGACGCATTTTAATACTTGTACTTAACATTAATGTCGCTTAATTGACCTTAATTAGCTCATCTCTGGGATACGGTATGTTTATGGTTGTACGGTCCGGTAAACGCAACACTTAACTCAAAGCATGTCATAAACGATGGCTTATAGTTTAGCATGTCTATCAAACTAGTTTTATTTCACACCCGGTACCTAGGCCTCATTTTTAGACTATTCGAGGTGAAACTCCTTCCTTAAATTGTTTCTGTCACAGACACCAACGAAAAGCCACGTTGTTTTCACGTGATTAAACTGGCAACTGCGATATTGGTTTGCGTTGCGTTCGAGTAACTTGGTCACTTAGCACCCCTGATGCAATGACAAGGAGTGCTTACCATGCGCCATTGCGGATAATTTTAAGTCTACTTAATCTTCGCTGTCTTTGTTTCTCAAACCACACTTTCTATTGCTGTCAAGTGCTGTCACCATAAATCCCAAACTCTGTCTGTAAACAGTCTTAGAATGATGCAGTGATCGAGAGACGCATTTTTTGTGAATCAGGGACAGGTAATTGAATGATCTGTATTCGGACAAAAGTGTTTACATTGCTAAGGCTAATTAGTATATACCAAACCAGTGAATAGTGCTTTTCGCGCGTTCTGATTGGCTAGCTCGGAGGTGAATAGTCTTTTGCTATTCACCTCCGAGCAAACAAAATGGCCGTGCGTTTTGCTTCTTTGATCAAAGCAGAAATTACTTCCATAAACGAGGCCGCTACACGTCACTGTGTTATCAAAAATACCTGAAGATATTTAGAGGTGATCATTTGTAGCAAGTTTAGTCGTGTCACTAAATAAAATCGCCAAAAATGTCGTACAAATGTTTTGTTTACTATCGAGCCGCTAGAGTATTTATAAGCTATAAGAACGTGACAACGCTCAGTTGCAAATAATTTCGAACAGTTTTAAAAGTCTTTGAAGTGGTTCCAAACGCTGTCCAGTCCAACTAACTTTAAAATGCAATTCCTACCTGAAATCCTGAATACCGCAGTGCCTTTCAAAAAGCAAGAAGTCCCTGCTGCCAACGATTTAGTTTTGTATTCGGATCGACTTAATCTCGGTCTCACTACGCTAGAAAATATTCCTGTTGCCGTATCATGATCAAGAACTGCCCAAATGCTGTGGCTTCTCCAAACTTTACTGCTTCTCCCTCCGGTAAATTAAAAGCAGTAACATCACACGGTGGATGCAGTCACATCAATGTGAGAAATAATTGAACTGCAATTACGAAAACGTCTTCGGTTAGGCCAGCATCTTGACCATCTTGTTCAGTTTATAACGGCACTTGCAGCTTCAACATCAGTTTCTCAGGCAATAGAAACTGACAGAACTTGTAAAATACGAGAAAACAGAACTCGTCGCTTTGGTCCATCAGTAAAAAACGGAAAAAATAATAATTTTCCCCTTGAAATCGTCAAAGTCCAACATACGAGACATGTTGATCGCCTGATTTGTCATGTGACTTTTCCCGCGCTGTCCTTGGTCGGCGTTAGGGTTCCACTTTTAAAGGATTTTTCCCGATTTTTCGCGGTAAAATAAATCTATAATTTTGGAGCTAGCTATTTCACTGGTTTGGTATATACTAAAACAATTATTCACTTCAGTGTCGGTGAAAAAGTGGTGAATATTTACCTCGCCGAAGCGGCTCGGTAAATATCCACCACTATCCACCTCCACTTCGGCGAATAAATTGTTAACTGCCCCCTAGTTTGTGGGGCGCCATTCTGCGGAGGGGTGGAAAGGAACTCGAATCCCTGCAGAATAACTCTCACTACTCACTCATAATGTCACTGATAAAATAATTATCATGGCCTGCTGGATACATTTGTAAATTAATGCCCAGTATCCACTCATTCAGATTGTAACAAAAAATCTTTAGCAATGGCCACCCAGTGTAGACGATTCTTACAGGGTTAGTTTGTAAGGGCTCGTTGAGCTCCGTTCAGTGCTTCATCGATTAGTTAACCATCATACAAGGGGGTTTGTATCACTTTGCTAAAGGTAACTGCCTCCTAGGGTTTGGGCGCCATTCTGCAGAGGGGTGAGAGGGGGCTAGCTCCAATCCCTGCAGAATACCCTCACTGTTTCGCTCGAGGTGTCACTGATAAATAATTATTGTTGCCTGATCGATTCATTTGTTAAATTAATTCCCTGTATCCACTCATTTAATGTAAAAAAAAACCCTGGCAATGGGCCACCCTAAGTGACTTTAAGTCGATGTAGAAGATTCTTACAGGATTGATTTGAAAGGTTACCTTTTAAGGAACTGTTGAGCTCTGTTCAGTGCTTCATCGATGAGTTAACTATCATACATGTAGTTGGTTTTCTCGTCGATCAGTGTAAAGGGAGGGTTGTATTACAGGCTTACTCTGTATTGTCAATACGTCATTGAACTGTACTCTTTCCTGCCGATGCAGCACAACATGTAACCTGCATTTTATGCCAATTAAATGACAATTTTAAAAATCATTATAATCAAACCAGTTCGCCATTAAGAACCAGCTTTCAAATTCAGTGGAAACAAGGCTGATCTTTTTGAACGGGAAAATAGCTATTTAAACTCACTTCCAGTCACAATCTAGAAATATTACTTTCCTATTATATTATTTTTTTAATGTATGTGCACGCTCCTAGTTGTTATGATGATGGTTTTTAAACTTATTTCATCATGGTCGGCTGTTTATTTTACAAAGTGCTTCTTAGCTTTGTAAGGATACTTCAGGCTACTGTAGGTGCTGAAGATGTAAGCATTGGATAATTTGTAGTCTCGGCTCATCAGCTTACGTCCATGTCTCTAAAGTAGAGCAATTTTAAAGCGGAAAAAACTAACGTAAATACGGCGGAATCCCGCCAAAAACGCCTGGAGTCACAACGCTGCATCTAGGAACAAACTAACAATGAAATACTTATAACAACCGACCTCTTGAAGCCAAGGAAACCAACTAATTGTCCTTATTAGATGACGCACGTATTGACCTGTGCTCAACATTGACGTCATGTAAACGGGTTACTGGGATACATATTTTATGGAGCATGTAGCAAAGTGCAGTACAGTGAACAAGCAACGATGAATCATGTTTCCAAGCTGCACGAGTTGACCAAGTCAATCGGTTATCTTTTGTATAACTTGTTATTAACTCGTCAACAAAGTTTGAACATTCATTCAGGATCCATTCATTTTAATTGTTAGAAAAACACTTGATCCTGTAGAGTGGCCACGAACAAAGAAGTGACAACTTTGTGGTTAACGTGACTGAATGAAATTATATGCGATATTGAGTTTTGTTTGTGTCCCCGGTTGAGTGGTCAATCTCTAGACAACACTGAAACCCGTTACACTCATTTGACATGCCATCTAGAAAAAAATACACTTTCCCATATTGCCATAATGCGTGTACCAAATGAGACATGATTGAGACATCAGAAATTGGAGTTATTTGCCTTGCAACCACACCTGTAGAGAGAGCCTAGTTTGGCAGTGTTGAATTCTCTAGCTCTGTATCTAAGAAGAGAGCACTTGGCTATAGCATGATCATGATGGAAAACCAATTAACATTCGAAGAGAAGAAGAACTTGAATTAACGAAACAAAATAGCAGAATACCTTGTATTCGTGTTTTACGGTAAGGTACCTATAGTCCTAATTAAATTTCTTGTGATGTGATGTTTAGCGGCTAAAAAGTGACTCAGTATCATAAAAAGTTATCACAGTTGGGTAAAAGATCTGTCAAACGTGATAGTAAAGCTATTATAGTTTACGCGAAGTCACGAATCATAGTTTTTCTCACTGATGGACAACAACGTTCTTGAGCTGTAGCTTAAGTAAAACAAAAATACGATTGTATGTATTACTAAGCACATCCACGCGAACCTTGTAAACCAAATTCAAAATAGTGTACCATGAGTAACGGCATGAATCTTCTAGAAAATTAGCATGACGTTTAAACATAATAAGTCACACAGCTCAATGGATTCATTGTGAAGACACCTGTGAAGAACCAATAACCGTTTCAAAGAGTAAACAAAATGTGTTTGCGTTCAATGATTTATTTCATCAACACTGTTTACTGACTAAGCAAACGATATATAATATAAATTAATTTTCTGCTTCAAATGTCTGCTATGATGGGCACTGCTATATCACCAGACGAGTACTTTTAGCTATCCTCTTCGGTTATAACACAGTGACATCAATTGCAGATTTTGTATAGCTTATACATTTTGAATTATTGATCAAATAAAATAAATATGCCCCTACCCCTAGTCAAAAGCTCTAGTAGGATCATCTATCTTTAGGATTAACAGATGCTCACCCATTTTGGTACTCAATTAATCAGTAGAAAAGACTAATCTTAGTGCATGTATAGATAGGTTTTCAATTGAATGTCGAAAGTAATCCAGAATTGCTTTGGTTTTGCTTTACTGCGTTTTGGTTTTCGCACTCAATAGCCCTTTTCACGGTTAACCTGAAATATTTGCATAACAATACAGCTAAGCATAGAAGCGAGGCAATTCGGGCACAAGCTGTCAAACATCGTGATTTTCTTGAGCGGCTTAAACTATGTAATTGCCGTAAAGTTATCATTTCGATCTCCCTGTTGCTTATACGAGTCTACTCTTTTTAGCCATTGTAGTTGCTTTGATTTTAAAGCTGTTTTCGTGAAAAGGGCTCAATTGAAAACCGCTCTAATGCAACTTTTCAAGGCCTATTTTGAATTTTCTGAAAACTGTACAATAACATTTTTCTCCTTGCAGATGATGGAACCCTTTGACAGTCAACAAAACTCTCGTGGACGAGGAACAAGCCTTAGTTCTGTACTGGGGCTCAGCACTCCAGAAAGCGACTTCTCTCTTTCATTTGAAGAAAACTTTGCTGATCTACTTCATGGCTATCGTGCCAATGACAACAGAGTATTTAATAACAGTGCAAGAAGACATGCTGGAAGCCTGGATTCCATAGAAGAAGTCCACCAAAGAACTGAAGCAAATAAAGATAAACAAACTTCAACAATGCCAACCAGAAGAACAAGAAATGATCAGGTCGTTAACATCTTTACACGTTGCAGCAGCGATGGGTGATGCGACGGCCGTTCGAAGGCTTGTAAATGAAAGTGACTATGACGTAGATGCAATTTCTGCCAGTCAGCGAACACCACTTATAATGGCATGCTCTTCAGATCATTCCGATGCCATTCGCGCTTTGGTTCATCTTTGGAGCCAACGTTAACGCTTGCAATGAGATCGGGATGACCCCCGTGATATTAGCTTCCATAAATGACGACAAGAACGCAATCCGCCTTCTTGTTAAACGAGGAGCGAGAGTCAAGGAGAGAAGCGTTATGGGTCAGACAGCTCTGCATTTTGCTGCATCCAATGGAAGTGCAAACGCTGTACGGGAGCTTTTGAAGAGAGGTAGTGATCTGGAAATAAGAACAAACGAAGGATGTTCCCCACTGCATTTAGCAGTTCTACATAAACAGCCAGATACCGTTCAAGAATTAGTGGAGAGCGGAAGTGACCTTGAAGCAAGGGACCAGCACGGATACTCTCCGGTGCATTATTCGGTATTCTCTGGAAAGGCTGACATTGCAAAAATTCTTCTGGATAAGCAAGCTGATGTCAACGCAAAAGACAAGCATGACTTTACTCCACTGCATTTCACAGCGCAGAAAAACTGCGCTGAAGTTGGCCAGGAACTCATCAAACATGGAGCCAAGGTAAATGCTCAGACCAAGGATGGAATCACACCATTGATGATTGCTGCGTATCATGATAACAGACATGTCGGAGGTTTGCTGATAAGCAGTGGTGCAAACGTAATGCAAAGCACAAGACTGGAAAGACAGCTCTCCATTTTTCCGCACTAAAGGGAAATGTCCAGTCTACCAAGTTTCTTATCGATCAAGGTGCCGATGTTGCTGCAGTTGATAACAGTGGCAACACACCATTACATCGCGCAGCTCAACATGGTCAACACAGAACTCTTCATCTACTTCTGCAGGCAGGAGATACGGCAAATGGCAAGAACAATAAAAGATTAACGTCGTTGATGATTGCTGCAAACAACGGCCATCTCAAATGCTGCAAGTATCTCGTTAAGGCTGGAGCTAATTTAAATGAATGCCATGACACAACTGGAAACACCTGTCTTCATTTTTGCATCTGAAAGAGGCCATTCAGATGTTGTTAAGCTGCTGCTTGAGCATGGTGGTGATATCTCAGTAAAAGACAAATGGGGCCTCACAGCGTTGCACAGGGCGTCAAAAAATGGACATTTGGAAACAGTGCAAGGTCTGGTGCTAAGTGGAAGCGATCCGAACTGTAAGGACAGTTGGGGTTACACACCTTTGCATCGATCAGCCGAGAATGGTCATGCAGCCACAACTACATTCCTGATCGATCATGGATCTCTGATCTCCGCTATTGACAAATGGCACTTTACACCGCTTCATCGAAGCGCTGGTAATGGCCATGTTAACATTGTACGAATCTTGTTGCTAAATGATAGCGAGATACACGCGAAAGACCTTTGGGGTTACACACCGCTTCATCGGGCTGCGGAAAGAGGACATACCAACACCGCCAAATTGTTGATCCGAAGCGGGAGTTACGTTCGCGCGATTGATTTCAAGGCTTTACACACCACTGCACAGAGCTTCGCAGTATGGACACAAAGAGACTGCAGAGCTTTTACTTAAAGAGGGAAGTGATATCAAAGCCAGGACACACGCTTTAACATTGTCATCTTCGAGCTTGAAATCTGCGACAGCTTCCTCGACAGTGGAAGGAGGTGCTACGAATGAGGGTTGCTGCCAGGATGGCCATACCTCGCTGCATTTAGCTGCAGAGAATGGTCACAAGGAAACAGTCGAGCTGTTGCTGAGAGAAGGCGCTGATCTTCATGCTCTTGATCACTGGAACTGTCTATCATTACACAGAGCATCCGAAAATGGTCACACTGCCGTTGTGGAATATTTTGATTCTGCAAGGAAGTAACATTCACCTCACAGACAAATGGGGAAACACCGCTTTACATCGAGCAGCACAAAACGGATACACAAGTACTGTTGAACTTCTGTTGGCTAAAGGTGCAAATTCACACGCCGTGGACCAATCTGGGTCAACGCCCCTGCACTGCGCTGCTAGGCATGGCCACAAGGACACAGTCCGAGCCTTGATTGTGATTGGTGGAAGCAACATTCACGTCAAAGATCAATGGGGATATACACCTTTGCACCGCGCTTCCAGAATGGCCACAGCAAAGTCGTAGAATTTCTTATTCGGCACGGAAGCGATGTAAATGCAACAAATAAAGAGAAATCGACATCGCTTATTCTCAGCGCTTATGGTGGCTTCGTGGATACTTGTCGCGTATTGATCAAAAAAAGGTTGCACCGTCAAACGA
Source organism: Desmophyllum pertusum (assembly GCA_029204205.1). Lineage (NCBI taxonomy): Eukaryota > Metazoa > Cnidaria > Anthozoa > Scleractinia > Caryophylliidae > Desmophyllum > Desmophyllum pertusum. The sequence goes on from MU826857.1 coordinate 44,545, forward strand.
TGCAATGAACAAAGGTCACACAGCTCTTCATCTTGCTGCACAAAATGGCCACACAATCACCTGCGAACTAATAGCGACAAATGGCGGAGATGTTCATGCTAAAGACTTTTGGGGATACACGCCATTACATCGAGCTGCTCACAACAACCACAATGAAACGATCGAAGCTTTGATGACACACGGTAGTGATGTTACATCAGCTGACAAATTCGAGTTTACTGCTCTACAACGTGCAGCGCAGAGAGGTCATAGAGAGTCTACGGAACTTCTTACATCCCATGCTGTTGTCAAGATGAGGAGGTACAGCTCGTATAACTCGCCTAAAAACAGACATGTTCACTTTGAGAAAGCGGACTCTGACTGTGACACTTGTCGAACGATGGGCCTATATACTATCACTGAAGATTCCGAGGAAGACGAATCCCGGGGGAAGATCAGGCGACAAAGACTTCAGACAATGTAATGCTTTTGGACATTATAGTGACTCAAACTCATTTTCTTTAAAATCGCTTTTCATAACAATTACTAGTTATTATACAAAGTAGACACGCATGCGCTCGTGAAAAAAGCCGTAGTTATGCCACTGAAAGGAGCTGAAAGATCGCTTTACATCAACTGGTCACGTGACCAATTTGCTGATTACGTAGCAATCAACCGGTCACCAGATATATTAGCTTATATTTTGATGATGTTTCTTCTTGTACGTGATACCATTTAAGCAATCAACTGTTTAATAAGGTTATTCAATCGAAATAGAAGTTACAAACTGGGAAGTTTCTGAAACTTTCCCTAGTTGAACATTGTGATGTAATGTTTCAAAATATAGAATAAAAAGAATAGGTCACCAGCCCCGCGAAAGAGATATAATCGACTAAAATAACTCATAATTCCTTACAAAATCAACCAAAAACACGTATTTTTCACGTTTTCAGTGATTATTAATTTGTCTGCACTGAGAATTGGTCTATACTCTTGTATAGAAAGAAGATGATTACTAGACTTAAATACGCGAAAAAAAAATGATAGGTCACCACGCTCGTTTACGAGAAAACGATAATTTGCCTCTCTGGCGAGCATAGCCATAATGAAAAAGCCGCCATGTTTTTTTGTGCGCGCGCTAATTGCGCGCGAAATTATGCGCAGAAAGGATGCGCAGGTGCAATTCTAAGGAATGACCTTAAGTTATACAGGTGAAGTATTTTAAAAGAAAGAACGAGTCAGGTTTTGTATGTTTCCTTAAACATTTAATGCAACGACAATTTTTGCCTGGATATTTACAATAAATTTTAAAATGGTCGATATATTTTCATGGTAATTTATTATAAATTAATCAATTGCTCTTCTAATCTTTGGAAACGGTTGATTGGAAAGAAGCTACGCACTGTCATTTATAAACCAACGAGTCTTATATCTCACGGACAATCAGTATATGTGCAAGCAAACAAATACATGTGCGATGACAAAATATTACCTTATCTTGCCTTGTATTAACTGTTAAAAACCTGTACTGATCTCGGTTATCAATTCTCAGAGACGTACCCCTGACCGAAACACTGTACATGCTCACCAAGGTAAATAAGACTGATAACCTTGAGAGCTCATTACTCTCTTTAACCTTCTAATGTTATAACATAACTAAAGGGGCTATGTCACGATATTTAAAGTCATTTTTGCGAAGTGCCAAATCACCTTCAAACTGAAGAAAGCTCAAAATAATAGTTTACTAAAGGTAATAAGAAACCATACAGGAACAAAAGATGGTCGAGGATGGAGAAGATTAAGATGGATTGCGAAACGGCGAAAAATTGCCAATTTTTTCAAGATGCGCCATCCGTGACGTAGCTCCTTTCACACTGAGAAAAGTATGAATACAACCAGGCCTTAAAATAAAGAATTAATTATACTGAAATAGCAATCTATGTACAAAACACCATTGGAAAATAGTCGCATCTAAAGGAGGAGAACACTTATTTTGGAAACTTTGCAAAATCAGTTGTTAGCGAACAAATAACTGCCATTTATCTCCCGGGAGAGAGAGGGCAGGGGCAGTATACGAATCATCGCAGGCCAAGATGGACGTCTTCAGGTTGATATGATATTTACCCTCCCAGAATATGGGATCGTTATAAACGCGAAAACCCCCTTTGTTTCTGAACTTTCCCCACTTATCACATTCATTGCTTGTCCCATCGTTACCCCATTTAGCGCAATTAGCAGCTAAGAACGAATTGTCGCCAGTAAGCGTTACAAACGAACCACAGGCCCTTGGCTGGACACTAGGATCTTTAGTGAGGTACCGCACGGCCCTTTTTCCATTAGGATCGTTTTGGTCATTATGTGAAAGGTCCTCCCTGTGGAGTTCTTACGGCAAAAGTATCGCATCTGCGTAAAGTGTATGAGCTGTTTTAATTGAAGTATTGCAGAGACGTCAATTCGTACCATCCCACTGCTGTAGTTCTTGATCATTCTGAAGTCGGTCTCTCTGATCATTGGTGGAAACGTAGAGTTTTTAACCACAGTTTGTGCGATCAAAGTCCATCCACCTATGAGAAAATGTCAAAGCTCACCGTTAAAAAGAGAAAGTAATTTTGAACGAATCTAAAGAAAATTCGTTTCCCTTGGATTTGTTTCACTGTAATCTATCAAAGGTCATCTTAGCATTAGACATTAGAAACGAATGGATATTCGGAATTCGAATGCTGATTTAACTGCGCCATCACATGATAGGCTACTATGTGATAACTGCAGCACTAGCTTGTTAGGATCAGTGAACTATGACCAAATAGGCCATTTCCGAGTTGCCTTTTGCCTCTGTTTCAAAACGAGTCCTGGTGCACAACCTCTGGTATGGAAATGAGTTTTACCTGCACATTTATTGTCATGTAAATCAAACTAATTTCTATAACAAAGGCTGTGCACCTGGACTCGTTTTGAAACAGAGGCAAAAGGCAACTCTGCCTATTGTAAAGGCTTGCTATAGCAGTAAGTATGCGACTGATCTTACCTCCGTCGGTTTTCATATCACAGAACACCGTAAATGGGTCATTAGAGTTTGTTGGATCAATCCAATAGTCACCATTTGCTGAATTCTCATTTGAGTCGATTATTTCTTTACAGGACAAACCAGGAAGTTCTTTTACTTCACCTAAACGGACTAAAACGTATACCGATTAGTGTTTTTAATAACCGGCTGAATCCTTCAGGCTAGGAAAAAGTGATGAATAAACGCCGGGGGGAGAACTCCCATATAAAAGTGATGGGGGTGATCGTGGTACCTTTAGAGGTTAAAACGCATGGTTTGGTATAGCCTCCTTGAAGACTTTCTTTTGGTGGGGAGGAGAGATTGCTTGACGAGCCAAAAGAAAGTCTGCGAGGAAGCTAGGTTTGGTACTGCTTAGGGCCGGGTTTAAATATAAAATGACAACCATTAGAGTTATCCCGGTACCTTTTAGGGTATTAAAGCCGGAAAAAAATATGACAGCAACTAATTTTATATTCTGGTTACCTTTTAGGGATTCTTTTCAAAATTTCCGACGTTCACCTCCGTCACTTTTATATGGGAGTTCCCCGGGAATAAACCAATCGAGAGAAGTTCGTTTTGTCTAAATATCGGTTTTAACGTCAATGAGAAAATGATTTCATTTACATTCCATTTCTAACTTATAATTATGGAAACAAACTTATGCCTAGTACGAAAATACACCAAACTTCAACGAATGCGTCTAGCACAACTTGTAACAAAATATGTCATAAGTGAAAAAGGAAATTGAAATTAATTTTTGACAGTAGTTTACCAAATCACCGTGATCACTAATTGAAAATGGTCCGGCATATGTCTGAGTTGCCATTATCATTATTTGTTTGCTGGATTCAACTGTCTGGCTTGTTCTTTTAATTATTATAATATTCGAGTTTAATTTGGGATGAAATATAATATGTTATTTAATATGTTAAATATAATTATCTGAATCTTGTTCCGCTTACCTCTAAATGGATTGTCCACATACACACTCCTGTTCATTGCAATAACCTTGTCTTCTCGTCCCTTTTTAGTTCTGTTGTTGATCTGGCAAATGGATGTCTCCACGTTGTAATTTATACTTTGGCATACAGTTTGTCCTTTACACGTTTGAATACAGCTCCAGATGTTGCTTTCTCTTTGGCTTGTGAGCACATGTCCGTCTAATCTGTAACCCTTAACAGAGTCCGTTCTTCTGCACCCTTGAGCTTGACTGGTCGTACAATATATAAAGAGCCATGCGATATGGATAATATGCAATTGCCATTGAAATGAAGAGCTTTTTCAGCTGCTTCTGAAATAAAACAAAGTAAATATATACATAAATGCATTACGGTGTGAATGAGCCATCTGCATGCTACTCCAATACCTCGAATTGGAATAATAATAATTATAAAAGCAATATATAATTATAATAAAAAATGCATTACGGCGTGTGCTAATCGTGAATACTGTACTATTCTAAATCATATTATATATGTTTTGTAGATGTTGTTGTTGTTGTTGGTTTTTAAGGGTGATAAAAACTGTATCATGTATCGAAATGAAAACCCACGAAGAAACTCCCGTATAACCGTGTAAAACGACCCACACATTCGGCCGGCAACTAGTAGTGGTTGCGCGTTTCGAAATCGGAACAGAGTTGAGATTGACCGGGTATTAAACGACTGCGATCAAAGCCGAACTTTCTAAAACTGACCTGAACAAAAGAAATACTGAGCTAAATGGCAGTTACCAACCATATTGTACACTTACAAAGAACAAATGAAAGCACTCACCTGATATGTTTCAAAACGGCTTAATCAAAGCTATAAATTTCACTTCGTCTTGAAAATAAAGAGAACAAAATCGTCAGCATCTTTCCTTGTCTAACCTTTGTGTGCAGAACAGTAAATTATATTCTTCTTCTTCATCTCACTTTTGTTTCGTTCTTTTTTTATACTGATATATATTTTATGTTCTCGTACATGAAAACAATTTATCAGCAATATCGTTGCCCGTGCTGCAGAATGATATGTGTTTCTTTTGTTTGATTTAAAGCCGTAATGATAGAATGAAAGAATATTATACAATTCAATAAAACTCACCATTTCAGATTTATACCGAGTGCACTCTTTTGTCATATGTATACGCAATTATGATCAGCACTATATAAGATTGACCTTCAAGCAATTTAAGCATATTTTGCAACACGATCTCCTTCTATGATTTTAGTTATAATGTATTTAAGCCTTTTACCGGAAATGCAAATTTGTATTTGATTACAGTCATTACTGGTTTGTTGTTTTTTCATGTTTGAAAATTGTCAAAGATCTGTCAAAACGTATTTATAAACTTGTTATAGTTGTCAAAGTACACCAATCGAAATTATACTAAAATATTTGTATTTTAGTTTAAAGGCGATAAACAATTAGCCATTAAAACATTGTTTGTACAAACTTTACTGATATTTCCATTTCTTCAAGAGGGCACGTTCTCTTGATTTATTGTAATACTTTTGTTCGTCCGTCTATTCGTTCGACGTTAGTTAGCTAGTTTTTTCGTTCGTTCGTTCGTTCGTTTATTCGTTCGTCTGGTCCGTTCGATAATTCGCTCGACCACTACTTTATTTTAACCCCAGTTCATACCATTTCTCAATTTGTTATTTATTTGGAACTCGGTAAATTTCCATCAGTTTGCTCGTCAAAGCCCTATCCACTTCAGCCGAGACCAAAAATTATATAGGGAAAAAATTTCAAAGAAAACAAAGAGATACAATGAGTGAAATTGGTGTTTCACCGAATTTACAAAATGTCTCTTTTTTCGTCATCATCGTTGTCATTCATCCAAAATGAAGCACGTGGATGATCAGAGGTGCACATACTGTATGATTTGTTTTTATTTTGCACAAGCAAAGCTAGATAGCCACGCATTGAATATTAAATATTTCCAAGTTGCAGTTTCATGCTTTCATATGTGAAGAAAAAAACGGCCTGATTGATATTCAACTTCAATACAAGCTTTGGTGCATTATTTGACGATATAACTCAAACAAACTCTGGAAATTAGTCATTCCTATTTATATTAATTTGTGGATTCGTTAAACATTTGTAAGCTTCTGTATGGACGAAGAATAGAGTGTTCGAGAGAAGAAGCTTCTTAAGACCGAGAAAGGAAAAACAAACTACACGATTAATTTATGTTAGCTCTATGAAATAACCTTGCTAAGCTTCATCGAGAAATTAATTGAATTGTGCCTTTATAAATTAATTATATGACTGAAACAAGACAGTATTAATTACATTGAATAGCGCCCTACCGTTGCCGCTCGACAAAGTTTTGATTATTTTGACATGTTTCTGCTGGCTTCCATTTAATCTAGCATATCAAATTACAAGAATTGTGAGAGACGGAAATGTCAATTGTCAGAACGCGAACGTGAAGCTCAACATCTCCCTTTCTCGCTCTCGCTCATAGTTGTTGCATTTTGACTGATTGACTAGTTGAAACGAAAACCATCATAAAGTTGTAAAAAAAATGTCAAAACGTTGTCAAAAATTAATAAAAAACTTTGTCGAGTGGCAAAGGTTAAGGGCGCTCTTCACTGTACTGTAAGGGTTCCAATAGGTCAAACTATGTTGACGTCACTGTTGACAACTCGCATTTCCGAAATCCACACTATCAAAAAACAGATGTCATAAGCTAGCTGCAGAAGCGCATACAAACTTTAGTCATCGTAAGATTTTTATTTCGAACTTTTGATTATTTCAAATGCAGGCAATTCGATGCGATATCATACTTGAAAAGTTGATAGCAAGCCATAGTTGCAATGATGAAATGCCATAGTTGCCAATATACGCGTTCGTTGATGTAAAAGTGCTTGGGGCTTTGGGATTAATACTGCATGATTGTATTTTATGTGGAATTTTCTGAGTTTTGAGGAATGTTTTATGCATGTGCATGACGGATGTTAAACGAACTGGCATTAGTTCCAAATCACTATACAAGTTTCTAGAGTACAGTAGAGGCGGTTCGGTTCTGAGTTGAAGGCGGTTCCTGAGTTGGAGGCATTTTCATTAAGCCCGCGACCATGTTGCACGGCAGAAACTTCTGTTACAATGACCTCGAAATAAAATTATGTCTTCAATGTGCAAACCTTGAGTTTTATAATCCCTGTTCTTCGTTATCATTGTGACTGTTTTACGCTAAGTGTTGACTTAATTCTAAACTCTCGGGCAGTATGATTTTAATTGTATATTGAAGTATTGTACGTTATTATTATTATGGAAATGAAAACGTTTACTACGTTTTTATAAAACGTAGCTAAGTGTTGCATCAATAATTTTAAGCCTTTGAGTATACAATATATCCCAAAAGTGAGTTCTGAATCATTTATTTACAACGACGTTTTAAAAGCACTTCAAATTTAAAAATATACGTTTATAATATTGAATGCAAACAATAGCGAGCAAAACGCTTATTATAATAGAAGTAAGAGGTTTACATCTGAAATGACATGCAACGAGGTGCTAACCGATATCTGCCTCGTTTGCATGTCTTTTTACACAACGGAACAGTTGCCTGCAGGCTCAGATGTAATGAGTCAGTGCTAATTGTTTCTGGCAAAGGATAAGCTGGCATGAAATGCGATACAAGCTATCAAAACCTTGCTAAGCTACCTGGACTTCGAGTAAGTGATTTATGAACAGATAAAACCACATCAAACAAACGAAAATCTCTAATTAACAACCAAAATTAGGGAATTCAGGAAACGTAATTGTAGTTAAAAGGTAAATAAATAATTATTACCTGAGATACCCACTCAAAAATATCACAACCCAAGGGCAGAGTTATAACGGCGTGGTAACAATTAAACACGTTTTTATAGCGAAAAGAAGAATTAATAATGTAAAGCCCCTACATCTTTTCAAACCTAACAAGTATAAAAGTTTAAAATTGCACTTCAATTTCACACTCTGACAGAGGAAGTACATTGAACTGAAGTGAAGAATATGAAGTTAATGACAATTTGGCCGTTTCTCATCTATATTTTGGCTGGTAAGATTATATAGTATTTTCTTGATTGTAAACTGAAAAATAACTGCTCCCTTCCTGAAACTTTTTAATTCTGTAAATTATAAGGTACTTACATCGATGATTAAGATTGACTTATTAATTCGAGATATCAACAATAGCAATAATGCCCAGGACTCAACATATTTTCCTATAACAACCTACTTCAATATCCAGAATGGAATTGATATTCGCAGCTTGAGCATTGTTTAATTTTTCGTGTAGTGCACAATTTCCTAATTTTTACTTTTGCTTACTTTTGTCATTGTATACGTATCGTGCTGACTTTGAAAGATTGACCATGCCAATTTCACTGCCATTTCCTAAAATGATAACAAGTATATATTTACTCTGTTTTTAGAATAAAATTATACATGTATGGCATTTATTTTTTCAATTTGGTCCATATAATTGTTGCGGAATGATATTAAGACACTAATTGTCAAAAGGCTCAGGAAAGAAATTCCCTCGTTGCCTCAAGATCAAAGTGTCCCTATTTAAAAGTGATCAATTTATTTTCACAGGCAATGTAATATTTTTTGCATGGCATGTAGCGTTGGGTCGCGTCACTGTTGGTACATAGTTCCCACGCACTCCTGTGAACTGACATTAAATTGGTATTTTAGTGAATAAAAACATTACGTTTTCTGAAGAAGATAAATGTAAGAAATCAAAAATAAAATACAGACTTCAATTCTGAGTATTACCTCATCAAATAAGTGATTTGTTATTCCACTGCATCATTGTTATTTGTGAACTCGCGCTCAAATTTGTTTCACGTTAAAAAATGGTCTTTTCAATACTGGGAACAAAATTCAGTACAACTCAGACAGCAACTCCAAATTATAACCTAGCGTTTTGACAGGCTTCCTTATACTTTCTTAGTCAATAAATGCTGTATCTTTTGATTCTGTGGAGGCCCTTAGTATGTGACCGTTCAAATGAAAGCTTTTGAGCAGTACTTTCAAGTAGTGCTGTTTGTTTATGAATTTTTCAAAATGAAATTCAAGATTTTTCCTCAGTTTTGAGTTTAGCACTCTTGGGAGTGAAAGGATTAATTGCTGTTTATATTGTTGTTTACATAAAAGGAAATGTAACGCGAGCCTCAACTGAGACTTTTGGAGCATGTAACTACACTGACTTTGTAGCAGAAGCGGTTGGAATCTGCGAGAAGATATTCTACATGGATTTGGCAAAGGATCTGAGGGCTGACTGCCGGTAACCAATATTCCCTTTCAGTGTTATTTCCATTCCCTGTTGGTGTACATGTATTTATAATATACTAACCATGGATAATGCATTTTCAAGCAATTTGATTGGTTCCCTACTCATGGTCTCAGAGGCATTATACCCTCTCTACCTTATTTGGAAATGCCGCGAAGTTCAAATGTTTTTGTCTCGGGGAAACATGGCGGAATATTTTCGTATTTTTCCAGTTTCTTCGGAGAAATTCGACATTTTCCCTGTAATTTGTATATTATAAAACAATTATTCGCCTCAGGCTCGTGAATATTGGTGAATATTCCCCTCGACTTCGTCTCGGGGAATATTCTCCCAATATTCACTTCGCCTTCGGCGAATAATTGTTAATATATACAATAGATATGATTAGCTATCCTGGGTATTCATGTCATGCTGTTATTAAAATTTTATGCACAGTACGTTATTTCGACTACAGTACGTCATTATGAGTGTTTTATGATCACAACAGCGAAGCACTTTCTCTGTTTTTCTGTTTTAAAATAACCACTAGAGGAATCTACAGAACTATATTTAATTGAAATCGAGCAACCATAGAAATTCGAAATATGCGTGGCCTCTGTAACCTTGTTTATCTCAGCCATGAGAATATATAAACCTTACTTTGGCGATTTGGCAGATAATAATTGTATGCACCGGTACTGATTTTATTACGAGTTGCGCAGTATTCAATTTGCCTGAGCAATGAGTAGAATAACTGCGAGTATTACTTGTCAAACCATCAAATAAGGCATTTGTTATTCCACTGTTATTTTGCCTCCTATTTCTTCAGTGAGTGTGTCATAGTTCGGGCAGTCCAATTCGGCCATTGTTGCCTGTACAGCTCCGCAAATGATCCCGGGACCGCAAATGATCCCCGACCGCAAATGATCCCCAAATTGGACCGCAAATGATCCCCGACCGCAAATGATCCCCAGAGTGACCGCAAATGATCCCGCTAAAAATCGAGGAATGGCGTGGACCGGGTGGACGCGATTTTTTTCCCATTTTGAATATTTTCCCCAATAACTGAATCTGTGCACGCTAGACATTTTATGACGGAAGTGATATATATTTTTTCATTACTTAAGGCATTGATGCAGATTTTAGTAAAAAAAATAAACTCAAATCACTGAACGAGAATACCAGAGACATTCTAAAAATAGTTTAAAATACGAGAAGGTGTTATGTTTGGTTTTCGCTGTAAACTTCATCCGCGTCTAGAATGACTGCAGATTTATATTGCTTTCGCGTCACCAAGATTCATTTATCTATAAATTTCGAGATTAAAGACGGTATTCTGCGCCATGAAACAAGCTATACATGGAAATTGAAACACCCGTTACAGCAAACTACTTCACGAAATCGGAAAATAACATTTCCGGTGAATTATCGTGATGATTTCATGCTGTTTTGGCGGCATGACTGCATTTAACACCAGGCCCGCTTTGATGAAGTGTGAAAACTGTGAATTTTTTTTCAGGCTAAACTCACTCTCAATCAACAACGCGATTTTTTTTAATTCTCCTTTTTTAGCGAAGAATGAGCTGATTGTTATGGTTGGGGAAAATTTGTTAGTTTATAGGTGTTTATAGGTGTAAACTTTTCTTGGTAATTCCGCTGACCAGCGCATAATGCCTGGGAAATCACAACACTAAACAACACTGCGGGCGCAATATTTGGTACTTATTGGGGTCGGGTGGGTCGGGGTAGTAGCCCGATCGCACAGGAAAAACAAATGGCGGATTGCTTACGATTTTTCAGGACGGTATTTCTCTGAATTTTCTCGTCTTACACATTTAAAAGATAGATCTTTTAGGAGTTCCGATGCCAACAAACGCATACATTCTGCAATTCTTTCGTTCCTCGGTTTGAGAAATGTTTCTTTCACGAATTTACACCGGGAACAGGACGGTTCCAGCAGGGAATATTTTTGGCAAACTACGCACATTGCCGCGTTCAACTGATCTTTGGTAAGTACGGTAAATGTTATTTCTAAGTTTGATTTATAACAAAAATTAATTAAGCTTATTGTTTAACTGAACTAATCTTTTGATTCCAATTCCAATATAAAAAGTATTTAAACTTTTGTAATTTGGCATTCGAAGGTGTACAATTCGATCGATCGATCATCGATCGATAGGCTTTGAACCGAAAACAAATAAAATGTAATGTATTTGAATAAGCTTAAATATTTTGGCTGCACCTTTATGCTTGTTATTGTGTAGACCTTAAGTTTATTCATAGTTTATTTTCCGTGTAGAAAAGCAGGCTTCATTGATCTGAGGCTTGTGTTTATAATAGCATATATTATTATAAATTTCTCTGATGGATTTTTCTACTATAGTTGTATTAAGTTTTATTATATGGCAAACTGGTCCACGACGAAAAGGAACATTCTGATTGGTTCCCTGAGCGGTCCGTATTTTGCAATACGGACCGATATTTGGTCATACGGACCGTATTTTGCAAATTGTTTTATATTAAGTAGAAACATGTTTCCTCGTGTCTGACGGACAATTTCGGTTAAACTTTTCGCAAAGTGGCCTGAAAAATGCAAGACTATGCTTAGCTTTGGCGCGCGCGCGTTAGCCGAGAATGGTTGCATTAATTTATCAGCAAGTTTTTAAAAAAGCCATTATAATAAAAACTTTATTGAACTAGCTTGTTCGGTCCGTATTGGGAAATATTGGTCTCGTTTCTTTTTTGCAAGTTTATGGACCTCGCCTTCGGCTCGGTCCATAAACTTGCAAAAAAAGAACTCGACCAATATTTTCCCAATACGGACCTCACGCTAGTTCAATAACATCTTTATATTGTATGAATAAAGTCCCTATCTAAATCAGTCTATAAACACAAAACATTCATTACCTCTATTACACATACTTATGAATTGTAGATAATATTAATTTTGCACTAAGACGCCTACATGCACCTTCCCATCTAAAGCCTGGTTTTTACTTGGCACACAACTGTGCAAGTGTCCAATAGTCCATTTTACAGTTGTGTGCTTAGATTCCAGGCCTTTGAACAGAAATGAGGCTGGAGGTGACTTTGTTGTGATACAAACCTTCCTTCTTTTCAAATGTAAATTATTCTGTTCTTATGTAAACTAGTTTCTGATCTCTATCATCTCATGGTCACCCCTAACCTCGCTTTCATACAGAGGCTTGGTTACATTTCACAGAACTGTAAAATGGTCTATTACATGTAAACTGAGAAGCACAAGGATGAAAACATTTTGATTGTTCTACTTGCTCTTGCATTTCAAATCGGATCAAACTCCCCCACCTTTGACAAATTATATGGTGTGCGACAAATGCAGACTGCAGACTAAATTATATCCCTATAAGTATACTTATTATTATTATTACTTGGTTGTGTATTTATGAATCATTGATTGGCAAGTCAAATTCCAGAGGGTGGGAACAGCAATGGAGGTCAAATGCCCCTTATATGCCCAGCCATCCCCCTCCCCTTCATTAATAGATTCATACATAAATACCAGAGTCAAACCAGAAATTGAAAATAATACTAATCAATAATTATTTCAAAGCTATTGTGTTTTGGTATGCAATAGTGGAACCTATAGACACATTGGAGCTTCAAAATAATTCCATTTTGTCAGATTTAAGCTGTTTCCTAATATATACAGTGGAATCCCCATTTATCAAGCCTCCAATTCAAGGATTTCACTGGGAAAGGCCAACAACTGCATTCAATGAATGTCATTAATATCAATTACATTCTGAGCTGGCTCATAAGAGCCTTTGATTATTTGTTAATAATATTATTTCATTTAATCTGTATTTCGAGCAGATTATATATGAAAGCGTTACATATCCTTTCTTTACTATAAAACGTTCATAAGTCCGACGTGACTTATCACACTTTGATATTTCGAGATAACATTGTACATTTCAATTATTTCAACAATAACATAACTGACCATAACTGGCAACTTCAACAGAGTGTCAAAAGGTGACAGGCCTACACGACTCCCACAGTTCGTGACATAAGTATATTTGCCGTTTTCTATTAAATGTAGTATGCTTCAAGTGTGTTTCTAAACGGGCAGTATATGTTTAATTTGAGGAGGATTTTCCAATAGAGCCTTCGAATGTGTACATTCTAGCAAATTATTTACAAGAGGTAATGTTTGGCTTTCTGTCATGTAGTCTGCATGCCGCCAAAACAGCATGAAATCATCACGATAATTCACCGGAAATGTTATTTTCCGATTTCGTGAAGTAGTTTGCTGTAACGGGTGTTTCAATTTCCCCTTGTTTCATGGCGCAGAATACCGTCTTTAATCTCGAAATTTATAGATAAATGAATCTTGGTGACGCGAAAGCAATATAAATCTGCAATTATTCTAGACGTAGTCTCCTACGCAGCCGTTATTTGTGTCGTCACGCAACGCTTCTTAACGGCTGCGTAGGAGACTATTCTAGACGCGGATGAAGTTTACAGCGAAAACAAATTTAACACCTTCTTGAATTAACTATTTTTAGAATGTCTCTGGTATTCTCGTTCAGTGATTTTGAGTTTATTTTTTTTACTAAAATTTGCATCAATGCCTTAAGTAATGAAAAACTATATATCACTTCCGTCATAAAAATGTCTAGCGTGCACAGATTCAGTTATTGGGGAAAATATTCAAAATGGGAAAAAATCGCGTCCACCCGGTCCACGCCATTCCTCGATTTTTAGCGGGATCGTTTGCGGTCCACTCTGGGGATCATTTGCGGTCGGGGATCATTTGCGGTCCAATTTGGGGATCATTTGCGGTCGGGGATCATTTACGGTCCCGGATCATTTGCGGAGCTGTACATGCCTCACTTTCCCACCCCAATAAACCTGTCAAACCGGTATACTACTACAATGAAATACGCTCGTTAATCTCTTGTACTTAGTAAAATGATGTAGCAGTGAAACTAGTAATTATACTATACTATAATAATTATGTTATATCATACTCTCTTTACAGCACTTCCTATGCCCGGATGTCAACCTGTTTCGTGAAAAAGACGCGTCAATGCCTTGAGGGACACTTCAGTGAGGCGCACATAGAGCATTTGGTCAACATAACGCTGCTGCTCCAGAGGTTCATGGGCTCATCTGAGTGGTACTGCTCCAAAAGGCCCATGAACATTTCATCTTTGGATCCAAGTTTAAGGGCGCTAATTCCATGCAGTGATGAACTATTCACTGAGGGGCATAAATGCACCAGAGGATTCCGGGAGACTTTCAACGCCAACAGAATTGATCCCAGTTTGTGCAAGTAAGTACGCCATAAACGCTAATTGCACCGGAATTCGCGTGCGATTTTAATTTATATACTAATTCGCATAGAAGTACTTTGCAAGCTGGATAAAGTATCTTACTCCGAAGACTATAAGATCACAACACATGCAATGACAAAAGTTTGAATTGTCGATACAGATTCCGCTGAAACACTAGGCCACTGTGCCCTGTATACTTTAAATAGAGGAAGACAATTGTGTACAGCGACCTATCGGCGTTGACCTTTTTGACCAATGAAAAAATGAAATTTCGCGGATATTTATTTAAAGACTTCCCTTGATTACGTTAGTCTCCCTTTATTAGTTCAAATAAATCTCCGACTCTTTAAAAATCACGACTAATTATTTATCCTTTTTAGGGCTTTCTCTCGTGCTAGGAGCTGCACTCAATCTGTTTTTAATCGTTACTGCAATGACACGATACCAGTACCAACAGAAAACCGGTTCAACCCGTTCTGCTCTGATCCTGGAAATGAAACCACGAAAGTCGCATTTCAAGCTTCAAAGAAATCAAAAAATGCCACAACAACAGCGACCAAGCCCAAACGGCCAACAACAACAAGCGGTGCTCGCAGGAATATAAGGGTTCTCTCACGAATGCTTAGCATGGCTGTTGGTGTGGTTAACTTGACGAATGTGGTGAAGAGCCTCGGTCTGAATTAAAGCGTGGAATGGACTGCTGAACACTGGATTATGGATTGTAGATAAATGTTTCTTTTGTGAATTGTTCGGTTTATAAAGTATTACTCGATGGAATCTAAGATTGAATTATGTTTTATGAAATTATATCGATTTAAACTAAATTGCCATTGTATGAGGCTCAAAACTAAGATAATGTTATCGTAAATTGTAAATGTAATTCTTAATTAAGTACTAAAACGTAATGTTGATTAAAAAATAAAGGACAATTAATATTCTCCCTAATCTTTGAGAAAAGACTTCAATGTCTGTGCTAACTTGTCGCGTCAGTAATTGTTAAATATAGCTCAGCCTGAAAGTACGGGTTGATCCTATAGCACTAGCATGAAACATGAGAGTAATTTTACGTTTTGTATTTACAAGTAAAATTTATCGGCCTAAACCTAATTCGTGGCATAAACTAAAAACTTCGCGAATATATTTTCGTAGTTATTCCTTATTGAATTTATCTTCCCATTTGAAAGTTTTAACTAAAATGTGTAAGAATAATGTTCATGTTTCCAAATAGGCCATTAATTACAGAGTTGCCTTTTGCTCGCTCCGTTTCTAAACGAGTCCTGGTGCATAACCTTCCATGCCATATGGAAATGAGTTTTACCTTCACTTTCAGTGTCTTGCAAATCGAAAATATTTCCATCTAAAAGCTGGTGCACCAGGACTAGTTTTGAAACAGAGGAAAAATAAACTTGGAAATGGACTATTGAAACTTGCATGAGTGGAAATTAGATTTCCAGAAGAAAACGAAAACAACACAAAAAGGCAATTTTAAAAATAGTCTATGGTGTGACGTACAGCCGCAGGGCTATTTCTGAAAGATTGCTTGCTTTATATTGAAAGTATTGTGAATATAATTCCTAAGTGTGTATCTTAGTGACCTGTACAATAGCTCTTTTGGACACTATGGTATCACGCGACGGCTGCTTAGAGACCGCGTGATGACGCCGATAGACCATTCAAAACATGCTATAGTGACGTTCATCTATTAGAAAACTAGGCAATAACTTGGCTCAGTAATTGACAACTCTTTCTTGAAAAGTGTTTTTGAATTGAACCGAAATCATTTGAAGCTTAAATCGGTTGATATGAACCAAGGTAAACAGCTGGTTAATGCGTAAATTATTGCATGACGTGCGGACGATATAGTTACTTGGCCACGAACAATGGAACGGATGCAACGGATCACCGAACAACAAGTTGCTTCCGAGCAACAAATTGCTTTTATCTTAATGCTAAAATGATGACTTGTTTATGCACAAGAGCTCAAGATGACTAAAAAAACACGCGATAGAAACCACGTATCTCATCTTACGTTAACTTTTTCTGTTATCATCAGCGCCTTCTTCAGTAATGTTTAAGATCTTTGCGGGCGGAGTTATCTACTTTTTCCTAGGTAAGTAAATATGAGCTTGAGTTGAGAGTAACTTGCATCACTGTTGTAAAGAGTGTTGTTATGGAACTCAGTTGAACTAATGGCTTTGTCGGAAAAAGGCCGAGCTTATAAAAAGTGGAGTCAAAACAAGTGAGCAAAATAAGCTGTTATGGCACTGAAACAAACCTTGTTTAAAAATGTGCTGCAATACTCAAGAAATGCGATTTATGTTTAGAATTTAGAGCAGTCTTTGTATTCTGTTATTAAAAGGCTTTCTTGGCCTCGCCATTCTTTCCGCTTTGACGTTGCGCTTTTAAAATACTGTGGATTGTGTTTACTTTATATCCTTAACATTTATAACAGTGATCAAACATGCAGTCAAACACAAAGGAGACGGGAAAAACATCGTGAAACTGATCACGAAGGATGTGTTGATATTTATATCAGAACTAATATATTAAGATATTTGTAAGGCAATCTAATTACAGATATTTAGAGCTGGAGAACTATAACTTGCTTAGGGTTTTTTTCACTTTGTTATTATTATATTATAATTTACAAATATTACCTACCTGCAGATCATGGGAAAGCTATTCGATGTTCAATGCGGATAGCGTACATGTTAATATATTAATATTATTATTAAGTTATTATTATCTTATTGAGATATTATTAAGATCTGGCTCGTTATATTTAAAAGAAAGAGAAAGAGAATGAAGTTGATTTGTTAGTTTGCTTGTTTTCTTGTTTTCTTGTTTACTCCTTTGCTTGTTGATACTCATTTGTTTGTTTGCTTGTTTTCTTGTTTCATTGTTTACTCCTTTGCTCGTTAATACTCGTTTCTTTCATGGTTTGCTTGTTTTTGTAGAGCAATGACTATACAGTTTTATGTTTATTTTTATTTACTTACTTTTTAGCCTTAATGATAGAAAGATGTTGTGGATTGCAAATGGTTGGAAGTTGTACTTTTCAAGTCTATATAAACAAGGCGCGACAGTGTACAACGGCATTCATAACAGATTTGCAAACAGATCAATCTGTGGATTGCAAGTAAGTTCAGAAAAATGAATTGGGGTCTGCCATTAATGCATTTTCTGTGCTAGACTTTTGTGATATTGGTATCCTATACAATGGAGTTGTTTTATCATTGAGTTGCATTTTTCTACTCATGAAGAGGCAGTAGCTTCGAAACGTTTGGAACATTTTATTTGTCCTAGCGCATCATACCATTGACGGTTCAATCCTACAGTTATGTATTTTTTCATTATATGCGCTACACAGTCAATCTTATTTTGTTTTATCGTTACCTTCAAGAGCCTTTGAAAGCATTTATTTAAGACAAGGTTTTCAATATTGATTCATGTTACAGAGCAGTTCTTCCAGTGCAATATGATGTTTCTCTTACCAAATTCAGGTAGTTTCTTTCCCACCACATGACAAACAAGAACGTTCGCGAGGAAACATTTACAGCCGAAAATGTATACAACAATGAGCCTTATTTGCATGACTATACATTCGCACAGTATTGCAACAGCATATTAACAGAAATAAATAACAATACTGTAATAGAGAAATAGCATTTTAAAGTTACATCAGTCTGGATTTATAGTCTCGATTTGTTGCGTAAGTCAAAGCATCATTTGGAAATTAACAAATAATTGGATGAGTTCATTAATTGTTTGTTATAGCTTCTGTAGGAGATAATTGTTTGATATTTGGTAGGTGAAACTCTATTTTATTTAAAACCTTTAGAATTTAGGACAGAAGAAAAGGAAGTGAATTTCATCTTCAATTTGATTAGAAAATAAAAACGAGACTGCACGATTTCTAGCAAAGCTACATCCCTGAGGTTTGGTCAGTAAAATATTTTGCCTGGTACTGGCTTAAGTTTGGAATTGACAAACCTTTCAACACGTGTTTTTCTTTCTTTATTCACTTCTTCTGGGTGTCTTTGAACAGCTCTGTTATGGACGTTAGAATAGAATAGAATAGAATAGAATAGAATAGAATAGAATAGAATAGAATAGAATAGAATAGATAGAAAACTTTATTACCGTGTCAATGCCTTATAGCCTGGGAAAATTCCATACTAATTTGGGGACACAAAAAAATAAATAGATACTAACAAATTGAAAATATTTAAAACTGTGTAAAATATCTAATATTAGTATAAAAAATTATACGTTTTATTTTTATCTCTTTTTTCTTTTCAGAATTATTTATAGCAGGATGGTGGAATGCACAAAGGATTACGTCAGAGAATGCGTAAAAGACCACGTCGCGCCCAATGACATTGAAGTGTTTCTAAACGAGGCAGCCAAGCAACTGAGATCCGAAGACTTTTACTGCAAGGATGGATTCTTTCCGCGCCGATTTTGACAGATGAACAGAAAAAGGAAATCCCATGCAATGAAACATTTTACAATGAATCACGAGTTTGCGGAAATACATTTCAAACAAAGTTTAGGAGCAACAGAGCTGATAAAACACTTTGCAAGTATGTATCTGATTTTCATGCATATTTAGTCTACTGTGAAGAAATGGTGTTTCACTTGCTTGCCGTCGCAGCACAATAGTCTATTTAGAAATTAATGAATCAGTTCATCCTCTTACTGCTACCATACACTTATATGGGCATTAATTGTATTTTCTTCCTTTTCAGTTTTGTGTTTTCGCACTCTAAGTCATCATACAACTTATCCTTACTGCGTGATTCACACAATTACATGAATGATTACGTTTATTTTTTCTCTTCTTTTCCATGTCCACAGAGAGTTTGTTGACGCCAAGTTTTGCTTAAAAGAAGCAGTTACGCAAAATTGTCAGTTTGACGCGGATGCCGCGGAAATATTACAGTCTGCTTTTGATGAATACAATCCATTCTGCAATGTTGGTGAAGAAGGTACTAAGAACTCTGCGGTTTCTATTGCATAAAGCAACTACAGTCGAACCCTATTAAGCGGCCACCTATTAAGCGGCCAACCCTTATTAAGCGGCCATCTATCAAAGTCCCAATATCGATAGTACAATACTGTAAATAAAACCTCGGCCTATTAAGCTGCCAATTCCTATTAAGCAGCAATGCACTCAGTTGCCATTTCCATGAAGGTGGCCGCTTAATAGGTGTTCGATTGGAGAAGAATTGCTATTATTATTTATTAATTAATTTATTATTTATTGCTATTATTATTTATTATTATTATATAGCTTATTGTTGTTCTTGTTGTTGTTGCTATTTGCCTGGATAGCATGGAATACTAGTCCAACAAAATCCCAGAGGCTGAAGTCAGTTCATTTTCCCGTAAGTCACTAACCCCGAAAAAAACTTCTAATCAGTTATTTTTCATATGATATTTACAGGTGAAAAAGATCAACCAGCCAAAAAAGGTTACTATATACTGGATACTCAATCCAATGAAGAGGAACTTGCCATTGGTCAATGTTCCATAATCGCACAGCTGAACAGAACTCGACAGTGCATTACACTTTTATGAGAAGTTTACAAGCAGATCCACAGGGAAACTGCAGGTGTGTGAGTTTGAATATCCCAACGGGGGTACCTCAAAAATGTACCACAATCTCGTTATAAGGAAGTAGCTCAAATTCATTTTCACTCCTAAGCCGTACCAATTTTAAAACGACAAGTAATTTTTGTCAATTTCTTTGTCAAAAGGAACCGAAATTACTCTTAAACTAACGCTGGTAATTTTTGATTTAAATACCACAAGACACGAATTTTAACTCCTAAAGGAAACAATCATATTAACCCCCGTCACTTTTATAAAGGAGTCTTTACGGATCGAATTCATAATTCAATTATACTTTATGGATCAATGCCGTCACCCCAACTTCCCTTCACAGTCAAAATAAATACAACAAAAATAATGTGATGTATAAAAAGTGTCAACTCCGACACAAATAAATAAATGATCCATATTGCATATTTTTCCTAATAGCCTGAAATACATCAACATGCAAGATTGCATAGTCTGCATGCTTCGCTCCTGTCTTGAGAGGTACGGCATCATCGCTGAGGACGACATACAAGTACAACTGGAACAATCCTTGAATCAAACCAGCGCTGAACATTTCTATTGCCACGGCATGTTAGAAGCACCAAAAGTCTCCTCCGACCATGAACATTTTCAGTGTGATCCAGGTTATCATGATGAAGAAGTAAAATGCATGAAGGAATTCAACGATACGTTTAACGCTAATGTTTCTGATCCAAGTCTTTGCAGGTATTTACATATATAACGTTGATACAGCCGCCTTGTTAGTGTCCTTCAGATGAACACAAATATAGCGGCTCATTTACAGTAACTACTGGATTTTAATGGCGAGTTTGTAACCCAGTAACTACTGGATTGTGATGGGGCGTTTGTAATCCAGTAACTACTGGATTGTAATGGCGCGTTTGTAACCCAATAACTACTGGATTGTAATGGCGCGTTTTTAACCCAGTAATTACTGGATTGTAATGGCGAGTTTGTAACCCATTAACTACTGGATTGTAATGGCGAGTTTGTAACCCAGTAACAACTCGATTGTAATGGCCCGTTTGTAATCCAGTAACTACTGGATTGTAATGTCGAGTTTGTAACCCAGTAACTACTGGATTGTAATGGCGCGTTGGTAACCCATTAACTACTGGATTGTAATAGCGAGTTTGTAACCCAGTAACTACTGGATTGTAATGGCGAGTTTGTAACCCATTATCTACTGGATTGTAATGGGGCGTTTGTAACCCAGTAACTACTGGAATGTAATATAGAGTTTGTAACCCAGTAACTACTGGATTTACTTAAATATTTTTTTCTCATTCCACGACAGTAAATTCACCGAGGCCAAACTGTGCCTCAGAAATCTAATAACCACTCGCTGTTCAAATGAAAGCAAAGCATCTTCCTTTGAGTTTGCCCTGGTGTTTGATGATTACAATCCTTTCTGCCGAGGAAGCAGGGATCAGCAACAAGGTACAAATAAATAACTTTTATTACAACTGAAGTTGCCCATGATAAGGGCGCTATTCCCCTTGCTGTAGGCGATCGTTATACGCGTGTCCACCACACAAATAAAATGCTTGTGTGTCTGTAGCAAGTACCGTTGATTCATTGTTTGCCCTCATGCATGGTATTCTAGTTGAATTTGACCATTAAAAGTAACTTTAATTTCTGGCCTGTTACATGAACGGCTTTCGCTATTTTTATATATTAAATAAAAACAGCTTTCGTTTAATTAACTTCATTTCTGTTCATTTAACATGTTTTTTCATTTTGTCTTCTCTCTTAGATGAAGAGTCGTCCATTTCCCAGAAGAATTCACCGATCCATGTTTAGCTGAATTTCCAATAGCAAGTTTACTGAAATCATTAGGAACAACACTATCTCAATCACTTTGTTTCTTATTCGTAATCTCGACATATTTGATGATAACTTGAATAACTTGCTGTTATAGTGAACAATATAGAAATAGGTCCGCAATGCATACTTGTGTCCAATGTGGATTTTCCTTTAGGTGTTTGTACAATTCCTTTTATCGAATTTAATTAAATTCATTCAAAACAACTACTCCATACACAATGGACACAGTAGACACAGGTACGCTCCGTGGACCTATTTATTGATTCTTGTCAACATTATCGTTCCATTTTACATTACATTCACTCTAACGTGGTTGCATACATCTCTATTTAGTGCACTTCTAGGGACAAAATGTTCATAGATTAGTTCACAATTACCATCTGGTATACGAGGCCGCAGAGCAAATATGCTGCATTACGGATATATCTATTTACATACCATATAAATAGAGACATTTGCTACAAAAGGCAACCCACTTACAATATATATATACATTTCTTTCGCGTTTGGTACGCTAGTTTAAATTATTGCTTTTAGCTCAGAATAATTTGCGTACCTAATCCATTTACAAACATGCTTGTGCGTGAAATGTAATGCCGTAATGTAGAAAGTCTTTAAATAGTTTATACCACTAAGGGTATAAAATATCTTTGCAAGTTAATACTTCACTTTTCGCTTCTATTAACATTGGTAATATATTTAATCATTCCATTCGTGTTAACAAATGATAATTTGATGATAATTTAAGATATACATAGTTAAGTGGCTAAATAATACACATAAACTTTTAAGTTTATGTGTATTATTTAGCCAACTAATTAAAATTAGTTGAAGTCATTCAACCAGGGTCTTACAGTGAAGATGACGCTACCGTTGCCACTCGACAAAGTTTTTGATTAATTATTGACATCTTTTTGACAACTTTTTGACGACTTTCGGATGGGCTTCGTTTGACTTGACCAATCAAAATCCAAGGAATGTTGGAGGTGGAGTCGTGAAATTTGAATGGTTTTAGTTTCTAGTCCAATTCAAATGTGGCGCCACAAAACGGAACCCATCAAAGTTGTCAAAAATATGTCGAAAATTAATCAAAAGCTCTGTCGAGTAGCAACGGTAGCGTCATCTTCACTGTAAAATAACTGGTAAGATAATGCTGACTGTGCTCAACACCTTGTCTCAGTTCAGATGATCGCGTCATTGGGCGGTGACGTTAAGCCGTTGGCCTTGTCTCCTACATCTCCTCGTACCAAATTTACAGTATGGGACGTTAAAGAACCCACGTCACTGTTTGAAAAGAGTAGGGGACGAAGTCCCCGGTGTTGTGGTCTGGCCTGTTCGCATGCATTCATGGGTTGGGTGGGTGGGTGGGTGGGATGAGATCATGAATGGACTGATAGCGGCTGCCACAGGCGCCTTTTCATGCTGACGTCCGATCTCACACCTGAATTGAATTGTAAAGCGCATTTGAATATATCCATATTCTTTGTTAAAACAACCAATGATATATTATTTGTATAGATCAAGCTGCTGATTTTCCAGTAGTTTTAATAGCGTTTTGCAGTTAACAAAAATTGAATTCAATAAATAATATCAATAGCTTTAGATATAGATATAGAATTAGAGATACATCTTCAGAAAACCAAAATTCTTAAAAAATGTAAAATAGATTTGTTCAGGAGCATTAATTTGAACATATTAATTATTTTATAAATATTAACCAATAAATTAGGTCAGTTTTCATTTTTGGTGGTTAAGTGATTGAGCGGAACATTTGGCTGTTACAAGTAGCACCGCATTTAATATCTTTTAAAAAACTATTAGACCAACGTATTATATTAATAATAAGTATTTAACGAGGGGGCCTAATATTATAAGCCTTATGGTTTCTTCGTAGGCCCCCTCGCTACTTCCTGTATTTTATTATTACAGTTATTTTTTTTTTCTATTTTTTTTGTGTGGCAAATAAATAAACTAAACTAAACTGAACTGATCTCATCTCACAGCTCATCTGATGATCCATAGTTAATAGAGGGAAATGGTTATGAAGCCCGCAAACTTCAAAGGAGCAAACAAAGAGGCCAAGATTTATGTTGGAAGGTCCATGACTGTGCACATCTTTTGTTTTGCGCTCATACACTATGCATGAATTACGTAATCGCAACGTTTCTATTGGTTAGTTGCTTGAACACACGTAACCACCTATTGTATTTTGTCAGGTTTTGTGCACGGTCAAACCCCCAAAATAGCGAACAAAAACATATAACAAAGCACTTTGCCGGGCTTCATAACCATTTCCCTCTATTAACTATGGATGATCTTATCATTCTCCAAAAAACAATTATTATACAGATGTATAATCAACACTAAGGATAATTTTGAATCTGATCTGATCTATCCTTGTCATACATTAATTTGAATAAGTTGCTCGTGAGCCAAGGTCTTGCAGAAGTTAAAAGGAGAGTCATTGTCATACAGATTATTTCCAATGCCTGGTTTCCAAGTGATGGTACACGAATAGTAACAGCCCCACATCCTCCCCGAATTGTCTGACCATCGATTAAATAAAGCCAAAATTTTACCAGTGCAAGATGAATTTTTTACAGTAAACTTCTGACGACACTCCGCATTCCTGTTCCACTGTACGACATCATCTGGAAATAAAAACAAATGCGTTTAAAAACACATGAGTATGGCTACTCCCTTGAATGGAGTGCTAGTCCATTTCAGATTACCCTCCCCCAAGCATTTTTGTCGAGTTCTCTCTATTTATTAAGCCATCCCTTCAGTCAATATACACCTATTTCAATTGACGTTGTCGGATAGAAGCGTTTAAGCCTTCAAGACAAGACCGAATGGTAGTCTGGGTATTCATTCAGAATTTGCATATCGGTGTATAAGAAATCTCAAGTTTTTATTTTGCACGTGATGTATTTGCTTTGCCCCACTTTTCACTAAGCTATTGTATGTTTATGTCGAACAATTAGTTTGGCTAAAAGTAGCTTAGTTCTGCAGGCTTAAAACAAAAAGGAAACGTTAGAAATAATGTTTTTCACGTTATTATATCTCATTAATATTCAGAGAAGTTTTCTATTTTTACCCATGCTACCTTTCAGTCTTGTCTTGCAGGCTCAATTTCTATCCGACAACGTTAATTGAAATAACTACCTATAAATACCAATTAACCCTCTCCCTATATTAATGCCCCCCCCCCCCCCCCCTCCACTCGTTTCAATTTGAAAGACTATTGAATGATACACATCGTGTATGTCGTATATACCATAGTTAATAGAGGGAAATGGTTATGAAGCCCGGCAAAACTTCAGTTGCTTGAACACACGTAGCCACCTATTGTATATTGCCAGGTTTTGTGCACGGTCGACCTCCAAAACAGCGATTAACAAAAACATATAACAAAGGACTTTGCCGGGCTTCGTATTAACTATGTATATACCAAATAGCCATATTTCGAATTCAGCGTAAAAATACCTTATACCAAATTAAACAGCCATGTAAACCGTATAATCCATACATAGTTTTTGGGCCCCTGGGATAGGAATGAGATCTCTCGCTTTCAAGTTTAGTGTTCTTTCAAATGACCGAGATAGCTGGTTGAAGACAATGTTCGTTTTATTAAATCACTTTATTGTGCATGTAAGTCATAGTCTCGTGGAATTGGGTATGATTTCCCCATGGGTCTCTCCCATTGGTGCAGCGGTATTATATTAACCGCTCCCTTGAATGAATATCACATTTCGAGGTCTTTCGACGGTAAAACACCACGACTACAGTTCAAAATCGCGACCCACCCTCCCTCCCTTTGCGATCTGTGTTCGGTGCTCCTGCTCCGCCAGCGAGACCTCGTGTAGTTCATGACTACACCGGCAAGTGTTGCCCCACTATCTTAACCCAAGAACAATGACGAGAGGAAGAATATAGTACTTTCAGAACTGATTTATCGTGGGAGGTTACCTAGAACTTTGCATTCAGCAGGCTTTATAATTGAAACGCTTCCATAAATCTTCGAGACGAATCCACTCCAGGTGACTGCATCACCCTGAACCAAGCTGCATGACTGCGACATTTCTTTTATGACATTTTCATCGAGCTTAAATGACCACACGTTTACCTAACGATAACAAATAACAACAACAACATAATTAAAAATCTAACTGCATGAATACAAATCATTATAATTGAAAAAGTCATGGAATTTATATGGATACTTCCATTTTGCCGCCCAAATGTTTGGGCAAATAACGGTATAAGTTGAAGAATAAGACACACATCATGATTATATGGACAAGCGAGCCGTAGGCATTTGTTATGATAACTCTATGAAAACACTAAAAAAGGCGTATTTAATTTGTTAACATTGATGGACGTACATCCAATATCCCACCCTCACGCGGACCGTACAAAGGATGTTCGATAAATTCGCCCATGGGTCTTCGTTTTGGAAGATATATCGAAAGTATTCATGCATTTTGTAGATAGCCCCGAGCATGTTCTACAAGATCATCTTAGATTTCACTATTTTCTTGGAAAGCAAACACTACAAAGCACCGATTTTAAGAACACTAGCCCATTTCCGAGTTGCCTTTTGCAGTTGTTTCAAACCGAGTCCTTGTGCACAACCTTTCATGTAGAAATGAGTTTTACCTGCACGTTTATTGTCTCACAAATCAAACTCATTTCCACAACAAAGGTTGTGCACCAGGACTTGTTTTGAAACAGAGGCAAAAGGCAACTCGGAAATGGTCTATTAAGTTACGATTTTATAACGAGTTTTAAGGAAATTGTATATTTTCTACCTGACTGATTTTACCCTGAAGAGCCTGCCATTCTTCAAAATCGCTGCCATAACCATCAAACTCCTGCCCAACGATGAAGATACCACCAGCTTCTATCACAGTCCACTTCATGTAATCTGTCATTGTAGATTCCTCGTCACCATCTGAATACACGGTTACCTGACCCTCGGTTTGCCATTGAAGACATGCGTGATGCCAAAGATCGTTCAACAGATCAGATATACTTATGATGCTAATGAGTAGTAAAAGAGAAGAAATCATCTTCCAGTTTAGGCCAAGGATCAACATTGCGATTCGCCTTACTGTACTCCAAATATTGGTTTGATGCCAGCTTGTGGGTCAGTATATGACTTATTTGAATTGCGCGATAGAAGTCGCGCAGCATATAGCCGTGTGGCATCATACGTTTTCAAGCCAGTAAGCACAGTAAGATTATAAAAAAACGATAATCTGTATATGTTAAAAATAGATTGGATCATCCATGGAGAAGTGACATGGGGGTTCTCGCTCGTTCCGGATCCTCTTTCTTATACATTGGGAATGATATCAATGAAGACCCCCAAGCTCCCGTTTTCCTGTTTCCCATTTTCTCTCTACCCCTGTTTACTATTCCCACCGTTGTTTACTTCTCTTTTTTTAGTATTTTATTTGCGTATTTCCTCCTCCTTGTATGTCAATCTTCTTCGGTATCTTCTTCTCTTCCATTTCTTCTCGTTCAGGTTTATTCCATTTTATTCTCATTTCCGTGTCAATTTCTCTTATCTAATCTTCACTTCGTTCTATCCTCTCTTCATGTTATCTGGGAAGGAAGAGCATGGCCCCATGCAGGCTAATGGAACATCGCGGCGTAAGTTGTGTCAATAGAGGATGATCTAAGAGAAGCATTCCCCCATACATGGGTCTCTTCCAATTATAATTTTTAGCTTTCAGTCCAAAGCTCAGCTATTTTAAGGGCGTTACCTGATTGGTCAGTTCGACTAGAGTAACGAAATAAAGAAAATACAAATAACTTTCACAGCATGGCACGAAACTGTTAATACATTTCAAAAAATTATCATGGGGCACCGGGGAATTCTTCTCTTAGATCATCTTCTATTGATAGTTTTTAGATCTTTTGAGACCGACTTACTGCTTTTTGCCGTCGTTGATGCCAAACTGAAACCCAGATCCTCGTACAAACGCATGTATAGCGCCGGTTGGATAAGAACTTGTCCCGTATTGGAACAGATTTCCTCTTCCTGTTGTTTTGTACCAAGCGCAGGCAGTGAATTTCGTCATGGAAGGCACGTCATTGGCATAAACCACATAGTTTTCTACCGATTTGGTTTTGAATTCGAGGACGAAATCTGTGGGTCTTTCTACAATGATTAACCAATAATATGATTAGGATTTTAAATGGTTAAATAATTCAGTTACAATACTACAATGCTTGGTTTATGTTCCCCCAGGTGGAGGGACTCCTATAGAATGGACTACACGGGAAGGCTCCGCTCGAAAGGGTTACCTTTTTCAGGCTGGAGGTATATAAAAGGCATTTCAAGAGTTGAAATATAGAAAAGGGTAAGGGAAACTGTCATTTAAGTATTTAAAAGGGCCTTTCAAAATATTTCGAACAGACGCACCTAATGGCTGATTCATCCAACATTTAGTAAAAGTCGCTCGCTTTTTTTTCTTTTGTCGTTACAACAAGTATCAGGTATGTGAAATGAATTAATACCATTTTCTATGGAAGGTATATGACGGGGTTACCTATTTCTGTCAAAAATGGTATATAAAAGGGTAGGGGTTTGTACCTGGACCTTTGTTGAATACCTCCCCCGGGTATCTGCAACAATATCATAACATAACCTGTAGAGAACCGTATATACCTTGCGATTCCAGAGGAGAACCCTGTAAAATTTCAAGTCCTCCATGAGTTTTTGTCTTCAAGTTTCTCCAGCCAATAACATTGCCTTTCTCTGCACCATTTCCACGATAGATTTCTACAATCCGTCGACTGCTCGAGCCAAACGTGTCCCATATGTTAAACCCACTTATTTCTCCTTCGAATGAGTCTGCATTGTTATAACTGCTACTTTGATAAGAAGGTCCTTGTCCAATGACTAGTTGATATCCTTTAGGTATGGCATCTAGAGTCCTGCCCAATGGCACTGTTCGCTTTTTAATCCCGTCTATGTAACCTCTGATTATTGTTTCAGACTTTTGAATTCACTCGATACGCAGATGTGATGTGGCTGGCCATCAAACAAAGGAATTCTTATGATTGGGCTGTAATAAAGTAGAAAAGAACATAAATAATGGGCATAGTGACAAAACACGTCTTATTTATCCAATGTAATTACGGTTCATTAGAACGGATAGCCCACGTGGAGGCCATATAAAAGTGACGGGGAATGCTCGCTTTCTGGTCATGGCGCCATTTCAAGGTTTTGGGATGACTGTAACGATGGTCATTTTAGATTTTAAAAGCCTAAGCGGTTCAAGCCACGAATGTTAATAATGATGATGATGATGATAATGATGTCTAAGTTTTTAGATGATCAGTTATGAGGTGTAGTTTTATTGTACATTATAGGCAAATCCATATATTATGTAAATTGTAAATTAACTCTGAAAAGCCCTTGGGAAGAGTAATAAATATATAGATGTTATTGAACTAGCGTGAGGTCCGTATTGGAAAATATTTCCAATACGGACGAACAAGCTAGTTCAATAAAGTTTTATTATTAATAATGGCTTTTTTAAAAATTTGTTGATAAATTAATGCAAACCATTCTCGGCTAGCGCGCGCGCCAAAGCTAAGCATATTCTTGCATTTTTCGGGCCACTTTGCAAAACTTTTAACCAAAATTGTTCGCCAGACATTAGGAAAAATGTTTCTAATAAATATAATTTTTTTTTCTTTTGTTAAATGTTTCATAAAAGGAATTCGGCGAAATGAGTTCGTGAGCGGTCCATCTTAGCGGTCCGTATTGCAAAATTCGGACCGCTCAGGGAACCAATCAGAATGTTCCTTTTCGTCGTGGACCAGTTTGCCATATAATTAAATAGCTAACCCTGAGATCTATATTTGTATAATACATTATTATATGGCAAACTGGTCCACGATGAAAAGGAAACATTCTGATTGGTTCCCTGAGCGATCCGAATTTTGCAATACGGACCGCAAAGATGGACCGCTCACGAACTCATTTCGCCAAATTCCTTTTAAGAAACATTGAACAAAGAAAAACTGTTTTCTATTAAGAAGAAACTTTTTTCCTCATGTCTAGCGGACAATTTTGGTTAAACTTTTCGCAAAGTGGCCTGAAAAATGCAAGAATATGCTTAGCTTTGGCGCGCGCGCGCGTTAGCCGAGAATGGTTGCACTAATTTCTCAGCAAATTTTTTAAAAAGCCATTATAATAAAAACTTTATTGAACTAGCTTGTTCGGTCCGTATTGGGAAATATTGGTCTCGTTCTTTTTTTGCAAGTTTATGGACCTCGCCTTCGGCTCGGTCCATAAACTTGCAAAAAAGAACTCGACCAATATTTTCCCAATACGGACCTCACGCTAGTTCAATAACATCTATATACAAATGTAGATCTCAGGGTTAGCTATTTAAAGAGCACTGGCCTACCACTAATAAACAATTTAGCTATGGAATAATGTCATGTAAAATAACTTACATATTTTGGCCCCAAATGTAGAAATTCAAATACGAATAATTCATAGACAGTCGAAACACGTCAGGGTTACCAGATATCACGTAAGAGAAAAGGTTTGATGTAAGCTTTGTTGTGTTCATCCACAAACACAGAGTAAAACCCTTTAATTCAGCATCCAATGTTGTTTGGATGTAGTTAGACGCAAGGCTTGTAGGATAATGGACCTTAAATGTGCCTGAAAAAGAAGAAAGAACAAACAAAGTACTTTATTGTGAATTAACCAAGTTCAATTTAGATTATTTTTGGTTTTGTTACGTTTAGTGACAATAGTCACAACTAAAGCTATAAAGGCAATAAGATAAAATTTGGTTGAACACAAACTTATTGTAGCTGTCCGTCTTTTCATCAGCCGATCTTTCAAGTCATCCACAGAAATAGCGACCTTCATGTACGGTAGAGTCGTATTGGGAGTAATACATCATATCGATCCTGTTGCGGATCCAGTCCTGTTTATAAAGTGGTGCCCGAAAAATTTTCGCCAACAGCGGGATGGGGGGGTAGAGTTAACTAGTTTTATAATTTGTGTGTGTTTTTATTTATGCTGGTATTATTTACCATGCTATGCTCATGTATTTAATTGCTTTGAATTTGTATTGCAACATTTGCATTTCGACATAGCGCTAGTAAGGAACAACTTGAAGCAGTAAGCTTTGATTTCTACCGCAGGCTGTAAAAAGCTACAGAAACGCCGCTTGCACGCGATTTGTAAACCACTGAATATTAGTTTCCAGCGTCCTTGTAACAATATAATCGTGTATATGAGTTAAAAACAAGACTCCATTTATTTCATCCCCTTTTCATACCGACTTTTTTGAGACAGCCAACTATTAAAGTGCGTGTAAAATGTAAACTGAACAATCAATTACCTGCAAAATGTTGGCAACGTTTGCCGGTAAAACCTTCATCGCACTCACAAGTGTATGAACCATCCGCTGAACAGCTTTCTACGCACTGGTTATCATACATACACGGAGATGCAGAACAACCCTAAAGAGTTAAAAAATAATGACCAAATAAAGAAATATATATTATTCTGCTCTTAAATGTTATATACAGTGCAATCCAGATTTCCACTGTATCTAGTATAGAGATAGTGGGTGTTTCATCGGATTTCCAAACAAACGTAGCAGAGTACATTGTATTTTTTGCGAAATTCGAGGTGTTGGAAATCGGATGAAACACGATCTTAAGTGTTTGATATACATGTACATGTATCGAAGGAGCAAGTAGAGAGGACCAGTTTTTCAAACCTCCGTCACGCTTAAGATTTCCTTGTTATAGTTTGATGAAGTATTAAATGAGTTTGAGGAAGTCGGCTCATAAAAGAAAAAAAGTGGCTGAGGCTGCCGGACATGCTACTCATGCTACTTTAATTTCTAGAAGATATTATTTTTAGACCGACGTTCGAGCTATTTATCCTTCTTTCTGATTTTCATTTATGATACTTTTTCTTGATGTAACTTACGAGAATTTGATAGTTTATCAGCAATATTCCCTTACTCTTGATATTATCTCTACTGAGGTTTCTATCGCGTGACAGTTCAATTACTATCGATGGGAGTTTACCAGCCATCGAAAACAGTGACTGGTTTGACCGAAACAACTCGGCTAACGTGTTGTCGGTTGTTTACTCAGACTCTTCTTAGCGATAAAACTGTAAATTCTGGCGCTTTATGTTTTCTCTACAACTATGTTGATTAGCATATCGTATATTTTTTAATTGAAAACTTTAGTATCCCGAGGAAAGTATTAATTTTGAAGGTTACACAGCCAAAAGTCGAGCAATTTTCGCTAATCGCTATCTATAACAGAATTGATGGCGAGTAGATAGCCAATCAGATTACAGCATTTGTGATAGATAGTGATCAGTAGATTTCTACCAATTATAATAGATTGTGATTTACTTACTTCCAAGCTATGCTCATAAAATATAGAACCTTGTCTTTGTACGTAATCCTCGTTTTTTGCAGATCTCCTTGTTTTATCGCTGAGTTGGCAGTTATTGGATTGTTCTGATTTCATGAAGTTATACGAAATGCAGTCTGGGGTTGCAACACAGTGAAATGCACAGTCCATTGCAGTTGCGGTGGTGTGATTGACTATAACATGATTGTTTAGAGTATAACCTACAAGAAAACACACTCATATTAATTAATTAGGTAAAACCTTTGGCGGTTTTGTTGGCTCGCGATGGCAAAGAGCCTGTCCAAGATTTTACACAATTAAACTCTCCTGCGTTCGAGTAAGCGATCGATTTAAATGTGTCCCCCTCTGAGCTTTAGAGAAAGAAACCGTATTATTATTATTATTAAAACCCAAAAGTGGGACCACTTTTAATTATTTAATATTCTTTTGTGCGCAATTACTATCCAATCAGAAGCTATTCGGCTTCTGATTGGATAGTCTGCACGCACGAACGAATGTGAATAAAAGTAAAGCAAAGCAAAGCAAAGCAAAAGCAAAGCAAATTTAGCAAAGCAAAGCAAAACAAAGCAAAGCAAAGCAAAGCAAAGCAAAGCAATGCAATGCAATGCAATGCAATGCAATGCAAGCAAGCAAAGCAAAGCAAAGCAAATTTAGCAAAGCAAAGCAAAGCAAAGCAAGCAAAGCAAAGCAAAGCAAGCAAAGCAAAGCAAAGCAAAGCAAAAGCAAGCAATGCAATGCAATGCAATGCAAGCAAGCAAAGCAAAGCAAAGCAAATTTAGCAAAGCAAAGTAAAGCAAAGCAAAGCAAAGCAATGCAAATGCAATGCAATGCAAATGCAATGCAAGCAAAGCAAAGCAAATATAAGCAATATAAAGCAAGTAAATATTTATTAAACAGGGTGACCCATTCAGCTCTATGGCTCAGTATCCATAGGGGCCCTGCGTCTAATAGATACATTACATTAAAATTTAAGAAGATAAAAAATACTATGTTAATTACAAGTAGAATATTAGAATAGAAAAAAGTATATTTAGTTACTGATTACCAAAACATTTCTTGAAATATCATCTTGATTTCTGTATCGACTATTCTCTTCACGTTTCTGCTAACATATATGGAAAGGAAAAATTAAATCAAGATCCCAAACAAGCTGATCATATACCACCTTATATTACAACACACGAAACAGAGAAGACCTGAGATTGCCCGTGTGACAAGGAACGTTCTGGGTAAAACAAAGAAGCAGTTGGAGACTGGAACAATTTAAATAGCGAGATTAAAAGTATAGTTACTGTAGCATTTTGACTTTTAAACGTAAATTTGTAAATCAATTTTAGAACATTTTATTATCACTTTTTACCTTTTTAAATGTTTTAGCTTTTAACTCTTTTTTGGTAACTGATTTAAAATTTGTTATTGTTTTATTTATTTTTTATTTTATTTTTCCAGGACCTTTCTGAAAATCACTTCGGTGATAGAGCCCCCTGGCTTTAAATATTATCATTATTATTACCTCATTTGACTACGGTAATTCCTTTTAATCCGTAATGTTGTTTGTGAGATTCTTAACTACTTGTTTTAAGGATACAGGCTTATTGCAACATTGCAATTATTTTTGTATGCAGCATTTTGACAATTAGGCCCAGTTCAGACGCCGTACTTCACATGAGCCGAATCGAATTCGATGTATTAAGTTCATGTGAGGTACGGCGTCTGAATAAATTCAGAACGGCTGGATGAACTTGATTCGGATCGGCTCAGCCGTTCTTCCCGCCTGGCTCAGCCGGGAATAACGGCTGTGGACCGGCTTTGATTCAGACGCCGAAATTCACATGAGCCGAAACAAATGCATAAATTATTATAATGTATTTTTCAATATAACAGCAATGTTCCCCTATTAAATTAAGTTCGGCTGAATTAATCTCGGCGTCTGAATCAATTCAGCCGGTCTAAATTAATTTGGGTTGGCCTAAATTCGAATTCGATTCGGCTCATGTGAAGTACGGCGTCTGAAATGGGCCTTATTGGCAATTGGTAAATGCCAAGATATTCGGATTTTTAGATTTACCGATCGCAATTAGAGAAGATTTCATTTTAACGGTTAATTCATTACAAATTTATACTATTTATCCTTAGATTTACACCCGTTTTTCTTGTGGTTAATTGTCCTACAAGAACTAATTAATCAGTTCAAATCCATGTTGTTTGTTACATATTTAAACTAATCAACTAATCATGCATATAAAAACATAAAAACGTCGAATAGAATGGACAGAACAGAGCATCCTTATATCCAATATGACTTGGAGGATTTTTTTTAATTTATTTGATAAAGCGTATACATTTGTATACTACGTATTTTTCTATTCGAATTTCAGCCATGTATTATGTTGTGGAATATATTTTATAGTTAAAGATGGGGACATTGGGGGGTTTTCTGAACACACGCAAAACCGCAAAAAAAAATTGACAAATACCGCAATATCGCAAAAAAAATCGCCAAATACCGCAATGCGTCCAATACCTTGTCAAAAATCGATAGAATACCGAGACCGCTACTCTGTTCGTTAAATTTCGCGCAAATATCAGCTTAGATTGTTAAAACGATCAAATTGTTATCACGTTTCATGTAATATGACTAATATAAACTCGCGTGACGGAATAGAGGATCTTAGAGCTGTTTTCGAAGCGTTTCCGAAACGACATGGAACTGGAAAAGGATGGAAAAGGGTCGTAAAAGTCGTAAAACACTGGAGGATAGTTTTTAATACCGACCAAAACGCTAAAAACCGAATCCCGCAGGTTTTGAGAATACCGCAATTTTAGATTAGAATTACCGAAATACCGCATGAAAAAATTGTCCAATACCGCAATACCGCAAACCCCAATGTCCCCCTCGTTAAACGTCAGTATCTTCAAATTAGGTATCAGTATGACCCGTAGTATCCAACTGTATGTGTCTCAAATATGATAAAAATAAAAAGTAAAAATAATTTACTTTAGGAATAGAAAAGTCACCGATAATAAACTATATACATGCCAATATCTGCTTTATTTTCACGCCGTTTTATGAGCGCGTATTAACCCTTTTACTCCCGGCGAGGAGTGCTAAGTTAAAAATTGAGGAAAAAATATCGAATTTCATTTTGCAAAATGGTAAAAAAAAAAACCAGCACGACTTGAAAA
This sequence comes from Desmophyllum pertusum, assembly GCA_029204205.1. Classification (NCBI taxonomy): domain Eukaryota; kingdom Metazoa; phylum Cnidaria; class Anthozoa; order Scleractinia; family Caryophylliidae; genus Desmophyllum; species Desmophyllum pertusum. The sequence continues at coordinate 80,224 of MU826857.1, forward strand.
TACTGGTCAATAGTTTTAATTTAAATGGTCACACGCTAGGGTTTGATCCACATACTCAAAAGTTACAACAACATTTATTGACTCAAAGTTTGACTCTGGGAGTGAAAGGGTTAATGCATACCAACAGCAAAGGGTGGCCATTTTTATGATGTATTTTTTAAGTGTTCAAAGTTTGAAATCACAATTGTTCCAATACAGATCATAACCGACTGTTAATAATAGCGACTTACCTTCCTGGTGGAAATCAAATCTCTTTACCCTTGCGCACGGGTGCTTTGAAGAAGATACGCCATGAAGAGTGACGCAGCAGAGCATCAATACAATGATGTATGCCATTGTAAAACAATTCCAGTCACCCGAAACCCAACTCCTTTGTGGCTGAAGCCATGGACGTTGTAGAATTTAATTACGCTCCGCTTTGAATTAGTTATTAGATATTAGTTTTGTGTTTGTCGATTGATATCTATTGGTCCATACATGTCAAGCGTACGTGAGCGCTCTGATCCTTTAATCCTCACTGTAACGCCTTTAATAAGCCTGGTTAGACAATGTGTTTGTAAGAGATTAGGCAATGTGGCACTAACTAACATGTGCCAACCCCTTTTATGTTCTTATATTTAGACGCTCAATTCAGTGTGACATTCGATTCTGTGGTCATGCAGTGTAACCGTAAAGTTCTGATTTGCCAGGGTGAGAGGTTTAGTAACAGACATGCATGCATGCACGCATGAGTTCCACGCTTACCACTATGTATGCATACGGTTGGAGCTAGTGAAAACTTAGCGGAAAAATTTCAGGACTCATAGGATGCCATGTTCAATTTTCTACTCTTTTCCCAGTGTCTTTAATGAGTAAAGCAGTATTAAATACATCAATACTTAAACAGTTTCGACTTTTATTTTATATTTTGATTTTAAAATATAGACTGAAAGCTGCGCGCGCTCTGATTGGTTAAAAACCATGTTTCACCAGGGTATGAAACACAGAAAAGCGTGTTTTATCGTTTTCGCGCGCGGTTAAATCTATATTTTAAAGCACATAAAGAAGCCAAAACCATGTATTATACTGTGATAAAACGCTCTGGGAATTTGAGAACACTTGACAAATTCGTGTTCTTAAATTCCCGTCGAGTTTTATGACAGTATAATACATGACTTTGGCTTCTTTTATTATTTTACGCCTCGTTGGCTATGAGTTAATGTACGACTCGATTTCGTGGAATAATTGTTTTATAATATACTCACCACAGGATGTTGTAATTAAAAATTACTGGGGAAAGAACGGAAGAAAAAACAGAGGAAAATGGGTTATTTATCGTAATTAGCGGGCTTCCCAAATAATGTAGTCATGGTACATTGCCTCATATGCCTTGAGTAGGGAACCAATCAGATTGTCCAAAATTGCAATATCCTGTGGTGAGTATATTATAATTGCAAACATATGTAAAGAAGAGAACCACGTTAACATTTATTTTATATAGTACAATATACAGTACACACAGGCAGTGGAAAGTGATAAAGAATGAAGTGAAAACGTCCAACACCCTAACCCATTACACCACCGCACCTATATGCTTACTTATTTACATTATTATTTTTTTACATTTAACATTATACTTTTACTAGTGTTACAACAATCACAGAAGTAAAATTCCACAGTGGCAAACGCGGGGAAAATACTGTCACGACATGATATATCCGAGAGCCTGGAACAGGCTAGATATGGTATCATTTACAAACCAAATATTTACACTCACATACCAGAGTGAGTAAGATACAAGTAGTCCGCAATTTTCTCTAGAAAAGTGCGAGAAAAACAAAACATGCGTTCTGTCTATACACATGTAAGTAAATATCAAGATGTACTTATGTCTCACATGCAGATATGTGTTACTAATAGAAAGACACCTTTTTATATCCGCACTAAATGGAAAACATTTCAGCATCCCATCCACAACCATCTGGGGAAGTAGCGATACTCCTAGTCTAGATCTCTTCATGCTATCACTAATGGTATATAACAGGAGTTCAACGCCGGTCTGTTAAGCCACTTAGCCTTGTTATAGACAGACGTTAACCTTTATACTAGTATAACGTTCAGATACCGAATGACAGAGGCAAAAACTTTCACATTCGTTAACACGCGCATGACTAGACCCGAGTGCTTGTGTGCATTATGCTGGGTCTCTTCCAATGATATATATATATATTTGATTGGTCAGTTCGAGTAACGTGATGTCGGAGCCTCGATCAGAAGGAACAGCATGGCGCGAAACTATTAATAGGTTTAAAAATTTATCATGTGGCACGGGGAATCGTTGTCTTAAATTATCTTCCCTTGACGTGTACAGGAGTACCGTAAAAGCTCTATTAAGCCCCCGGGGGACTTATACTTAATTTCAGGCCTCAAGAAGGGGGAGGCTTATTAGAGAGGGGGGCTTAATAGAGAGGGGGCCCTATTTCAAGTCATAAATTTTCAAGAAAATTCACATAAATGTTTCAAATTTTACTATTAAACCACTAACTAAAAAACTAAAACAGAACAAGAAATGGGTTATGTATGACCGTCTTGCAAAGGAAACGTCATTTATACCCTAACTCGACGATAGTTCTGGACAATATATTAAAGACCACGTTTCGATACAAAGTGACTGAAACGCCAGAAATTATTGCTGAAAAGTAATTTACATCAGCCTGACGGAAGGGGGGGGGGGGGGGGACTTAATAGAGAGGGGGGCTAAATAGAGCTTTTACGGTATGTATAAAGTAAAAATGAAGTTATTTTATTGTTAATAGATCGTTATGAGCGTCCATTATGCATTTCTCTTTTCCAGACGTTTGGTTAAAACTATAACCCATATAACTTTCCTCCAGTGCGCATGTGTGGTAGCATCGCCACATTTTGCCGCCAGTTGTTGAGTTCGCTCGGTCGAACAGAGCTTTCATGGCGCCACTGCATGATGGGATGGTATATTTTTCATTGCATCTATCGCCACGGCGAGAAAGGACAGTAAAGTCTGCAAAAAATACACAGAAATAATTAATGCAGTTAATTATATCGCCAGCCAAAAATCCCATACAGGCGTGCGTATGATTAATATTATGTTAATTATGCAAACTGTCCATGTATAATTGAATTTGGCCTCATCCAATTCTGGCAGGCCTCGGAGTTGTTTTCGTCCAATCATTTCAAAATGGACAGCATGTAGTCCTAAACGTTCGAGCAATAAGTGCAAAAATTAATTACTAAAAAACTACTCATAGCACGGTAACATTTTGAATACTATTTCAAACATATCACTTTAATTCACTTCTCCAAGTGACCCCGTAATTAAATTCTCAAGCATTCTCGAGAAAATTAATATCAAACCTCGTAAAAAAAATGATAAAAACGCACGCCATTTTGTTTTGAACTGACACGAAGCGTCTTTTTAATTAAAATATGTAATGACTTCTCTCGCGGGGTCAGCTTGGGAGCTAATTTATCGATAATTTCTTCTTAACTGTATTCAAAATATTACCGTGCTATGAGTATTTTTTGGTAACTTAATTTGTTGCACTTTTTGCTCGAACGTCCAGCGGAAATCGTCTTAATAGTTTCGTTGGGGTGACCATGCATTACATGCACAAAAACAATCCGCGTGAATGTCCTCAAATGAGCTTTGTCACAGTGATATATAAAAACATTTATTGCAATGTCGAATTTAAAATTACCATCAAATCGAAATAAAACTCCAAAATAATAGTTTGCTAAGGAGAAAAAACACTTCATACTCTGGCCCAGAAAGGAACAAAGATGGTTAAGATTTGGGTAAGATTGAGACAGACTACGAAAGACAAACTCTGAAAAGTTTTCGCGATGCGCCTTCCGTGAAATTTTTTTCGCATATTGATAGAAATTTAAAAAAATAAAATCACATGTTTTGAAATGAACGTTATTATATCATTGAAAAGTATGGTAAAATGTTACTTTTTCTTTCATCAAATCGAGTTCACAAAACGAAACGAGTTAGCAAAACGATAATTGAATGAATGTACATGTATCACTAATACAAGTATGAATTAAGTGTAGACAAATGATGAACGATACAAAAGTAATGGGCATATAGTAATATTTTATTGAAATACACATGTACTATGCTTTGTGGCTAAGAATGTCAGTATTAAGAATATTTTCAGCTTAAAAGCGGCAGAAAAATAAGAATATTCAGCCTGGGCATGAAAATATATATTATTATAAAACAAAAAGAGTGTAGCTGCTTTATAAACATTTACCTGGCACTAAGCAATCAGAGGCGTCAATCAATTGTATATCTCCATGGTAACCATCTCTGAATACATCCCACTTCAAAAACCCCCCTCTGCTGTAACTGCAATCACGTGACATGGTAACCAAGGTTGCGTCTTCAAAATGCTTTCCCCAAATGTTGACCTCTGTGATTCTTCCGACAAATTCCCGGCCTTCTATAAAGCTTCTAGTAGATTCGTTCATATATTGACCGATAATGAAGTCACCACCACCTTTAATAGCATCATCTCTGTTTATATCCATCAGTTTTGAGATAAGATCTCCATCGGAGTGGAGTGTCGTTCGCCCATCACTTGTGCGCCACACAAGACAAATGTGATGCCACTGGCCATCCGTTAGGTACAGATTTGTTGCATTCCTAAAATTAAAACAAGAAAACAAATTAAAACGATGCCTAATGTCAAGAGAGGATGATCTAGCTAATGTATAATTGAGTGGAGTGGAGTCCAATTCGGTCTGTAATCATACGAGCGATTATACGAGCATAATATAATTATACGAGTAAACATAACAATTGAGTTTGTTTTTGGCCGAGATGCACGAGCAAAGGACAGCGCGCGAAAATGACGCGTACTGTCCATAACGAGCTGTACCGCGATATGTTAAGTCGTTATTGCGATGTACCAAAGTTACCTTCAAATCAAAGGTCACCTTGAAATTATATTTTACTGAGGTATAAAAACCCATTAGGACAGCCGCCCCTAGGCGCTATCTTCCTCTCTCAAGCGAGCTAGTACGAAGTACACGTATAAGCTATGTGGATTATTCGGTGTGACGTCACGAAAGTTCGCGACAAATCGAGGAGTCGGGAAGGAATGCCTGGATATTAAGCAGCAGAGCAAGGGAGGTCAAGTTAAGACTCCAACGCAGTCAAATGTCGGAGAATGTGAACACAAATAAACTACACCGACAAACCTCAACATTACACCATTTCAAACACGTCTGACTTTTTGGTAAACATCTAAAAAATGGTAAATCAACAGAATGCTGGAAATATACTTAACTTTGAAAAGACTTTCGCAAAATTACTTTTTTCGCAAATTTTGCGTGACACCGGATTGTTGCAATGGTTTTCCTTCAATTTTGCGCGCGGAAATTGGCGCGTGGGTGACCAGAATTTACACCTTCACGCATGCTCGAGCATTTGACCGCGGTGAAGGCGGTTAAGACTTGGTAAGACAGAAATGGATTAGGAAGGACAAACTTAAAAAAAATGTAAGTAACCATTTTATTCTACCGGCTGTACTTACCGAATTACTCGTGTGCCGATCTTACATTCCAAATTCCTTTCCACAGTGACCAAAATAAGGATATTGTTTCTTGTGGAATTGTGTGTTGATAGATATTGGAAAATAGCTCCTTGTTGGTTGGTTTTGAACCAAGCACAAACCGTGAACTTCTTCATTTCATTGAAATCGTGTGTGTAATTAGCAACGTTTTGCGAAGAACGCGTTTTAAAGTCAAGAGTGAAGTAACTTTCCTGTTCTGTAGGCAAGAAAGGAAATGAACGGTTATCAACAAATTCTCAAACTAATGAAGAATTCATCAAGTTAAAACAAAGGAAATCATAGCCGTGTACCCGGTTTTTAAGGTCGCGGGGGACAGGTTCTGCTCATCAGTATGCATTTATGAAAATAGTATGCACGAAGTGCGACGACTGATACCGAAAATACGCGAAATATTCATGAACAGGCTCCTTAAAATATCTGTTTCTGCCTCAATACTCACAAGTAAAGCACTGTCTGGACACATACATAATTAATTTCAACGCATTGTTTTTTTCTGCATGCATTGTTAACAATATAGCCCGTGGGTTTAAATTGCCATAATTATATTTTCGCATTAACGCTTAACATATCAAAATTCGCACTGAAAAACGCATTTTTGGGTCACGAAACCCGTTTTCTTGGTGCTGTCACCCGAAATTTGGCTAACCGTTGCTAAAAATTTAGGGCAAAAACGTTCAATTTTATTGTTGGCCAAAGTGCATAGCCAAAAAAAAGTTTTTCTTCTGATTTTTTCTTTCTTTCTTTTCCTTTCCTATTACTCCCCCTTTCTTTCTTTCTATCTTCGGCGCTTGATACACTCCCTATCAGCTGGAAAAGTTCTGACCTAACCTTTTAAGGGAGCTGAAAAATGAACCGGAAGTATGTTGCCACTGATTTTTCAACAAAAATTGAACAGGTTTTTCCAGCATAACTCTGGAAGAATTTGTTAGATTTCCATGCGTGTCAAACTAATCTTGTCACGTGTTAATTGATGACGTCACAATGGCTTTGATGTGTAAGATTCCAAAGTGGACATATATGTCCAGTTAGCATGTTAAGGGTTAATCAGTGCGAGTTTGCTCGGGAAGCCTTCGGAAGCGTAAGCAATTTTGTGTCCAAGAATTCAGCGCGGATAGAATTTCATGAGGTGACACGGCAGGGTTGTAAACTAGGTGTATTGTAGATTGTCGTATCTGACGCAAAATTTTTAAATAGGCTTTCGAAAGGAATATTGAAGGATTCAAATTCTAACATGGACAATTTTACTCCGTTAAAATGGACAATTTCACTCTGTTAAAGCCTAATAACTTTTAATTAAAGTTTTCGACTTGAAATAAAAAATCGGCTTCATATATGACACAATAGAGGCTTTGACTGAGTCGTAAAACCAACTTGCTTTGTGTGTTCTTCTCGCGGAGCAAACTCGGGACACAACATTGCGTTTTACAAAATTCTAAGCGAAGTAGCTTACAGCATTTGCTGTTTGATCTTGCATGTGATGGGTAGACAGTTGACATGTCAAAGTTAAATACATGCATACATCAAAGTGTTAGCGCTTTTCTGATTCTCACAGTAATTTCTCGAGTGATATACAAAGTTTATTACACATTTTTCTCACTATATCTCTATTCTCATTGGCTGAAGGCATACAGCTAATTCACACTGATAAGGGATTGCGATGCCATATAGACAGACATTTAGAATACAGTGGAATCCCGATTTCTCGATTTCTCAAAAGCCCCGATAACTCGAACCAAAACTCGTTTCCCTTGGATTTGTTTCACTATAATTTTACCCCCAATATTTCGAACTCGATTTTCGTTTCCCTTTGAGGTTCGATACATCGGAATTTCACTGTATTTATGCTTACAGTGACGTCATGCGGCGCCCGCTTCACCGCAACCTCGATCCCAGGCTCTCTCTCCTTTTCCTCCCTTGTCAGGAAAAGGAGAGAGAGCCTGGGAACGAGGTTGGCTTCACCGTTTAGCGGCAGCGAAAAATTAAAGAAATTAAAAATAACCTACAATCCGAGAACGAAAAAGTTACAAACGCTTGCCAGAAAAATACCTTGATTCCGCCCTTCTAAGTGCAGCGGTTGTCTCAAAGGCAGTAGTTCTTCTGGAATAACACTTCTCAGGTCATGCCATGAAAGTACGTTTCCACTCTCATCTCCATGGCCACGATACATAGAAACTATAGCGTGCTTGTCCAAAGCTTCACTCCAAATATTTACTCCTCCAATCGAACCACGGAATGACCTACTCTTAGTGTCCTTTCCTAGAACCAGTGTGCTTCCTTCTGGGATGCCAAATACCTCTGTTAGTTCATCACTGCTAGTCACTTTCCCATCCACCATTACCTCAAAGCGACCTTCTGGCCCTTCCAAAAGGGAGCAGATGAAATGCGATCGATCGTCCACCAAAGAATAATCTACACGCCTAGAAAAAGAATACAAACACAAGAAAAGAGTTTTATAGAAATCATTCCAAGCTTATTAGATGTTAAGCAATCATGACGGCAACGCCGAGGAATAAAAATGAATTTATATTTTACTTCGCGAATCTCTAGTTCCATTCAGTTTGTCTATCGGTGCCAGAACTATCCTCAGCTGAATATGTCAAGGCCGGAGGCGTTCAAATCCAAAAAGAAACTTCAAAAATTTGCCGTCGCGGCAAACGTTCTCCATTACGACCCAGAATTCGATCATTTCACGTTGTTTTTATTTTGCAGAGAACAGCGCTAAGAAATGTACCAAGATTAAAACGCACGTGCATAGCCAAACGTTATTAATTTTTCTAAAAATTATCTGGGAACATTTTGGTGTGTCAATTTTTTGATCATGTGACTTGATGTTTCCATGGCAATCAAGTTTTGACAGGCCATTTTACCAAAATCATGAGATTTTCGCTTTTTACGAAGAGTTTCTTCCAAAATCATTTTTGCGTCCTTATATTGTTTTTGATTTTTTCAAATCAAATTTGGTGATTTTCTGACATTTCTGAACAATTTAAAAATACAAGATGGCGGATCCAAGATGGTGGATATTTTTAAAGTATGACGTTATTTTGGCGTGATATGATATCATAATTGATTCGTGATTGTCACTAAAATAAACATGTTTGAATGCTTTATACACCACATAAGTTTCATTTTTTATAGCACGAATACTTTTCGAGATACAGATCGTTTTACTCAAAATTGATGTTTTTTAGCATTTATATTTTTCTTGATTTTTTCAAATTAAATTTGGAGATTTTCTGACATTTCTGAACAATTTAGAAATCCAAGATTTAGGATCCAAGATGGCGGATTTTTAAAATGTATGACGCCATTATGTCGTGTATACGTCATAATTGACACGTGACTGTCAATGAAATAAACATTTTTAGATGCATCATATACGTTTCATTTTCAGAGCGTCAATACTTTTCGAGATACATAGTAGGGGGGAAGGGGGGGGGGGGGGGGGGGGGGGGGGGGAGAAAGAAAAAAAGCCCAGGCAGAATAGGGTTAAAAATCCTACTCTAATTACGCATTACAATAGCTACAATAGCTGTCCATGATTAACTAGTGCATAAATAGCAGTTCTTGCAACCACAGTTACAGGGCGCTGTAAGTCTCTTTTCCTTATTCGACGTCTAAAAGCATTCAGACTATCCACACCACGTTCCTCCTTTGTCAACTTGGACCACAAAAAAGGTCCTAAATAGAGAAGTGAAAGAGCTCAAAAGTGAAGGTGATATAAAAGTGACAGGGGTGGTCGTCGCACGTTTTAGGGGTTATAAAATTCCTGGTTTGGTAACGACAAGAGTGCCAAGTTTAAAACTGAGGAGAAAAATATTGAATTTCATTTTGCCAAATTGTCAAAAACAAACAGCACCACATGAACGTACTGCTCGATAGCTTTCATTTGAATGGTAACACGCTAGGCTTTCATCCACAGAATTAAAATTTAGAACCATATTCATTTACTTTTATTTGACTCTGGAAGTGAAAAGGTCAAATCTAAAATGGACAATTTCGTGGAAGAGTCAATACCTTGACCCGTCCCCAGTCGTCTCTCTTGTCTCCTGTTAATATTAACGAGAAGAGAAGTCACCCCTTGCGCTCCCCTCGGCCGTGCTAAATATTAACAGGAGATAAGAGAGACGACTGGGGACGAGTCAGGTCAATACCTACCTGAAACGTTGCCCGCCCATATCAAATCTCAGAAAGGATTTTGTGAAGAAAAAGTCGGAAGATTTCCGAAGTTTGATTTGGAAAAATGAATAAACGCTTCCAAATTTTTCCCAACCGACTTGTGAATCCACGCACATATGGTAAACTTCTGTAGCGCATGGGTTATCGTAGTTGTAATGTTGAATAGTTGGTAAGTATTACTTGTGAACAAGACGCTGAATGGCTCGTTAGGGACACCTATAGGCGTAAAATAAAACAGGATTAATATAAGCTACAAGTAGTTCTATAGATTTGAACTGATTTGATCTTCTGATACCATATACTCCATCTAGTCGTCAAAAAATATTCTTTTTTACTCCGCTTTTTATTTAAAACCTTACGGCGGCTAGATGTTTCTTCGTGGCAGCCCCAACGCTATGCGGAATGCTCTGCCATCCGAGATCAGAAACAGTTTCCTCCAGGACTGCAGGAAGCTTATTACTGGTAACGGCAAATGCGATCGATTCTGAAACTGATAACGTTCGGATTCCTTTGACCAATATATTAAGACAATTCGATATTAGCTTGGAAGAATTGGATGACAGTAATGAATACATAAACCTAGCATTAACATTAAGTGTAGATCTCTTACTTGAGTTACTTGAACAAGTGTCTGGTATGTTGACCAGTACGTCTCCTTGGACACCACTTCTTGCTTTAAGCAAGCGCCAGTCCACTTGGTCTCCAAATTCTCCAGTGCTGCAGTTGTGCACCGCTGATACGACCACCCCGTATTAACGGGGGTGTCGTATTGACGGGGTGGGTTAAATTACGGTGCTACACCCTTCTAAATAATGCCATGACAAACTATACCTTTAATTCGCTATAAATTGAACACGCTAATCACTAACAACTTTGCCGGACAGCACTCACTAAAATGCGTTATTGTTTGCCAGATTGTGTCTGTTTTCATTCAGCAGTCTCACCAGGCATTTTGACTGGTCGTATTACGGGGTAATTTTAGAAAGAAATAACGACTGGGGACTCTAAATGGTGGTCGTTGGTCGTAATAACGGGGTGGTCGGATTAACGGGTTTTTTAGATAAGAAAAATGAGTGGGCTTTTGTTCGGGCCACAAAAAAGTGGTCGTAATAATGGGATGGTCGTATGGCGGGTTTCATATAGAAAAATGAGTGGGCTTTTGTTCGTGGGCAACAAAAAAGTGGTCGTAATAACGGGGTTGTCGTATTAACGGGGTGGTCATATTAACGGGGTGGTCATATTAACGGGGTGGTCGTATTAACGGAGTGGTCGTATGGCAGGGTTCCACTGTACTTTCTATCATTCACGCCTCTTTAATGACGCGCGTCACAACTTCAGTTTTAATATGGTATTGAATTATTTTATCAAACCTTGGAATGAAGTCGAACCATCAAAACCCTGTCCAGATAACATCTTCTTTTGTCCAAGAATCAGTGAACCTCCTCCAAGGAATATTCTTGCGACATTTTGTGCGTCTTTCTTGAAGTACTTTGCCAACGTCCACAACAATGTCCAGGCTTCTATTTATTGCCTCTCTGCTCAGGCATACCTGGTGCCAGTTACCGTCATTTAAAGGTGCAATGTAAAAGGCACTGTGTATAAAGATAAAGAGAATATAGATCATACAAGTGACTCTCATTGGCCTAGCCTGCGTATAGCTGGCGGTATATTGCTCGCGCGAGGTAAAGTTTTACAAAATGAGCGGCGAAGCCGCGAGAGAAAATACTTTCACTCCTCTCGCCCAGACTCTCGCGGCGTTGCCATTCATTTTCGTGGCTTCGCCGCTTACGAGACCGCCAGCTACGTAGGGTAGGATTGGCTTTTTCTTGTGATCAGCGCCGCCGGGAGAAGAATAAGAAAGCAGATAAGAGGGGTTAATAGAGAACTGGATCCTACAGACAGCGTTTAAGAAAGCAATGGTCTAAGCCAGGTTAAAACCAATAGCTCCCTTGTCTGACTGACTCGGTCTAGGTAAACTGTGACGCATCTACGTCGTAATAACTAAATAATAAATAAAAAAAACAATTTAGCCTCTCCTAGTGATAGTTTATAGAGTCCGAGTAAACCTTAACTCAGCCATAATAAACCAGGAGGAATTTGGACTTCGTTCAAATTAAGGGACTGTGCAATAATTATCAGGGGGGTGGGAGTGAAAATGGGCTTCATGTAGGAAAATATTAGGTAATACCCTCCCCCTTCTAAAGGAGTGAATTTAGTTATTGCTCCCCTCAAATCAGTCAGAAATTATGTACTCCCCCTCCCCCCCCCCCCCCAAACCAACATCACCTCCGTAGCATGTACAACAGAGCCATAGCAGAAGAAAAGAGCATGTGTGTTATTTTCGGAAAATTTTTCAGTCCCCACCTTATAAATAGGTATGGATTCACCAATGAATGTAATATGAACTTGAAATAAAATGTTAAGCCCCCCCCCCCCCCCCCCCTCTCTTGAGTGACTTATTTTACCTTGAGCCCCCTTATCCTTGCTTTGATTTTACTTTATCCCCCCCCCCCCCCCTCTGGTTTTCAATGCCCCCACGCCCCCCACCCCTAACGGCGCAAATCAGGCTAGCTTTGAGAAACATTTTTAACGCTGAAAACATTTTCACAAGGACGCGCATTTAGTTTCCCTTCCATTTCAACGTTTTTAAAATGAACTGGAGTTGTTGTTTTTGTTGTTGTTGCTGTTGTTGTTATTCTTGCTGCTTGGTTGCCAAAATAAAACAAACAAACAAATACCTCTCGTTGCCATCATTTCCCAAAACACATTTCCTGTGCCACTGCACTGCAAGTAAAATGCAGTTCCATACGAGAAAAGGCTCAATGTATTTTTGGCAGTAGTCTGCAACCACAAACAAATGGTGAACTCTTCAAGTGCTTGGATATTTCCATCAAAAACGACAAAGTTTGAAGTGTCGTTGAGGGAAACTGAAGGTTAAAGTCGCCACGGGCGTCGTCTGAAAAATATAGATATAAAAGAAAACATGGAATATTTTCACTACTTGTTTTACTTAAGTTATAGCGTTTGTCAGACTCTTTTTAAACTCTGACGACTTGCATATTGTGCGACAAGCTAAGGGGCCTCCACAGACTAGGGCCAATTGTTATTGATAACTATTTAGTTGTCGATCATAAAAAGTTGTCGATAACAAAAGAGCCAGTGTGTGAAGCTAGTTATCGATAACTAAGGGCCTTAGTTATCGATAACTAGCTTCACACACTGGCTTTTTTGTTATCGACAACTTTCTTATTATCGATCACTAAATAGTTGTCGACAACTATCTCTCTAGTCTGTGGAGGCCCTAAGAGAATGTATGCGTAACATACAAAGCTGACTTCTCGTCATCCCCTTTCAGTCCCAAGGAGAGAAATTCCTGGGAACGAGGTTGCTTGACGTCCGATCAACTGCATGTAGAGAGTAACCAGCAGTACATAGCTGGGAGATATTGCAAAGGAAAAACGTAGTCAGTTTCACTCTACTACTCTATAACGTAACCTGGCGATGTAGACTGAAGTAGGACATGCAGTTTTACATGTATCTTATCAGTGCGGAACTTGCAAAATTCAGAATTGTTTTTGTTGCGCTAGTAGAATTCGTACAGCGTTCAATAATTACATGGCATCAACATTTCTCAGACTTCTCTAACGTATTTACATTTTTTTATTTAATGTTATCTTAGCCCCAACTTCGGTGATGCCAAAGTGAAAAGTAAAAATTCGAGATTTGGTTTAAGTTGCGCAAAAATTATCTTCATATGAAAGACAGCCGCATTTTAAATGAGCTTTAAAAAAAAAATCGAAGGAAGGCTACAAACCTGTCCAGAATTCACAGCGGTCTCCGTATGTCTCATCAAGAATGCAATCACACGTGCAGCTTTCATCCGCTGAACAGCTTTCAGTACAGCGGGCTAGGTTTTTGCACGGTGATGACAAACAGCCCTGTGATAAATCCATCGCATGAGAGTTACTTTTCTGCAAGAGCGGTTTTCAATTTAGGGTCGAAAGTACGTACTGCAATCCGGACTTGTTTCATTTTGCTTTTAAGTTCTGTGATTGGTTTGAAAATCTCGCGCCACCTACTCAACCAAGCAGATGCCAAAACCAAAACCAATCGGAGCTTGGTCACGCGCGCTGGTTATGCGTGTATTTTCTTCAAGCCACCATTGGTTCCAGATGTGTTGTTTTATGTTTGTTGTGATTGGCCATTGTAATTGCGTTGGCTTTGGTTGGCTACACTCAATTGGAAACCGCTCTTAACCAAACAAGTTTATTTCATCACGAAACTTTTATTTTTCAGTTGAACGCCAGTGTGATTCAATGTTTTTTTAGTCTGAGAAAGCAACAATTTCAACATGTTTTCCTGGTTCCTGCGGTGACATCCTGTTTTTTTTTTTGCAACAAAAATTTGCAAGGACAAATAATCGAACTTTTACTCTTTCCATAAACCTAAAAATTCAAATTTCTATGGGCCTCCACAGACTAGAGAGATAGTTGTCGACAACTAATTAGTTGGCGATCATAAAAAGTTGTCGATAACAAAAAATCCAGTGCGGTGTGAAGCTAGTTATCGATAAATAAGGGCCTTAGTTATCGACAAACTAGCTTCACACACTGACTTTTTTTGTATCGACAACTTTTTATGATCGACAACTAATTAGTTGTCGACAACTATCTCTCTAGTCTGTGGAGGCCCTAAGCACTCTATCCGAACCCTAAATGACCACTTCATGAACCTGCAGCCCACACAAGGTACACCTCGGTTGAGCATAATACAAAGTACTTTCCCAGGAGCTACGTACCGCTGGACTGGCTTCGTAGTACACAAGCCCTGCAACTTCTTGGTAGTCAGAAGGGGATGATGAATTTCTTGTCTCGTCATTCACTTCACAGTTATTTTCCACGCTTTCAGTGACTTTAAAGTTGAACGATTTACATTCCAAGATAGCTGAACACTCCATGCCACAGTCGATAGAAGAGGCAACTTTGAAGCTTGTAATTGCATGATTTGATAAGCCAAAACCTAACGATATTTACAAAACATTTAGACAATTTTTCTCTGCAAAAAAAAAAAAATCAAATTCTAACACCTCAAAAGACGTAACTGCAGCATAAAAGAAGCAAAGCAATTTTGCGTCCAATCACTTCATCATCAGCTACTGATAAAAAAAAACAAATCAGTACCATATACGTTTGTCTTTTGTAGTTTTGTTGTGTGTTTTTCGGAGCTGGCGGTCTTGTTGGCGCCAATACCGCCAGCTACGCAGGCTAGTCATGACTGAATCCTGATTTTTTTAAACAACTTTGTTGAACCGTAGCCAGCTGGGTTGGTCATTTCGAATAAATATAAAAAAAAACGTTATCTGGCTAAAAAATCTGGTATAAATACCATTTTCCCAGCCCATATTATTCTGCCCGAAATTCTAGTCTCCCAGCCTAATGCTTGCCCGAATCCCATTCCCAGCAACAAACTTGGGGCCCCCAAATCCCATTTTGCCAGTGAAAATATAGGCAAATCTCAGTACGATTTTACCACTTCAGGACCCTCCCCTAGGGCTAGCGCTGTCATTTAGCTTATATTACTTCATTTCACAGTTGTTATTGGTTCTCTATTAAACCTTGAATAATAAAATAATTGTATAAGAAGCCAATACGAAACAATTATAGCCCGCGAGCAAGCTCCGGCTCTTCAATGCTCGTAAGCTGCAAATTCTGAAAAGCTATTATGTATACAACCCTTACCCTCCCAGAGTCAAACCTTGAGGCCAATATTAATGTGGTACGTTGTATCGTTTTAGTCTGTGGATGAAACCCTAGTATGTGACCATTCAAATGAAAGCTATTGAGCAGTACTTTCATGTGGTAGTTTATTATGCTGTACAAGGTGGTTCTAACTTTTAAGTCTATGGATGAAACCCTAGTGTGTGACCATTCAAATGAAATCTATTGAGCAGTACTTTCATGTGGTACTGTTTATTATGCTGTAGCAAGGTGGTTCTAACTTTTCAGTCTGTGGATGAAACCCTAGTGTGTGACCATTCAAATGAAATCTATTGAGCAGTACTTTCATGTGGTACTGTTTATTATCATGATGTTGCACAAGGTGGTTCTAACTTTTGAGTCTGTGGATGAAACCCTGGTGTGTGACCATTCAAATGAAAGCTATTGAGCGGTACGTTCATGTGGTACTGTTTGTTATGCTGTACAAGGTGGTTTCTAACTTTTGAGTCTGTGGATGAAACCATAGTGTGTGACCATTCAAATAAAAGCTATTGAGCGGTACTTTCATGTGGTACTGTTTGTTATGCTGTACAAGGTGGTTCTAACTTTTGAGTCTGTGGATGAAACCATAGTGTGTGACCATTCAAATAAAAGCTATTGAGCGGTACTTTCATGTGGTACTGTTTGTTATGCTGTACAAGGTGGTTCTAACTTTTGAGTCTGTGGATGAAACCCTAGTGTGTGACTATTCAAATAAAAGCTATTGAGCGGTACTTTCATGTAGTACTGTTTCGTTTTTGACATTTTTGCAAAATGAAATTCAAGATTTTTCCCTTCGTTTTGAACTTAGCACTCTTGGGAGTGAAAGGTTTAAAGAAGAATATAAAATGTGTCGAAGCCACATCCGTTTTATTTATTTTAGATGTGTTCGGTTTATCTCTTTGACTCACAAGATCAGAGTCAATCCTTGTGCCATTCATAAGGATCTAAACCCTAAGGTGCATGGCATGACCATTCAAACGAAAGAAATACTGACTTTCATATGGGAATTTTCTTTCTCATGTATAATTTTACAGGATAAAATTGAGAATTTTTTTCAGTTTTGAGAAAACAGATTGGTGTCTTATCTAAAGAAATCGCCGGTTATAACACAACTTAATCTACCCTCTTACCTTCTTTAACAAATTCAAATCGTTTGGCTTTAGCGCAACTGCGTTGTCGAGTCTCAGTCACACAAGAAAAGCCTAGCGCGAAATGAAAAACACCAGAACAGTGTGTACAGAAGACATATCGAAGAAAATGATCCAGGTTAATGTGTCTTAATTTTACATAGCAGGCAGATGTATTTCTGGAGTTAAAAAGCTCAAAAGTAAGCCTTTTGTTTCCTGAATAAAATATATTAATATGTCCATAGATGATTTACATTTTTACAATTAGAGTTCGAAATTCCTCATTGACCAATTTCCTCATGCATAAAACATGGTATAAAGGTAACACTGAGAAAAAAAATGTTCGCGCGTTCTTCACAAAGCCCTGCTCGTTTGATCGCTCCGCTAGGCTTTGTTTTAATAATTGTAAATAAAATTTAATAATTGTATCTGGAAGCAGTGGAAGAGAAGAACCACTCTGTAAATTTCCACTGAAATTCCCATTTATTTATTAATTTATTTAATTTATTTCATAATTTAATACATCGATTTAATTTCGGTATTGCCGGTAGTGCATGCATGATGATTCTCCTCGTAACATTGCTAAACAGTTTTTCAAGATGTTTTGACAAAAGTCACTTACAATAAGAAAACAGGAGGCGTAAAAATAGCTGTTAAATTTTTAATAGCTTCGAAACCTTGTAGGTGTCGACATAGACTTCTCGCATTCAGCCTGATTGCGAATTATCGCGAGTATCAGTTTTGTTTTCCTTTCTTTTTATCCGCTAATTGTACTTGACACACGATTTCTTTACCGCTTGGACGCATGTATAATGAGATTATAATTTATTACCATTTTTTGTGGCAATTCTTTCAGAATTACACAAACGGAACAGTGCCCGTGATGTTATTGAACACTAACGTAACAATTAAAGCATTGAAATAAAAGTATTATATTTCCTTTTGCTGACGTTGTTTCCATGCGTGCGTTTCCTATAGGAAATAGGAGACGTCTGCACGGCAGGCTAATAGTTGTATGTTTTCTTCCCGAGGAGGGCGCCGGGGGGGGGGGGGGGGGGATAGAATAGGTGTGTGCCGCGAAGGTCTTGAACCCTGACCCTATTTAAGGGTAGTAAATCGAAAATTGACACAGGTCACTTTATTTCTTTTCTGTTTTAAATCGACGGCTAGTTCCACTTTACAGACATATCTTTTTCGTTTAGTTGGGCTATTAGGTACTGCAATTTAATAGCCTGCGTAGCTGGCGGTCTTGTTGGCGCGCGAAGGCAAAATCGATAGCGGCGAAGCCGCTTTTTCAAACAAGACCACCAGCTACGCAGGCTACAATTTAAAGGAGCCCTATTTAAGGATCACAATACCAAAAATACCAAAAGTATACCCTATTTAAAGACTGAGCACCTCAAAAACCATACCCTATCCCGCAGCACATGCCTATACTGGAGCTTATATATCGGAGAAACCCCCCCCCCCCCCCCCCCCCCCCCCCATTTACGAACTTAACCATGTCATGAATAAATATGCTAATTGGTTGATGTTCAGTCTTTATGCACAGTCAACATTTCAACATATTTCAACCTTAGACAACAGGAAACGTAAAGGTGGCTTAAAAGGATATACGATTTTTATGTTACCAATACACTAATAAATGGTAAATGTTAAGCTTGGTCGTACTGTAGTAAGTAACTGTGTTCAGTTGTCAGCATAATTTTATCAAAACCAGAGTCTATAGACCTTTGCCAAAACTTATTTTAAAGTCTTGTTTTTTCTTGTGAAAAAATTAAATACATTTCCCTTTAACAGCTGCAAGTGTTACATTTCGTATCCCATCATTTCTTTTATACAAATGAAATTATCATGATTTTATTTTTCGATTAGTTTACCATACATTGTGATTTTGTGATGATCAAGGATGTTCAAACCAGTAATTCTCGTTACTAATTTTCTGCATTTCTTTACGTTTGTTCTAAGAATTTGGTGGTATAGGCTTGATTTGGATGGCTACTCTCTCGAGTCTGGTTCGCGATCAAAAGACTGGTGATCGAGCCGGGCGAATGCTTTTAATATTGTTTTTATTTCAATCATGCCAATAGCTGAGCAATGGAATAAGGTTTCTAAAAATTAAAACCAACCAGAACACAGCCTTAAGAAACTTATGCTCCACTTATGCTTTTCCGTTTTCCTGAAGTTGTTTCCATCCATGTTTTCTATAGTTGCATGTTTTCTCCGTTTCCTAAATCTACAATAAGTTTGGCTTCTTCTGCTTCTGCTCCTTCCGTTTCCTGTTGATTCTTTGTGTATGAAATCTATGGCGTGAATAATATCTAATATGCTAATTTGTTGGATGTTATTTAAACAGACGGTGTTTGACTGATCAATTCACCATCCACAGTCAGCACAGTGGATTACAAGAAACGCTTTAGAGCGTCCAGAGGTCTGCTACAATCAACTGTTGATTACGTCTCAAAAGGTATTCCTTTAACATGTCGGTATTACGTTCATTAGCTTCAATCATTCAGTTAAATACGACACAGGTTAAGGCTAGGGAAGTGTTGGGATATTATACCTATTTACCTTAGCCTATACTTGTCATACTTATGCTTTTCCTTCCTTTTTTTATTTCCCTCTAATATTGTTCCTGCAAACCAATTTAGTGCTAGAAAAATGTTTGCGGATTTACGAATGTTTTTTATTAAAGAACTTAAATAGATTACGCTTAATTATATTTCTTACACATTTAGTTTTATCTGACACTGATCACCATTTTTAACTTGATAAGATGTCATGAGGACATCATTATCATCGATTTTTTTCGCTGCTTTTCTTTAAAAAGGACTTACAATAGGCACATAAAATGCATCTATAATACTGTCATGGTGACAACCTAACAATTTCTGTTAATTATTTTTAAAGGAATATAGTGCCCTAGAATACGTTGCATCTGAAAAAGTTTCAGTGCCAAATTAGTTTGTCAATTTGAAACCCAGAAGGATGTTACACCATAAGTGAAAACACGTACCGTAACATATCTCTTATTAATTAATTAATTAATTAATTAATTAATTAATTAATTAATTAATTATATACAGGAAAACTTTCATCATGTTTCTGAACCGAATATTCAGTGAAAGTGAAATTTGCCATTCTGATGTGCACTTCACTTTTTCTGATGTTAACTGTTCTTTTATTGATTTTAGATTATTTACAAAATGGCAATGAAAGCAACTTGGAAGATGTTGTGTATTCTCGTGATTTTCCTCGGCGTGTCCTGCCAATATGTCGCCTCGCAGACTGATAATTCACCAGGTAGTTGTTGCTAGTAGTTGCATGTTGCTAGAAGTAGCTATAGTAGCACAGTATTGATGTTGAGAGTTCCCTTTTCAACCTTTTTTCTCCACTAACAAAGAGTATCTCAATATAACTGTCTCCTTCTATGTTACTCTTAGCTGTCTGGGTAAAGGCGAATACGGCTCCAGTGTGTTTTGAGGGGATGGGTGACCGGCCTGGCGTGTTCCGCTCTCCAAATACTGGCAAGCTTGCTGCCGTGTCACTGGTTCATCTGTACGGATACGTGAGGTGTGCCGTTGACAGCGATACCTACTGGTCTTTCTGGGGGTGTGCCAATCATCATTATCTTAAGAATTATGTTGATGTTATCATAACAACATCAGGGCCAGAAAATGAGATCCTTTTGCCACCAAGCGAGTTCATGACGGCCAGCTACTATGGTCCTGGAAAGTGGTCCTTGATTCCCGGATATAACCCGAATTCTCCCTCGCTTGTTATGTCGTCTTTCACCTCGAATACTACTGGAGTTAGTTCTCCCCTACAGGATGTTCGCGAGGGCGACGAGTTACGCGTGTGGTATGGTGAAGATTTGACGGATTGGTACGAAACCGACAATGATGGAGAGGTCTGCTGCGATGTCTTCACTCTCATCATCTGAGGATCGCTGGCAAGTTACAAAAATGACAAGCTAGTGGAAAATATTCCTAATTCATTTTATTGTTATTCGCTTTCTAGCTATGGTAATTTAAAAGGGCTGAATTAATTGTGATAACGTTCAATTTTCGAGATTTTGTTGGTAGTTTGAGGAGATAAAGGAGATTAAAAAATGTCACTGCTTTCGGTTACTGAGATAAGGAAATATTTTTTTTGACTTGGAAAGCTGCAAAAGAACTGCATGTGACTTTAAACTCATTCGTTATATGGTAATACTGTAGACCGTAAATGTGGGATTGTTTTTTTTATTTGCACAAGTAAAAATAAAGCTGGGCATAAAATATAAGAATTGTCTTCTGTGGTCGTCATTTAATAAGTTATGAAATCAATCAGCGATATTTTTGGATCTGATTGGAATAATGCCCTTTTGATCAAATTGTTGATATTCATATTTTTACATTTTCGTGTACAATAATATTACTTTCTTACTCACCTTGCCAAATTTCCATCCATTACGAACATTAGAAGTCTATATGTTTTTTGAATTTTTCCCCGGCCGAGATTTCGCGGCCGCCATTGCTAGAACTTGTTCTGAAGACTTGGTTACCGATTAGAGAAAGTGACGTCAAAGTCGAATCAAAGGCTCAAAAATACCTCACGCGGGTTGAAATTATTAATTAACAATAAGACAGAAAAACGCATGAAGCACATGCAAATCCAAATTTTTTATAAACACGAACATGTAAAAACGGTATTAGTATCAACAGTTTGATGAAAGAGGCATTTTTAAAAACTCTCAGCCGAACTGTCACGTTAGCCTGTTCCAGTCGTCCATCACTAGCTGTCGGATATAATGACCGACACACAATTTCTCCTTACAATAACAATATCATTACAAGCAGACAGGTGGTGAGAATATAAGAAAATGTCCACTGCATGAGAAAACACTGTTGTTTGGATGTACCACGAAATTCTTAGAACAAAACGTTAAAGAAAATGTATGACAACCGGTAATGAGAACTACTTGTTTGAACATCCCTGATCAATCGCAAATCACAATGTATGTAAAAGAATCGAACATTAAAAATGGTAATTTTATTTGATAAAATGCTGGAATTCGAAAAGTAACACTTGCAGCTGTTAAGATAAATTTTTTCCACAAGGTTAAGGTAAAGTTGACCGTTTAACATATTGAGTTTTGGCAAAGGTCTATATAACTTCAGTTTAGGTAAATTTTAGCTGGCCATGAAGGCACAGCGGCAAAATTACTGCGCGTGCGCCAACCCGCTGGCATCATTTTCATAGAAACATCCCGGCGTCAAAATGGCGGCAATTTAAAATTCCCGGCATTTGTTTTCGTTTCGCGGGGATAAGACCTTCACGAAACAGCTAAGGTTTTTACCTTGAAGAAAATTCCGAGAGAGACTCTTCTTTCACATAATTTTTTTAGCAAAAATATAATTATATTTGCAACAATAGTGAATTTTTCGCTCGCAGTCGAGCGCTCGTAAGTGAAACATGAACTGTGTGAGATATGTTTCCGTCGTAGCGGGACTCGTAGAGGCAAAACAGCCGAGCATGCGCACTCATTTTCCCGCTGTGTTGGCCATGAATCATTTTAAAAGAAACATGCGCAAGTTGAATACCGAACAGCTGGGGACGAAGAGAGGATTGGAACCCAATATAAAGTGATCTACATATAATTTTATTGTTACGTTACAATACATTATCACGCAAACCGTGTGACGATAATTTTCTTAGTATCAACTATATAGCTTGGGATAATCAATGTGCAATCATGTACAATCAAATTATCCAACTCTGATACAAATGTTTGTTATAATGGTAGCAGCGTGTCAATTATGAGTTATTTTAAGACGTCATACGCGTTAAATGACGTCACAAATCATTCCAAAATCCACCATGTTGGATTTCAATTTTTTTCCATATCGATTTTAAAACATAGAAGAAAATATAGTGATGCTAAAACTATAAAAAATGCTGGGAGATACTACTCGGCTTTCGGTCGTAAGGTGTCCGACGGCTATGCCATGCTTATGAGGCCTAACAAGGTCGAAACAGCTGTCCCTGGCTGCCACTGCACGGCTGTTGTGGCTTGGTGTGTACATGCGTACTGGACATACCGCGGAGATACCGCTGGACATACCGTGGGGCTGTTCTAGTGTTCCTCCTGTAGTTTATAGTTTTACTTAGTAGCCTCTCATTAAATCCACAAACACCGGCGGCTACTACGTCTCCTATACTCTTTTCGAAGAGCGTTGTGCGGATATTTAACGTCCCCTAAAATACCAATTTTAACTGGTAAGGTGAAGGAGACGAGGCCATTGGCTTAACATCCCTTCCCAAGGACGCGATCATCTGGGCTGAGAACAACCTTGTTTCCAGGGTCTTCTCGTTTTTCAATATCGCAGTCGATCGGAAGAACGACGAGAATACCCTGGGAACGAGCTTGAGCTGAGACAGGGTTCTTAATGCACACACATTCAACATTTCAGCCTTATACCTCAGGAAACGTAAAGGTGGCAAAAGGATATACGATTTTTCATTTTTATGTTACCAAATAAGCTACTTTGATTTGTTGTATTACACAAACCATCGGGCCGTGATGTTATTGATCACTAACGTAACAATAAAATCATTGTAATTAATTGCTGAACGCTATGTATGCTAATTTGGTTCGGATTCAAGTGGCAAAGTTTTAACTTAGGTAGGTCGTCTTCTGTTGGGACCAACCATGCAAACGGCTGCAACCGGTTTTGATTGATTTGATTGAAGTTTCCAACACTTTTCCAACCGTTTTCGGTTGAAACTCTGTTGATACTGGCTGTTAGGTCACGTGTTCTATTGTGCTCAACCGTTTTGGTTGGTTGGGTTGATGGGGCTTAATCGGGCTCTCTGTTAATTAGTCTGCTGAAATGATTGTTGAATGGAAACGTCAACCAAATCCACCCGAACCTACTTTGATGCTCGGTTGAAAACCTTGCTCAACCAAAAACAGACAACATTAAAATAGTTTTCTCCTACCGAAACACAAAAATTAAAAACCCAACCAGAACACAGCTTTAAGAAACTCATGCTCACTTATGCTTTTCCGTTCCTGAAGTTATTTTTATCCGTTGTTTTCTTCCGTTTACTAAAGCTACATTTCTGCTTCTGCTCCTTCCGTTTCCTGTTGAGTCTTTGTGTTGAAATATATGAACTTTGAACTTAACCATGGCGTGAATAAATATGCTAATGTGTTGGATGTTATTTAAACAGACGGTGTTTGACTGATCAATTTAATGCGCCACGGTGGTTACAAAGAAACGCTTTAGAGTGTCCGGAACGTCTGAAAAGGTAATTCCTTTAACATTGTTCATGTTCGTTAACTTATTTAAATGACACGCATGTTACTGGCTAGTGTTAGGATATTATACATATTTACCTTAGCCTATACTTTTAAGCTTCTCCTTCCTTTTTATGCCTTCTATTATTTTTCCTGCAAACAGTTTAGTGCTAGATAAGTGTTTGCGGATGTACGAAATGTTATGCTATTAATTCAAGAACTTAAGTGCGCGGATCTCAACAACTCAATCTGACTCAATCCGTGCCAAACCATTTACTTAAACAATACGTTACGCTTAATTATATTTCTCATAGTTGTAGGTTTTATCTAACATCACCATTTTTGAACTTGATAATGATGCCATGAGGACATCGAAAAGTCGTTCGATTTTTTTCGCTGCTTTTCTTTTAAAAAGGATTTACAATCGGCACATAAAATGCATCTAATACTGTCATGGTGACAACCTAACAATTTCTGTTATGTATTTTTAAAGGAATATAGTGCCTTAGAATCCTTTGCATCTGAAAAATTTTCAGTGCCAAATTAGTTTGTCAATTGGAAGCCCAGAAGAATGTGACACCATAAGGTGATAACACGTACCGTAACATATCTCTCACATCAAACTTAGTCCATAGCTCGGCTATTGATTGAAATGAAAACAATTATCATTGGAAGAGGCCCATGTTAGGCTCGATCACCACTCACTGATCGTGAACCGGACTCGAAAGAGTAGCCATCCGGCGAATCAAGCCTATAGATCAGTTGAGTTCCATTCAGTTGAGTTCGATCGGGTTCGATTAACGAACCTTTGATTTGGTGTATTCTTTCCCAATGAAAACATAAATCAATTAATTAACTAATTAATTAATTATACAGGAAAGTGTGTTCATCATGTTTCTGAACAATATTCCAGAGTGAAAGTGAAATTTGCCATTCTGATATGCACTTCACTTTTTCTGATGTTAAAGTGCAACTAACCCTAAAAAGTTTTTTCGCTTAAATAAATTTCCTTGCTACCCTGATCACGTCTGCGAAATATTATCGCAATCGATAAAATCCCCGCGTGTCTACAGCCGTTTAAACTTAGAATTTTCTGTCCCACGACCGCGCATTATTCGGGTCCTGGGTCGAGATCTTGTGACGTAACGGCGGGAACGTTCTGAATAGCGATAAGAGGCTTTTGTGTGGGATTTACATTGTGTAGAAACTTCTTCGGATGATTTCTTTTCTTTTACGTCTTCATAAACTATCGCAATTTTACCCACAAGAAATATGTCTTCCAGCGACGGAAATTCGAAGTCGAACTATGATTCCGAAGATTCTGAGACATGTTTTATTCCGGAATACGACATGGAGGTGGAAGATGAGATCGAGTCGGCTGTTGTACTGATCGCACAACAGCAATGAAGCCTCGATGAAATGGCATATATGTGTGCTGATGAACCCTTGGCGGACGAAGAATGGCTAAAAAAAGTACAACAAAGAAGTTAAAGAAAACGAAGATTCAGAACGAATGCTTCAAAAAAGATTGGACGGCACGGAACATGTGAGGGATTCTTGGTGAGTCGCAAGTTGCCAAGTATTGCGTAAATGTAAACAAACGCGATTGCTGTCATGTCGCTACGAAATGTATTATTCGCATTCTCCGTGAAAATTAAACAGAACAGAATAGTGTTATTCTCTTACCTTTATTGTAGGTGTTCATGTGGAAACTGCAAACATGATTCGCTTTTAAAATCTTAGCGAATGCTACTGCTGTCGTACACCATATAACTGCTGTTTAGCGAGGTTACAATTTCTCTGTCACCTTCCTTTGTATTTAAACTCGAAAACTATAACTGTCATTTTTTACTTGATAATGGAGTCATGATGGCTTCGAAACGTCCTTATTTCGCTAATTTTCATTATTAATTGTATTACAATTTCTATGCCATCCAATAAAGCTTGTTTTGGCTCTGTCCTATTTAAGTATTGGTCCATGCTTAAAGTTTGTATATCGACAGTTTATAGAGAAGTGTATTAAGAGTTGCTTGAGACGCAGCCAAGAGATAGTCGATCGATTGAAAATCGGCTTGCTCCGCGCGCGGTCTGCTCGGGCCTGGAAATTGAAGCAAAGCTGAAAGGAAACAAGCACATCAGTATATACGGTTTATCGCACCGCTTATTTCCCGGCCTCAGAAAAACTTTTGGAGTTCAAATCTTTTGTCATTTTACTATTTTATCCTTCAAAAGAATTCATCTTTGACTTTCATCAATATTCCCGAAATTGCTTCGCACGAGGAAGAAATGTTAACGCCATTACAGATGCGCGATATCACGGATCGACGCTCGAGCTACTGAATTTCTGGCTATCTTTTAGCAGCGATGGAGATAGGTTCTCGGTAAATTTGGTCGAATTGCTAGTTGGCTTTGACCGGGTTAGATAGCCTTTGGAAGTCGGCCTGCTAGAAGTGCGCGAACAAATTTCAGAGTTCTTGATCAATGGCTCTCACAGTCCCACTTTATACTTCGCTCGTTTGAGATTACAAAATCCATCGTCTTTTTCGTATTTATCGACGATCGCTAATAAATGGTATAGTATACCTTTCTCTAAATCTGGGTGTTGCTGCAACGGCCCAATAACGCACCTGGAAGGAGTTTCTACACACTTTTCGAATGTGTATCGCATCTTCCTAAAGAAATGAGTGGACGCGACGGATTTAATGTTCCGGGCTTACGTCACAAGCCGCTAAACTCATTCCCAGTCAAAACGCGGTCGTGAACAAATGGAGGCGTTTTTGGTGACTTTGCCGGGGCACGGAAAATCGAGGATTCAACCAAATCACAAGTACATTTATTTAAACGAATAAAAATGTTTGGGGTTAGTTGCACTTTAACTTCTTTTATTGATTTTAGATTATCTACAAAATGGAAATGAAGACAACTTGGAAGATGTTGTGTATTCTCGTGATTTTCCTCGGCGTGTCCTGCCAATATGTCGCCTCGCAGACTGATAATCCACCAGGTAGTTGTTTCTAGTAGTTGCATGTTGCTAGAAGTAGCTATAGTAGCACAATATTGATGTTGGGAGTTCCCTTTTTCAACCTTTTTGTCCAAACAGAGAGTATCTCAATATAACTGTTTCCTTCTATCATGTTACTCTTAGCTGTCTGGGTAAAAGGCGAATACGTCTCCAGTGTGTTTTGAGGCGAAGGGTAACCGACCTCTGGCTGCCGTGTCACTGGTTCATCTTTACGGATACGTGAGGTGTGCCGTTGACAGCGATTCCTACTGGTCTCTCTGGGGGTGTGCCAATCATCCTGGCGTAGGAATCATGTTGATGTTACCATAACAACTTCCGGAGGGCAATGAGGTATTTTTGCCGCCAACTCAGTTCAACCTGCCCAACGATTATGGCAGTCTTGGAAAGTGGTTCTTGATTCCCGGATATAACTCGAATTCCCCTCGCTTGTTATGTCTTCTTTCACCTCGGCTACTACCGGAGTTAGTTCTCCCCGCCTACCGGATGTTCGCGCGGGCGACGAGTTACGCGTGTGGTATGGTGAAGATTTGACGGATTGGAACGAAAGCGACAATGATGGAGAGGTCTGCAGTGATGTTACACTCTCATCATCTAAGGATCCGTGGGAAGTTTACAACTACAAGCTTCTGGTGATATTCCTAATTCGTTTTATTATTATTCGCGCTTTCTAGCCATGGTACTTACGGGGCTGAATAAATTGTTTGTAACGCTCAATTTGCTAGTAGTTTGAGAAGATAAAGAAAGATAAAAAAATGTCACTGCTTTTTGGTTACGGAGATAAGGAAGAAGGATTTTTCGATTTAGAAAGCTGCAAAAGAAACTGTGACTTTAAACTCAATACCATAGACCATAAGGTACATAAATAAGGGATTTTTTTTTAATTTGCACAAATAAAAATAAAAGCTGGGCATAAAATATAATAATTGTCTTCTGTGGTCGTCATTCATTAATAAACTATGAAATCAAGCTGCAAAATTTTACGATTTGATCGGAACTTAACTCTCAGCAGAATTAACACGTTAGCCTGTTCCAGTCGTCCATCTTAGCTGTATGATATAATGGCCCAACAGCTAATTTCTCCTTACAATAACAATGACTTTACAAGCAGACAGTTAATGACAAATTGTCCACTGAGAGAGACATTGTCTTGATGTACCGCCAAATTCTCAGAACAAACCTTAAATAAAATGTATGAGAGTTAGTAATGAGAATTACTTGATTGAACATCGATTCACAATCGCGCGTTCTTCGACAAAGCCCTGCTATTTTGATCGCTCCGCTACTGAGTCGTCCCCAGTCGTCTCTCTTGTCTCCTATTAATATTTACGCGTACGAGAGAAGCGCGGCCGAGGGGAGCGCAAGGGGTCCTCCAGTCCCCCAGTTTTCCCCAGTCCCCAAGATGCTCGCATTTCTAGTAGAAGACCGAGAGACGGCTGGGGACGAGTCAGGCTCCACTAAGCTTTGGTTGGGTATTGATGCGTGCATCCGTGATTATATTTAATTCTCCTCATAACACTGCTTAACAGTTTTTCAAGCTGTTTTTGACGAAAATCACTTACAAAGAGAACATGACGTATAAAAATAAATTACACTTTTATTAGCTTTGAAACCTTGTATAGGCCGGTATCAACATATACACCTTGATTAATGTAAAGCAACAGCTATTGCGCATTATTGCGAATAATTATCTTTTTTTAATCAGCTAATTTAATTTGACACGATTTTCAGATTTCTCTACCACTTTGTCGCATGTATAATAAAATTAGAGAAAAACGAGAAACGTGTACCCCACGACAAACACTTCCCTTGGGTATCCAGTTGAAATACAGTAGTCTCGTTGATCTTAACTTATGCAATCACGACGGGTGACGAGCCTAGCGTGTTCCGCGCTCCAACTACTGGCAAGCTGGCTGCCGTGTCACTGGTTCATCTGTACGGATATACGTGTCCTGTGAAACTGACGATGGCGCTAACAAACTGGTCTTTCTGGGGGTGTGGTGGAGTAAGTGATCTTGTTGATGTTACCATAACAACATCAGACGATCAGGCCCTTTTGCCGCCAAGTGAGTTCCTGGACAGCCGACTTGCTGGTGGAAAGTGGTCCAAGATTCCAGATATAACTCGAATTAATTCCCCCTCACTTGTTATGTCGTCTTTCACCTCGAATACTACCAAAGTTAATTCTCCCCGCCTACCAGATGTTCGCGAGGGCGACGAGTTACGCGTGTGGTATGGTGAAGATTTGGCGGATTTGAGTGAAAGCGATTTTAACGAAAAACGACAATGGAGGAGAGGTCTGCTGTGATTGTTTTCACCCTCATCATAGTCTAAGGATCCGTGGCAAGGTTACAGCTACAAGCTACTGGCAGATATTTATAATTCGTTTGATTGTTATTCGCTTTCTAGCTATGGTAATTAGGGATGAATTAATTGTGATAACGCTCAGAGATTTTGCTATACGTAGACCCTAAGGTATATAAATAAGGGATTTTTTGAAATTTGCTCAAGTAAAAATAAACGCTGGGAATAATAATTGTCTTCTGTGGTCGTCATTTAATAAGTATGAAATCAATCAGCCAAAAATTGTTGGATTTGATTGGAACTTGAACTGCCCCTGTGATCAAACTTGTTGATATTATTTTTTTACATTTTCGTGTACAATAATATTACTTTCTTACTCTTGCCAAATTTCCACCCATTACGAACATTAGAAGTAGGTAGGTCTAAATGTTTTTGAATTTTTCCCCGAGATTTTGCCGCCGCCATTTGCTAGACCTTGTTCTGAAGACTTGGTTACTAATTAGAGAAAAGTGACGTCAAAGTCGAATCAAAAGGCTCAAAAATACCTCACGCGGGTTGAAATTATAATAACAATAAGGGACTGTGCAATAATTATCAGGAAAGTGGGGGGGGTGGGGGGGGGGGGGGGGGGTGGGGGGTGGAAAATGGGCTTCATGTAGGAAAAATAGGTAATACCCCCCTCCTAAAGGAGTGAATTTAGCTATTGCCACCCCCCTAATCAGTCAGAAATTATGTACAACCTCCTCCCCCCCCCCTCCCCCCCCCCCCCCCCCACCACACAGTATACACACACCTTTATACAAGTACCCTGCATTTTCTCTACAGGCACCTGTGGATTAAAAATCTTATAACAGAAAGAAGAGCTCCTACTACATGTTTAATTGTTGGACATCCGCGTCTGGAACAAACATCACCTCCGTAGCAATGTACATCAGAGCCATAGCAGAAGGAAAAGAGCATGTGTGATATTTTCAGGTCCTCGCCCTTATAAATAGGTATGGATTCGCCAATGTAATATGTACTTGAAATAAATGTTAAGCACCCCCTCTCTTGAGTGACTTATTTTACCTTGATGAGCCCCGCCTATCCTTGCTTTGATTTTACTTTATGCCCCCCCCCCCCCCCCACCCCCTCCTGGTAATTATTGCACAGTCCCTAAGACAGACAAATTTTTTGATGTACACGAAAATGTAAAAGTATTGCAAGTATCAACAGTTTGATGACAGAGGCACTTTAACTCTCAGCAGAACTGTCACGTTAGCCCGCCTGTTCCTGAGAATGTATTAAAAAAATAGGTACGCAACGCGTACATGTATGTACTGCAAAAGTTTTCCTAGGTTGATTTATCATTTGGAAGTGGTAAAGTCTTTGTCACTAAATATGATTTACTCAAAATACACTAGCCAGCTTGGAAAGGATGGTGGGGATAGAAGGGAAGAAACTGGGAAGGGTGTATAAAATAAAATTCACATCATAACAAACTGTGTTAATTTTACTTGCCAGATAAAATTTATTATTTATCTAATCTTAATAAATATGAAGAATGTAATTTACAGAAACAGAGTTGTAAGACTTGAGGAATGTGAATTGAACTGTATTGATAATTGTTTTTTTTGTTTTCAAAACTGATCAGTTATGTTAAGCTTGAAGAAAAAAGTATCAATTCATTATTTTGAGATAGTGACTGACTTCACAAGCCTAAGTTAAAACAAAAAGAACAAAGTAATGTTAAATTAAAGTGTGGAGACTACTTGATCAGAGGGACTCCAACATGGCGTTTCCATACTGAGCTCTATAATTTGTGTAGAACATTTTGACAAATAACTCGAGTACGGATACCGCACAGACCTGAGACTTGGACTGATTCCTTATTTATTCATTATCTATGACATGTCAATTCTTTGACTTCATTCATTGAACGGTTTTGATTTTTTTTTTATGGCGTGACAGTGAAAACCGAGAATAGGAAGGTGCCCAGTCTCTTTGGCATATTCCGAAACTGCGGAGTTCTGAGTACCTGCAAGCTGCATGTCTCTGTCGTGTTCCTTTATTCTTTCACGCATCGATATCGCTGTTTCAACCGATATATACTTTGCCGCATTCACATGGAATCTTATAGACAACACCGTCTCGTCTCGTTTCTCGCGAGTCTCGTCTCGTTTCTCGCGAGTCTCGTCTCGTTTCTCGCGAGACGTGTCTCGTTTCTCGCGAGAGTCTGAGCCGGCAAATACTCGCAAGTGACACCTCGCGTGTCAATGGCGTATGTGTCAAATGTTTTATCTACGATCCGTTGCCAAATCGATGGGATCGAAGGTCCAATGTATAAACAAGCAATAATGTTCATGTAGTTAAACGTGTTGACAGAACCAGGGTAAAACTTACTGGCAAGTACAGAAAACGATCCGCTAGATTAATGGCGTAACTTATCGAAGGCTTGATTCATTACGATCGTATCGAAGGTTAAATACTACACACTGGCTTTTTTAATTAAATATGCAAAATCTTGCAACATAAATTTCAGAGCGGAATTTCTAACAAACGGGGAACAAATATTCTAGCTGTCCTGCGCTTTGAAACCCTTTCGATAGAGATTTTTTCGATTCGATCCGTTTAGTAATTTTCGAGAAACGACTTTCGAGCGTGTGAGATCGAATACAAGGCATTGCGTTACGTAGAAAATTGAGACGACCACGAAGTTTCAATTGACCAAATTTTGACAGCTCAAACAGCTGGAAACGGCGGGGGGTTTTGAGGGGCGGCATTCAAAATTCTGAGACATAAGTGCAAGCTCTCTTTCCCTAGTCTCCTACGCAGCCGTTATTTCTGTCGTCACGCAACGCTTCTCCCCACTAACGGCTGCTCAAACTGGGGAGAAGCGTTTGCGTGACGACACAAATAACGGCTGCGTGGGAGACTACTCTTTCCCCGCTCTTTTCTATTTTCCCTCCAAAAACGCCAAGAGAGCTTGCTCGCAGGCTAGATTTATCGCGTAACTTATCGAAGGCTTGATTCATTGCGTATCGTATCAAAGGCTAGATCATTGCATCTTTCCGAAGGCTTCATTCATTGTGATCGATGTATCTATGCATGTATTGTATCAAAGGTTAGATTTATCGCGTATCTTATTGAAGGCTTGAAACATTGCGATCGTATCGAAGGTTAGATTTATCCCGTATTTTGTCAAAGGCTTGATTCATTTTGATCGCATCGAATGCTAGATTTATTGCGTATCCTATCGAAGGCTTGATTCATTAATTTTTATCCATTATACTTGTAAAGCGCTTAGAACAGCGATGAATAAGCGCTATATAAATTAGTTATTATTATTATTCATTGCGATCGCGTCGAAGGGAGGATTTCGTATCGAAGGCTTGATTTATTGCGCATTTTATCGAAGGCTTGATTCATTGCTATTGTATCGACTTGATTTACATTATTGTGTATGGTATCGAAGCGCCGGCCATTAAAATTCGGAAACCGTGGTTTGTTATTGATTTGATCGATTGTCTGTGGTTTGTTTATCGATTTGATGTTAACAATAGAGCATTGTTAACATTTCTTTTGTTAACATTTCTTTTGTTTACAATTTTACGGTATAAGTGCATAGTGTTGACTGCGCAAGCGCAGTACACACAAAAATGAAATAGTGAAACATTGTCTTGATGTACCACCAAATTCTCAGAACAAACTTTCAAGAAAATGTATGACAATCAGTAATGAGAATTACTTGTTTGAACATCACATTCAATCACAAGTAGAGTATTAAAGCTATGACGTCACAAAAATTAAATTTGCGAAATTATGAACTTTGATCAGCTATTAGGAGGAAGCCTGCCAAAAAACGTCCACTTGCCAAAAATTAGCTCTCCATTGCAATTTGCGGCCGAGATATGGGCACTTCAGGTTTTAATTTCTCCATACAAACCCTTCTAATTTTGCGTCTGTTCCTTCAGTTTAGAACCGGCGCAAATTAGAGAGATTTGTATGGGATGGTACCAAACTTTGAACCTCTATATCTTCTGTTCTATTAATGCTAACAAGTTGAAATTGTGTGGCTGATCATACAGCATCAATCTTTATCTGATGGGATTTTGAGGCTTGATAAAAATAATTTGAAAATTTATGACGTCACACTTTACCACTCTATTACAATGTATGTAAAATAATCGAATTTCATTTGAGAAATAAAAATGATGACATTCGAGATGTCAAGGGAAATTGTATTATTTCAACAAGCAAAAAAATCAAAGGCCCTTTGACTTCCCTCGTGTCACTTTATTGCGCAGTGAAATCCCGGGGTACTCCCATATAATTATAGCCTATATGGGGATGTGCTGCCCAATAGGGTATGGGTTTTCGACCTACAATTTCCGCGTGAAGCAAGGAAATAGGAGACGTCGGCACGTAGGCTATGAGATCACCAAATAGGTTTTAAATAGAGACGATGTAGAAACTGTCGGCGTGAAGCGTATAAAGACGGTGGAAATACATTTCGAGGTATAAGTGTTGTATTCATTGTAACAAAAAGTTGTCGTTAAGTTTAGAACAGAAGATTTTGAAATGCGAACGTTTGTTTCTATCGTATGAGACAAAGCAACTATATAATTGTTTTATCCTTAGAATTATTCTTGAAGACGAAGATAACAAGGATATGTCAGTGACTACGTTTGAGGATGTTCTTGATTCATTAATAAGTACGTTGCGCGTGCTTTCAGTAAAATTCTAATGACGAAATGTACCAAACCTTCCACAGCTAAGATATTAGTTATCAGAATGTTTTATTCGAATTCTGGAAACGAGGATTTGTTTCAACACTTTTTTAGGGTTAGTAGTTTTAAGGTTTTACAATAAAATGGAAAAAGGTGTCAAAGAGGCTGGATATTAGTATGAAATAACAAAGAGATGGAAATGTTATTTTCAAAGGCACTTTTTAAGTATCATTGAAAATCAAATAAAACAATAACATGTGCTCGTAACTACTCGAGATATAAATAATTCCCACGCTCAAATAATTTACATGTAAATGTTGGAAACCTTTTGAAAACAGCGCTTTGAGAAAAGTTGTTTATAAGAGATCGAGTTATTAACGAACCAAAAATAGCTACCCAATTAAGCAATACAATTAAACATAAAACTGTTTCTAGACATTGACGCCATGAATGTATTAAAACAAAACTTTAGAAATTACGAATATAGGTATTTTAACATGCATTATTACTCTGATATTCTCAAACACTGACACATCATCTTATGCGAGGGTCCATTACTCAACAGCTCTAGCCATTTTCAGTTACTCAGAAGGAATGCATTTATTGTTAAATTCTATACATGTAAATGTTGCGGGAGAACCAAATAACATCAACTTTGTAAAAAAAAAGACGGTGATTATTTTCAAATCCACCAACGCATTCGAAACAACGTTTCGCACAAAGTAGCCATAAATTGATGAAACAAAATCCTCACTAAACTATACAACAGGTATTCCAAGTGGGTTTTACACTGTTCTTCGGCTGATTTAAGTTTTATAATATGTTTTACAAGTGGAGATTAAAAGTTATATTCCACTCTACTAAAGAAACTGGAGCAAGACTAAATAATATTAAAAATCCGCCGCCATGTGTAACCCTCCCCTAAGCATCAGTGGAATGTGCGTTTCTTAGCATCTGACAACAGGTGATCCAAATGAGTTTTACATTGGACGTTTCCAATCCCTTTATCCGCTATCTAGGCTTTATTTATTACATCTGGACTTGAAGAAGATTTTTTTACCAAGTAAACAATTATCAAAACGCTCAGTTTATTTCTAAAACGAAGATCTCGGTTTCGACATAGAAATTTCCATCAATTGAAGACTATTGGCACTAGAATAAATTAAACTGATTAAACTGAGATGGCGGCTGAATGTGGAAAGTAGTTTTGGTTTTAGAATTTTGAAACCAGGTTTTGGTCTGACATTTTTCGCTCAAAAGCTTGTTCAACTCGAAGCCGTGCGAATCAGAAAAGCGTGAACACTTTGATTTAAGCATGGATTTTCCTTTGCCAAAAATTCGTCTATTTGTTACTGTATTTATTTTATTGCTATTTTCGCAAAGCTTTTCTGCAAAAACAAAGTGTAAATTTGAGTTTACCTGACTATTCTTCTTGCGATTCGATCATGTCAAAGTTAAATTTAAGTGTTCACTCTTTTTTGATTCGCACAGTATAAGTGCATTGCGTGGTTTCAGTAAAATTCTAACGACGGGAACGTATCAAAGAAATAATAAATATTATTATAAAAAGATTATTATTATTATTATAAAAAGAAGCCACGCATTAACCAGATCCTTATCAACAAACCCAATAACCACCATTTCTTCCGAAGGAAATTATAAACAAGTATTCCACTGAGTCTTCATTTCACAACAGATCTTACCACTGTCAGTAACTCCCCGTGAGGACCCCCCGGGAGGACCCTTGTATGAAGCGCTGTAAAGCCTGGTTTCCATGCGATCATATGGAAACCACTCTTGCGATCATTGCGATCGTTGCGATCATATGGAAACCACTATTGCGATCGTTGCGATCATTGCGATCATATGGAAACCACTCTTGCGATCGTTGCGATCGTTGCGACTGCGATCGTTGCGATCATATGGAAACCAGGCTTAACTGTTACTCCTTTGTGGAGTTAACCTGAATTAAACTGATTAATATGGTGTAAGATAAAGATGATAAACTAACTGTAATTGTTACCTGCTTTACTCCTTTTCTTCAACTGATATACACCTGTTACGTTTCCGAAACGGATTTATGGTGTAAAGAAGGTTTTAATGAATACGATTGTGTTAGTTTATTTCATTTACAACGTTTGCTGTTTCACTGAAGATCGAGATCAACTGAAAATTGGGAAGTTGTTTGCATTCTCTGTTATCCAAAAATACAATGTAAAATATCCTTTGTAAGTAAGTAAGTAAGTAAGTAGTTAACAACTTTATTTATAGAGGGTGACACATAACAGTTTACACTGATGAACCAGTGGCCCTCTGTCCAATAAAGTTACACAGATATTTACATGTAAAAAAAAGTTTTGTTACTAATATAAAATCACTAAAAATATGTACAAGATCATCAAAAAAGTAAAATATTAAATTAAGTAAAATATTGTATCAAATTCGTTCTTTCAAACTAGTCGACGTGAATTTGCATACGGTTTCGAAATACGTTTTTTTCATTTAGCGTTGTAAACAATGGCCTTGTTTATTTCATGCAACAAAGCAGTTACACGTGTATTTTCAAGCTGTAAATGTACACTCAGGGGCACCCAACGGATCGTCAGTTCGGTGGAATATCTGTTCGAAAGGCCAATAATGATTCGGTTTATAGGGAAATGTCATCTCGAATTCTCTTACTGCACATACTTTACACCAGCTGTGAGTTTTTTTCGCAGCTGATCAATACTGCAGTATAAATAAAGCTTTTATCATTATTATTATTTAATATGGGAAAATTTTAAAATGCCTTATGTTTTCGGAGAGATAAAATGTCGTTTTGGGTACAAAAAGAGGTCAGCTAGGATTTTCGGAAAGGCAAATTCAGCTCATAAATTCGGGTACTAAGATTTTAATTCCTAAAATTTTCTGAAGTCTGAAAGTTCAGCTAACGTATCCGAACAGATACAAATAAGCCATTAAATTTCACAAAAGCACTGCTATAACGTATAAAAACGGCGTTACGACACCTACAGGGAAAATGTGGCCGTTGGGTGCCGCTGAATGTATGCCTTTCACTTTCGTGAATTGACCATTTTGGTCGCTGTTACCTTTATAAATAAGTGAAACGACGTCAAAAAGGTGTTGTTCTGTTCAGTGCTTTGTCCGCAGTGAAACATATCGATTGAACAAGGTTTCACCCAGTCACTGGAGGAAAAATAATGCCTCATTTGCCCGTTCTTATACAACATTATTTAGCGGACAGCAAACAAGGACAGGTTTGTCGAATTCGCGAAGCTATTGTTTAACAACAAGGAGAGCGTTATTCATAACAGCAGGACAGGTACATTTCTAATATAAACGATTTAAAGAGACAGGCTTTAACTCCATTATTACATGAGAGTATCGCGATTGCACCAGAAATGGACAACTGCGGATACTGGATATGAAAACGATGTTTACTGAACAGATAGATTATAGAGGGCCACGGGTTTATTACCTTTGCTATTATATGTGCATGCTACCTTCTTTAAATAAAGATTTTACTCACTCACTTACTGAGATAATTTTGCTTTGGTGAGCAGGGAATTATTTGAGTTTTTTCCGCGTCATAAAGAACAATTCTGTTTTTTCCGTTAACTACTTGCATGAAAAGTTGAGCTGTACTTGCAACGTGCGTTACTCTTTTTGTTAACTGAAATTTCTATAGCTATGCGTTTTCATGAAATATTATAGAAAGGTTTGATATTCGTAACATAAAATCGCCAAAGGGCCAAACAATTTATTCCAAGCGCACTTTGTAAGCATTATTTCAAATTTAATAAAACAATTTCATGTGCTCATAGCTAGTCAAGATAAAAAGAGCATGGTTTTCACGCGCGAA
Source organism: Desmophyllum pertusum (assembly GCA_029204205.1). Classification (NCBI taxonomy): domain Eukaryota; kingdom Metazoa; phylum Cnidaria; class Anthozoa; order Scleractinia; family Caryophylliidae; genus Desmophyllum; species Desmophyllum pertusum. Next base: position 118,065 of record MU826857.1, read on the forward strand.
CATAATTATTGATTAAGCCATAAAAATAAGCATTATATTATATAAACATCACGTTAATTGCAATGTTTTCTTTCAGATGTTTCGAGATATAATTTTAAAAAAGTTGCCCTACGGCACATCGACAGATTCGTAGTCAATCAGTAACCAAGTTGGTAGGTAGGAATGCTTTTATCGTTCGAGCATATTGTCGCAAACCTCACGCAAAAGTGCATACATTATACTAGGCTAATATGAGCACATAAATACGATCGCCATCTTGAATATTAAGTGGTCCTACGATAGCCGGCTATGCTACTATTGAGGCATTGTAGAAGATAATCAAAAGATCAAAGCATCAAGAAAGATATCGAAAATTAACATTGTTTCTTTCTTCACCCGCGCGGTTAATAACCATCACATAACCGACGGCGTCTTTTACATCCATTTCTACATTCAGTTTCAGAAACATATATTGGTGTAACGTTTATTGTTAAAGTCTCACAGTCTCCTAAAATGGCTGAGTTTAATCAATTTTCGATTTTAATGAATAATAGACGCTTTATACTTATTAAATCGTGTTTACAAGACTTAAGAACACCTAAGTTTTACTTAGCAAAAACATTGTATGTGAAGGTCTAAGTAAAACCTGTCGGCAAATTGAAAGGATTAAAATAAAACTTAAGGAACTGCAAAACCATCCTTATCAAAACTCAAGTCGACTTACGTGCGCGGCGGCGGTGTGGATCAACAAATTGCATACCTTTTACCATCAGTCAAACATCGTTGTAGCTAGCTAGTTGTTGTAAAGAATTAAATGTCACTTGACGGGCTGCAATAGATAGATTCACGTTCGTTTGATCACGTTGATGCCCATACATACGACAACGGGTAGGTTATCAGTTGTGTCTTTATCATCGAGTATTTTCGCGCGAGACCATCAAAATCAGCGTGATATTTGAACCGCTAATTTTACAGTTTGTAGCATATTTCTTATAGGTTCTTAATTATCGGCAGTATTAATATCTTATGTCTACGGGATGTTTTCCTTTGAAATCGGATGCGGCGTAATACGGCGTTATAAAAATTATTTGTAGGCAGCGACTCTCTCGGCTTGGAATGTTCCTCGAATGGTGTGAAAACTTTTCACTCTACTAGGGATGAAAATAACTGGTAAGAGATAGATTCTTAAGATTTCCGGTTCTTTATAAGAAATATAACAGAAAATAGTCGCGAAAGCTGAATGCGCTTGTTCTCTTACAATTCACAAATTTCGACAGAAAATGTGTGCTCCTTGACGGTGCAGTTCTAACACAAAAAGCAACGACTGCTAAACTGAGATTTCTTCAATCCATTGCAGAACTGAGACAGATGATAAGAAAGTGAATTTTACAATTTTGAACGCAAGATCAAAATTGTCTTGCGACGCACATTTATATTCGTGTTTAAAACAGCTTTCAACATTTTCAGTTATCTTTTTGTACTCCGGATGAACTACGTTTTTATGAAAGCGAAATATTATAAAACGACTGGATATTCGTAACATAAAATCGCTGAAAGAAAGGCCAACAAATTTATTTCAAGCGCACTTTGTAAGCATTATTTCAAATTTAATAAAACAATTCCATGTGCTCATAGCTAGTAAAGATGAAAAGAGCATGGTTTTCACGCGAACATAATTACATGTTAATTTCGGAGTGGTTAACGACACAGAAATTGATTAAGCCATAAAAATAAGCATTATAATATAAATATCACGTTAATTGCAATGTTTTCTTTCAGATGTTTCGAGAGTTGCCCTACTAGTCCAGTCAATCTATGAATTTTTTATGGTCATGATCAAACAAATTGCAACATAATTTTTCTCACCTCCATGCATTCGAGGGTGGTCCACTTAGCAACATACTAAAAATCCCCCAAAATCCGCTCGGTGGAACTTGCCAAAATTTTGCATTAAAGATTTTGAGCTTTTACCACAGGGTACCCATGTGGAGTAAAATAACATTTGCAAGCAAAAAATATTTTGTTTGCGTCTTTTTCCCTTCTTAAAGCTTACATATTGTAAAATATACTTGCTTGGATTTTTTTTATTAAAAAATAATGAAAAATGTCCTTTTTTTACAAAATTAATATGTCCACTTTTGCCACAGGCAACCCATCCAACTAAAAACAAGAAGACTTTCACTGAACACAACACGTAATTATTCCCAATTTTTATTACAGAACATGATGTCGTACTATATACAGAGTTTTCACGTAGATGTAAATATAAAGTTATGTCACTGGGATAACCTAAAAATAAAACAAATAGACAACTTTATTTAAGTGTCAGAGGATTTAGCACTACTGTGCTAATTGTCGACACTGTCAATGAACAAACAAATATTGCAAATAGAACATAAACTTGTTAAAAATCCCAACTGGCTATGATTCATGATCTTTCATACACTGTAGTAAAACTAAAAATGGACTTATTATATTATATCTTACGAAAATGTCAGTTAATGTTGCACCTGATAACCTCCAAGAGAGACTCGTGCTGGTGACATGTCCGTTTGTATTGGGAAAGCATTTCCCATCTGTCAGCCTTCACCCCCAAGTCTTCTGGCATCAAAGTTCACCGTTGGTCTGCAGGTGCCCATCCGCCTCTGGTGGGTGCAGTCCTTTGTTGATGGGCCATCCTGATATCCATCAAAGATTATTGTGACCTTGCCATACCTGCGCTCTACATACTGCAATTAGTGAGAGCAAATGGCATCGTATGCAATATGCAGAGCGTAGGTGTAATAATCTTTGATGGATATCAGGATGCCCATCAACAAATCACTCCACTAGACTACGAATAGTCCCTCTTTTTCTCGGATATCGAGCGGATGGGTGCGCAAGAAGCAAGTTGAAAGATCACCTCCCACAAGACACGCGACGTGCGGCGGCGAGAATCCCTGAGAAAAAAGAGGGACTACTCGTACTCTAGGACTGCACCCACCAGATGAAAGTCTTGATTCATTGTGCTATACCAGACTTTGCCAGAAAGTAGCGACAGGAACAACATTTGTGCAGCCCGAGAGTCTTCCACCTATATGTACGTCAGCAGCTGCTTCTTATCACAGCCTTAAAGTGTACTTGCAGGTACAGCAATGGAAACGAGAACCGCTGCAGCCAGAAGACTTGGGGGTGAAGGCTGACAGATGGGAAATGCTTCCAATACAAACGGACATGTCACCAGCACACGAGTCTCTCTTAGAGGTTATCAGGTGCAACATTAACTGCAGAGCCGACTGCACAACACAGAGATGCACATGCAAGAAGTGTAGCTTTCAGCTGCTTGTGCATGGCGCATGCAAAGGCCTAAGTTGGACAAATCCGGCCACACCAGACTTTGATGCAGGTCCCAAAGATGATTGATGGTTGACATTTTCGTAAGATATAATGTAATAAGTCCATTTTTAGTTTTACTACAGTGTATGAAAGATCATGAATCATAGCCAGTTGGGATTTTTAAACAAGTTTATGTTCTATTTGCAATATTTGTTTGTTCATTGACAGTGTCGACAATTAGCACAGTAGTGCTAAATCCTCTGACACTTAAATAAAGTTGTTTATTTGTTTTATTTTTAGGTTATCCCAGTGACATAACTTTATAATATTACATTTACGTGAAAACTCTGTATATAGTACGACATCATGTTCTGTAAAAAAAATTTTGGGAATAATTACGTGTTGTGTTCAGTGAAAGTCTATTTGTTTTTAGGCAGATGGGTTGCCTGTGGCAAAAGTGGACATTATACTTTTGTAAAAAAAGGACATTTTTTTTTTTTTTACAAAAAAGATCCAAGCGAGTATATTTTACAATATGTAAGCTTTAAGAAGGGAAAACACGCAATACAAATATTTTTTGCTTACAAATGTTATTTTACTCCACATGGGTACCCTGTGGTAAAAGCTCAAAATCTTTAATTAATGCAAAATTTGGGCAAGTTCCACCGAGCGGATTTTGGGGGATTTTTAGTATGTTGCTAAGTGGACCACCCTCGAATGCATGGAGGTGAGAAAAATTATGTTGCAATTTGTTTGATGTTAAACCGTAGATTGACTGGACTATACGGCACGCCGACAGAAATGGTTTCGTAGCCAGTAACCAAGTTGGTAGGTAGGAATGCTTTTATCGTTCGAACATATTGTCGCAAACCTCACGCAAAAACGGCATACATTATACTAGGCTAATATGAGCACATAAATACGAGCAACTCTCGCCATTTTCATCTGTACTTGAAGAAAGTATTTTGTCATCGCACTCTGATCGATCGGTCACAAGTTCAAAGGAATTGAAAAAGGTAGGAATAGAAACCATCTAGATCATGCAGTATCAAAAGAGCACGTTCAGTTGGAAGTGCTGTGGGCCGCGTCCCAATCGAAGCTAAAAAGTAAATCGACAAGTGTCAACGGTCTTCAGGGTTGTTTTTAACAACTTTTTTAACAGCTTGAACTGAAGAAAGCCAAAAATAGTGAATAGCTTCATTTAATGTGACATGAGCATTTTAAAGAAGGTTTACAGAGTGCGACTACTATAACCGGGGCCACTTAGACAAAGAAAAACGAACCACCTTGAAGAATGGAACGAAGAATTCCAACTTCATCTGTTTGAGCCAATAATTTTTCAGTTCAATACAACGTTTCGACGTTGAATTAAGTTGAATTTCTCTATTCTAATCTACAAGTAAAATACAAATGAGATCTTGATAACTTTTTTTTCCAATTGCACTGACGACAGAAATTCACTGGAAAATTTGAAGAAAGTACGTTTTTTATGAGATCAAATGGCATTGATATTTTGTGTATTAGACGTGCTGCTATGTATTTTGTATCTTCAGTTTCTTGAACAGTTTACCATGTATGCTGTGCATACTATTTTTTTCTCGCCAAGGATGGCTCAGCCGTTGGCAATTTTTACACCAAATATATCGTAATTACAGAAATGTAGTGAAGAACAGTCGCACGATGGAGACTCAAGTGGAATTTCACCACTAAGCAGCTGGAATAAGAAGCTATTTAAAAATTTAAATTTTCAAAGCCGCAACCGGTAAATTTTACGATAATCTTCAGTGTTCAGTGTAATCTTTCATACTCTTGCATAAACAAAATATCATGAAAAACATTTTTTCGAGCAAACCTGTTTCCTTTTCTACAAATTCATTTAATTACAAGTGGGGTCATTACGACGAGCATTCAGTAGACAATTGGCCTTCTAGCTGGTTGTTCTATTTTATGCGGCTACACCGTGCTGACGAGACCCAACCAGGTCGAAACAGCTGTCCACGGTTGCATTTTTGGCTTTCAGTTTGGACTCTATCATGTCGTTGTCCCTTTAAGTGTTCTACGTAGTATCAGCCTTGCTTACTTCATTTGTATTTAATTACACGTTAATACAATATCTGGCACTACGGTGGCAAATTACAATTTTCATTTCATGCGAAACATTGACAAACTGTAAGCTTGTATTTTCAACGTCCGACTGCCGATAATCTCTGAGTTATTTCTTGAATGAAACTTAACGCTCGAACGTTTGTTTAGTAAAAAAAGAGAAACGAAAAGCAAATGATTAAAACTAAGGAATTGAATCTAAACACGGACATTTGTAAGCGTTAACTAGAGCGTGTTCAAAACTGATTTCCAAAAACAACCACAATTAAACTCAAATTCTAATATGTCGGTTAAATCAAATGAATACTCGCCTTTCTGAAGAAATACAAGCTCTTTACATGTAATTCCACTACGTAGTTCTCCATTCACTCGATTTTCGCTTGCATATGGATAGCGCATGCCTACGCTGCGATTGCCCGTTCCGAAGTTCAAAAAGGGAATGGGCACTAGTTTACCTATTGTTTGTTCAAATTACGTCATATTAAAAAATTAATCCCATCTCCAGAAAGATCGCATGAAAATGAGTAAGTTCACCAAGTTTGGTTATGTTACATTACATAGTAACCAGGCTGTGAGCTGTCAAAGGTCGCCCAAATTCCATACAAACGTCTCTAATTCAGAGATGGCGTCCCCCAAATCCATACAAAGTCTCTAATTTTTCTGATTTTTGAAAGCCTTCTACATGGTTGCAATCTAACGAAACAACCTCAAACTTGGTAAACTGACTAATTTTAATGTGATCTTTCTTGTGACGGGCTCTAATTTTTAATTAAATTTAAATTTAAAAACTCGTCCCCAGTCTCCATTTGAACTTCGGAACGGGCATTCCTTCAGGTTTCGCGGGCCGATTGGAAAATCACTGATCGCGAGCAGGCTTTCCAAATTAAATCAAGCCTATAGAATTGAGTTCGATTGAGTTCGATCGGGTTCGATTACCAAACCTTCGGTTTAATGTGTTATTTCCCAATTGTTGAAAGTTAAGTAATTAAGTATAAAAGAACATGTAGAAAATATTAACGAAAAAGTATGTTCATCATATTTTTCTGCGTGAACAAATTATAACAAAGTGAAAGCCATTTGCTATTCTAATGTGCACTTCACTATTTCTGATGTTAACTTGTTCTTTTATTAATTTTAGATTGTCTACAAAATGGAAATGAAGGCAACTTGGAAGATTTTGTGCATTCTCGTGATTTTACTTGGCGTGACCTGCCACGATGACGGTAAATGTCACTACCTAAGTAATGGGGGACCAGAAATTCGTACAGTTAAGTAATGGGTGCATAGATGGCACGTTTCTAAACCCATTTGTTCACTTTGGAATCATAGGCTTTTTGACAGAATAGGTAAATCGTATGTCTAGTTTCTCGTGAACTTTGCGGAAGGCCCATTTTCCTCTTTGCAATTCTCCCGAGTACAGTAAAAGTCGTTCAGTAAATAAATAAAAGTGATTTTATACAGAATTTGTCCAATTTGGACAACCATATTTTAGTTTGGAACGCGTTTGTTAGTAGCTGCATGTTGCTAGTAGTTGGTTGTGTCAGCTATTTATTAGTTTCTCGTTTATAAGAAAATCACTTTGGCTTCAAAAGTCAAGTTTAAGTTTCTGTCGGAGGTAGTCAGCATCATCCTGAGCGCGAGATTTCCCTGTATCCCCATATTTCATTTATAAACCTGTTATTTTTGTGACCTTCTCGTTGCCGTCGTGGGTGGCATCTTGAAAACGAAAAACTTTATCCGGTTTAGAGGCTCACAAAGTGAAAAATACAATAATTATTCATACATCAATACGCACTTCCATCGCCTCTGCATTCTCGACCCCAGACCTTCGCTGCTTTCTTGACTACGCAAGCGCGCGGTCATGCGCAAAAGAGAAGAGCTCTGGGGTCGAGATTGTCGCCTCTGGGTTTACACAACTTCTACGCACGCGCAGGTGATAAATCCGCTGGCTAAAGTTGTGATGATTGCTTTGCAAGTTGTGAGAGCATGTGTTCGGTTCGATTTTAAGAGAATGTATGGGAAGTGGCTTCCCCCCTGTCTTTAGAGTTATTCTTGCTGTTTTCTGTTATTCGTAATCTCACTTAGAGTCAAGCCCACCAGTCACTTGTTTACTCTCCGCTTTCGGCCGCCATGTTTAACGTGTTTCGTCTGACTTAGATCGAAACTACCTCGTGAGGTTGTTTCAATCATGCTTAGAATAAACATGTTTCGATCATGATTCGCGCAATGCACCGCCTGATGCGAACACTTTTCATAGCGAAACATGCATCATTCGTGATCAGACTACCATGCATGTTTCGGCCTAGTGCGAACGCAGTTAAGCATATAGGAGTAACATATTAAGTGATGCGTGTATTCATAGGAGGTCCCTTTTTTGTTACTCTTAGGTCGCTGGCGAAGGCGAATACGTCTCCAGTGTGTTTTGGCGCGAAGGATTCCCAGTATGGCAGTTTCTACGCTCCAAATACTGGCAAGCTGGCTGCCGTGAAACTGGTTCATCTGTACGGATACGTGTCCTGTGCTGCTTCTAGCACTTCCTATTTGTCTTTCTGGGGGTGGCACAAATCCCACTCTGATTGGGGTTGTCATAACAACACCTAGTAATGACGCCCTTTTGCCTCCAGGCCGGTTCTTCAGTTCTAATTATTGGTACACGCTACCCGGATATGGCGGGAATTCCCCCACGCTTGTTCTGTCGTCTCTCGCCCCGCCTGCAATTTCTGTTACCACGCTCGGCATAGAGCTACGCCTGTGGTATGGTGAAGATTTGGCGAATAACAGCGAAGGCGACAATGAAGGAAGAGCCTGCTGTGATGTTTACACTCTCATCATCTGAGGATCCCATGGCAAGCTTACAACTACAAGCTACTGGCAGATATTCCTAATTCATTTGATTGTTATTCGCTTTCTAGCTATGGTAATTAAGGGCTGAATTAATTGTGATAACGCTAGTAATGGAGATTTTGCTATACGTTGTTTGAGGAGATAACTGAAATATATCAAAAAAATGTCACTGCTTTTGGATACGGAGAAAGGGTTTTTTGGATTCAGATCTAGAAAGCTGCAAAAGAACTGTGACTTTAAACTCATTGATTGTATGGCAATACTGTAGACCGTAAGGTACATAAATAAGGGATTTTTTTTTTAATTTGCACAAATAAAATAAACGCTGGGCATAAACTAATTGTCTTCTGTGGTCGTCATTTAATAAGTTATGAAATCAATTAGCACACTTTTAGGATTTGATTCAGGAGAACTGTCACGCTAACCTGTTCCAGTCGTCCATCGTAGCTGTCTGAAATACAATAATATCGCTAATTTTCTCGGGCTTTATCTTTGCAATTTCAGAGAAAATAAGGGCTCAAAGGCTTAAAATTTTGTGCAAAATCGTCTTTATTTTCGCGTTTTTAGCTAGATCGCGAAAACCGCGAAAATTAATACTCGCGAAAATAAGTGAGAATAAGGTAACCCTTTTAATTCCCTAAAATTACCAACACCTAATTTATGCCTTTGCAAGCATACTGGTGACGAGAGTATAAAAAAAAATGTCCACTGAGAAACATTGTCTTGATGTACCAACAAATTCAAACGACAATCAGTAATGATAATTACTTGTTTGAACATCACAATCGCGAATTCGTCAACAAAGCCCTGCTCCTTTGATCGCTACGCTAAGTTGGCCTATTATAAAATCACTTACAATAAGAGAACAAGACGCTTTCAATTTGTTAATTTGTTAGTAGCTTTTAAACCTTATAGGTATCAAAAAAGTTTCCTCGATTAATGGAAAGTCATTCATCTATTGCAAATTATCGCGAGTATTTTTTTTTCTTTTCTGATCAACGTACTAATTGACACGATTTCTTTATAACCACTTTGTCGCATGCATGTATACTACTATTGTATTGACCTGTTACATCGCATTCTGTTTATTCTGCGACCCACGGAGAAGTAGAGCCTCGATATCAGCCCAAGTGAATAACTTTGCGGTTCTCTGACCCGGACGGAAATCACGAAGGCTTCGACCAAAACCATATGCATAGAACGTGGCGAAATCTATACTTTTATCCCTGAGGAAACATTATTTAACTACAGTGAAATCCCAATTTCTCGAATACTCGATGTTTTGGTCCAAGCTATCGGGGTTTTGAGAAATCGAGGGCGACAAATCGGGATTGTACAGTAAACAGGAACTTGTAAATGAATAAGGCTCGTTTGCTATACAGTTTCCGAAACCTTTAGTTATCTACACTGAGCAGGAACATCATGCATGCATGACCCATCCATGATCGTGATCGAAACCGGTCCTTGATTCCCAGATATAACTCGTTTTCCCCCCTTACTTGTTATGTCGGCTTTCTCTCCGCCTACCGGAGTTGATATTCGCGCGGGCGAATCTTTACGCGTGTGGTATGATGAAGATTTGGTGGGTTACCGCTGAACCGGCGACAACGATGGAAACTGACTCCGTGGCAAGTTTACAACTACAAGCAACTGGCAGATATTACTTATTCGTTTGATTGTTATTCGCTTTCTAGCTATGGTAATTAAGGGCTGAATTAATTGCGATAACGCTAGTTATGGAGATTTTGCTATACGTTGTTTGAGGATATAACTGAGAAAAAAATCACTTTGGCTTCAAAAGTCAAGTTTAAGTTTCTGTCGGAGGTAGTCAGCATCATCCTGAGCGCGACATTTCCCTGTATCCCCATATTTCATTTTATAAACCTGTTATTTTGTGACCTTCTCGTTGCCGTCGTGGTTGCATCTTGAAAACGAAAAACTTTATCCGGTTTAGAGGCTCACAAGTGAAAAATACAATAATTATTCATACATCAATACGCACTTCCATCGCCTCTGCATTCTCGACCCCAGACCTTCGCTGCTTTCTTGACTACGCAAGCGCGCGGTCATGCGCAAAAGAGAAGAGCTCTGGGGTCGAGATTGTCGCCTCTGGGTTTACACAACTTCTACGCACGCGCAGGTGATGAATCCGCTGGCTAAAGTTGTGATGATTGCTTTGCAAGTTGTGAGGGCATGTTTTCGGTTCGATTTTAAGAGAATGTATGGGAAGAGGCTTCCCCCCGTCTTTAGAGTTATACTTGCTGTTTTCTGTTATTCGTGATCTCACTTAGAGTCAAGCCCACCAGTCACTTGTTTACTCTCCGCTTTCGGCCGCCATGTTTAACGTGTTTCGTCTGACTTAGATCGAAACTACCTCGTGAGGTTGTTTCAATCATGCTTAGAATAAACATGTTTCGATCATGATTCGCGCAATGCACCGCCTGATGCGAACACTTTTCATAGCGAAACATGCATCATTCGTGATCAGACTAACCATGCATGTTTCGGCCTAGTGTGAACGCAGTTAAGCATATAGGAGTAACATATTAAGTGATGCGTGGTATTCATAGGAGTTCCCTTTTTGGTTACTCTTAGGTCCCTGGCGAAAGGCGAATGTGTTTCCAGTGTGTTTTGGCGCGAAGGATACCCAGTATGGCAGGTTCTACGGTCCAAATACTGGCAAGCTGGCTGCCGTGAAACTGGTTCATCTGTACGGATACGTGTCCTGTGGTGATTCTAGCACTTCCCATTTGTCTTTCTGGGGGTGTAGCAAAAATCCCACTCGGATTGGGGTTGTCATAACAACATCAAGTAATGACGCCCTTTTGCCGCCAGGCCGGTTCCTCAATCCTAATTATTGGTCCACGCTTCCCGGATATGGCGGAAATTCCCCCACGCTTGTTTCTGTCGTCTCTCGCCCCGCCTGAATTTTCTGTTACCAAGCACGGCCAAGAGCTACGCCTGTGGTATGGTGAAGATTTGGCGAATAACAGCGAAGACGACAATGAAGGAAGAGCCTGCTGTGATCTTTACACTCTCATCATCTGAGGATTCATACCATGGCAAGCTTACAACTACAAGCTACTGGCAGATATTACTTATTCGTTTTATTGTTATTCGCTTTCTAGCTATGGTAATTAAGGGCTGAATTAATTGTGATAACGCTAGTTATGGAGATTTTGCTATACGTTGTTTGAGGAGATAACTGAAATATATCAAAAAACACGTCACTGCTTTTGGATACGGAGAAAGGGTTTTTGGATTCAGATCTAGAAAGCTGCAAAGGAACTGTGACTTTAAACTCATTGATTGTATGGTAATACTGTAGACCGTAAGGTACATAAATAAGGGATTGTTTTTAATTTGCACAAATAAAAATAAACGCTGGGCATAAAATATAAGAATTGTCTTCTGTGGTCGTCATTTAATAAGTTATGAAATCAATCAGCAACATTTAGAATTTGATTGGAACTTTCATAAAGACTCAACATCCAACAAATTAGCATATTTATTCATGCCATGGTTAAGTTCGTAGATTTTAACACAAAGACTCAACAGGAAACGGAACGAGCAGAAGAAGCCAACTTTAGGAAACGGATGGAAACATTTTTATAAAATTAATGGAAAAATAGAGGTTACTTAAGGCCGGGTTCTAGATGGGTTTTTAATTTTTGTGTTATATTAGGAGAAAACTATTTTTGTCTGTTTTGTTGATCAACGTTTTCAACCCGAGCATCAAAGTCGGTCGGTCGCTGGATTTGTTCAATTCAGGCTAATTAACAGAAATCTGGAACCCGATTACACCCATGAACCCAACCAACCGTTGATCCCAATGGAACACGTGACCTTACAGTTATCAACTGTTTCAACTCAAAACGATTGGAAAAGTGTTGGAAACTTCAACCAAATCAATAAAAACCGGTTTTCTGTTCCGTTCCGTTTCTTGATATCTAAGGTTGAAATTTTGACTGTGCATAAAGACTGAAGGCATCCCGAACAAATTAGCATATGTTCATGCCATGGTTAAAGTGCCCATAACCTTTTTTTTTTTATTTTCTCATCTGAATCTAAACATCACCCAAGGAAATTCTGCGAAAACATTTTGCGATTTGCAGAAAACGCGAATTTTTTATGAATGTTTCAAATCTTCAAAATCCTATTTTTGTTTGGTATACCCGTCCCGCTGTAAGAAGGCCGACGGGCTCACATTTTCCTGAAACTACGTCACAATTCCTTTGTTTTGAAGCCACGTGTTCCTTAATCTACGTCACAGTTCCTTTGTCTGATGTCACGTGTTCCTTAATCTACGTCACAGATCCTTTGTGAACCGAGAAGGACCCAGGGAGACTAAAGCAAATGGTGATCCAAAATGGCGGCAAATTTGAAAGTTTTATAAAATTCATAAACAATTCGCGTTTTGTGCAAATCGCAAAATGTTTTCGCAGAATTTTCCTTGGGTGATGTTTAGATTCAGATGAGAAAATAAAATAAAAAAGGTTATGGGCACTTTAAGTTCTGCATGTCGAAACGGAAAGAGCAGAAGCAGAAGAAGCGAACTAGTTGTTTTTCCAATAGCGATATTTCTCGTTACGTCACCAATTGTTATTAATGTGCCAACCAGAGAACTATTGGCTGTTGAAACAAAGAGTTCTTTTGTTTAATGCTTGGCAAATTTGAATGATAACAAAACATATTTGACGTAATGTTCATAAACAGTGAACTTACTACGTCCAAACAGATATCAACCGTTTCAACCAAAAACGGTTGGGAAAATGTTGCAAACTTTCACCAATTAAATAAAACAAAACAGGTTGCAGCCGTTCAAGGCATCGTTGGTCCCAACAGAAGACGACCTACCTAAGATAAAAACTTTACAACTTGAATCTGAACCAAATTAATTAGCATTGTTGCAGCCGTTCAAGGCATCGTTGGTCCCAACAGAAGACGACCTACCTAAGATAAAAACTTTACAACTTGAATCTGAACCAAATTAATTAGCATTTCAGGAGAGCTTTCGATAACATCACGGGTACGCTCAGTTTGTGCAATACAACAAATCCTTTTTGCCTTTTGGGGGTTTAACTGATAGCTGAGAATTGGCCAAAATTAGAACTGATAGCTAAGAATGAGATCTGTCAAAATTAACTAATAACTGAGAATCCAGCATCCTCGTTCACCCTCATTGAACGCTAACGTGACAATGAGAGCATTGATGTAACTAATTGCTGACTGAAATAATGAGGTGGCTTACACTTGAAGTTTATATATGATGCCGTATATATAAACTTCAAGTGTAAACCACCTCATTATTATAACTATTATCATCAGTGTTGTCATTTCACAGTCTATTGATTATGTCGGTATTGCATAATTTGTCAAGGTAGTACGTGCAGCATAATCAGTGAAAGTTTCCGGCAATTCTGTTTTCGGCTTAAATTATGTACACATTTCTGAGCTTTAGTTTTAATATGTTTTATATATAACTAGTCCACGTGAGGCCTAATCCGACCTCATGTTGCAACTAGGAAGCGAAAACGGCGACCGACCGTAGAAACGGATTGTGAGTTATCACTAAAGCCCTGGTCAAACGGCGCATGATACTCAAATTCTCCCTTAAAACTATCATCAACCATCATGAACCATAATGCGCCCCTTGGTCAAACGGGAAAAACTACCATCGTCTATCGTGGAGAATTTGAACAGGATCAAAGGGAATGTAGTTGATGGTAGTGCATGATAGTTGGTGGTCAAACTGAACGGGAGCACGAGTTTCAATTATCGTCGACTATCATGGACTATCATCGACTATCGTGCGCCGTTTGACCCCCGGCTTAATAGTTTGAAAGATCTTGGAAAACACTGCAAGTTATACAGTGTGACTATTTGAGGCATCAGGCTATATTTGTAATAATCAATTGCGTCAAAGCTAAACACATCAAACGTTACTGACTGCAACCTCCCTCTTTAGAGCGCTTTTCAATTGAGGGTTGTATAACGAAAACCAAAGCATCCAATGGCCAATTACCCTTAACCAACGCCGATCGCGGGAAAAACGAGTGCGACCATGTCGCGATTGGTTTTGCATCTGACCGCGAGTTTTTTAAACCAATCATAGAGCGTAGTAAAGCAAAAGCAAGGCAATTGCGCGATTATTTTCAACACTCGATTGAAAACCACTGTAAGAGGAAGCAAGATACTCCATCGATGCAAAGGCACTCCAACAAAACAAATGTTTGCTCTGATTGATAAAAGCTACAGTGTCAAAATATGGACAGAAACAGTAAACGCCGACTTCTCAAGAATTGTTCCAATTATATACACACAGACTGTCAGTGAACTGAGAGCCAGGAGTCCACAGAATCGATTTTTGTAGCCTCTCCGAACTGAATTGCTGTGAGATATGCAAATTATCTGGAAAGAATTATATTGCGTTACCCAGACTCCGTGACTAAAGAAGTCGACTGCGCAGACTCAATCTACCCACATTTGCATATTTGGATGTCAAAGCGAGAGTTATGCGTTTCGGAGAAGCTCAGTACAACAATCGATTCTGTGGACTCCTGGCTCTCAGTTTTTTGGCAAGAAAAGGACTATTATAAAAGACAATCACCAAGAAAGGAGAAACAAGAGAATATTTGGCTTTAAATAGCTGTTTCGCTTTGTTTCGGAACGAAAGAATGTGGACCCGTCAATACGTTAATTTCGTGGTACATCGAAATATTGGCTGACTTATATACTGTCTCCAAGAGAATGCCTTAAAGAACCCAAGCCAATTCTCAGGTATGTTTTAGATTAATGTTTAAATGTGCGATTAAGCGAGGATTGAGAAAATTTGGAGTTATACCACATGATGAATTGTGCCATAGAAAATGTCTACCTAACTTGAGAGTTTCTGTTATCGTAAATACCTCCCCCTTATTTTTGAATTGTTTCATTATGGTACATTTTGCTACAGCCATAAAAATTGTCATCCAGTGGATGAAAAATAGTTTTTCTGTCGTTAGAAAGTGTCCAAAGCTCTCTGTATGGTTTGGTTTGCGAACGCGAGGATAGTTTATAGTAGCGAATTTCAGGGTTCAACTTTGAGCATTTTGAGTGTCGGAAACGAAAACCGATATTCTTATTTTTCTTAAAAGAAAACGGCTTCTGGCGGAAACAAACTACATCAGGTATCTTTCCTACCTAATGGATATTTATGAGCAAAAAATGAAGGAAATCGATTTTTCAACTTCTGCCACTCAATGCTTCATTTTCCCTGACCTCGCGTCTTAAGGGCTGAATTAATTGTGATAACGCTAGTTATGGAGATTTTGCTATACGTTGTTTGAGGAGATAACTAAAATATATCAAAAACATTTCACTGCTTTTGGATACGGAGAAAGGGTTTTTGGATTCAGATCTAGAAAGCTGCAAAGGAACTGTGACTTTAAACTCATTGATTGTATGGCAATACTGTAGACCACAAGGCACATAAATAAGGGATTGTTTTTAATTTGCACACATAAAAATAAACGCTGGGCATAAACTAATTGTCTTCTGTGGTCGTCATTTAATAAGTTATGGAATCAATCAGCGACATTTTAGAATTTGATTCAGGAGAACTGTCACGCTAACCTGTTCCAGTCGTCCATCGTAGCTGTCTGAAATACAATAATATGGCTAATTTTCTCGGCTTTATTTTTGCAATTTCAGAGAAAATAAGGGCTCAAAGGCTTAAAATTTTGCAAAATCGTCTTTATTTTCGCGTTTTTTGCTAGATCGCGAAAATTAATACTCGCGAAAACTGGGAATTCACCAGGTTGTTGTTGCTAGTAGTTGTCAGTAGTTGATAGTGTTTGGTATTTGCTGATAGTTTCCAAGAAAAAAAACACCTTGTTTCAAAAGCCAAGTTTCAGTTTCAGTTGGAGGTAATCAGGATCATGCTGATTAAGTAGGGTTTTGTTCACAATACATTTTGCCATCAAAACTTTAACAATCGTATAATGGATTGGTACAAAAAACGCAAAACAAGACTAAACATATTATAGGAGTAGCATAGTATTGATGATGGGAGTTCCCTTTTCAGCGTTTTTGCCAAACAAAGAGTAAATCTCAATCTACGGGTATAATACGAACTCGCAAAATGACCAGCTCCCAGCGGGCTTGATAGGTCAGTTGGCAAGAGCATTGCACCAGAATTGCAAGGTCCTGGGTTCGAATCCCGTCCAAGCCGGAATTTGTTTTCAGGTTTCTCTTTACGCCTGCTTAAAGGGGGCAGTGTCACCAAGATTTAGTACTACTTAACCCTATTCTGCCTGGACTTTTTTTTCGTTCGTGAGCCTGGGGTGGGGGGGGGGGGGGGCAGAAAGTGCCCACCTCCTATGTATCTTGAAAGTATTGACGCTATGAAAATTAAACTTACATGGAGCAATATTTATTTTAGTGGCAGTCACGTGTCAATTATGACGTCATACACGCCATAATGACGTCATCCGTTAAAAAAATCCGTCATCTTGGATCCTAAATCTTGATTTCTAAATTGTTCAGAAATGGCAGAAAATCTCCAAATTTGATTTGAAAAATCAAGAAAAATATTTAGATGCTAAAAAGGCAAAGATTTTGGAAGGATTTCATCGTAAAAAGCATTAAATTTCATGAGAACTGAAAATTAAGCTAAGCCCAGGCAGAATAGGGTTAATGGAGGTTCCACTGTATTGTTATTCAAAGAGTATCTCAATATAACTATTTCCTTCTATGTTACTCTTAGCTCTCTGGGTAAAGGCGAATACGGCTCCAGTGTGTTTTAAGGCGAAGGCTGACGAGCCTGGCGCGTTCCTTGCTCCAACTAGTGGCAAGCTGGCTGCTGTGTCACTGGTTCATCTGTACGGATACGTGTCCTGTGAAACTGATAATGGCGCTAACAACTGGTCTTTCTGGGGGTGTGCTGGATTAAGTGATCTTGTTGATGTTACCATAACAACATCAGACGATCAGGTCCTTTTGCCGCCAAGTGAGTTCCTGGACAGCCGATTTGCTGGTGGAAAGTGGTCCAAGATTCCCGTGCACAAACCCTGACAAAATACAATAGGTGGTTACGTGTGTTCAAGCAACTAACCAATAGAAACGTTGCGATTACGTAATTCATGCATAGTGTATGAGCGCAAAACAAAAGATGTGCACGGTCATGGACCTTCCAACATAAATCTTGGCCTCTTTGTTTGCTCCTTTGCCGGGCTTCATAACAATTTCCTTCTATTAACTATGGTCTAAGGATCCGTGGCAAGCTTACAACTACAAGCTACTGGCAGATATTCCTAATTCGTTTGATTGTTATTCGCTTTCTAGCTATGGTAATTAGGGATGAATTAATTGTGATAACGCTCAGAGATTTTTTCTATACGTAGTTTGAGGAGATAAAGAAGGATTAAAAAATGTCATTGCTTTTGGTTAAGAAGAAAGGATTTTTTTGATTTAGAAAGCTGCAAAAGAACTGTGACTTTAAACTCATTGATTGTATGGCAATACTGTAGACCATAAGGTACATAAATAAGGGATTTTTTAAATTTGCACAAGTAAAATAAACGCTGGGCATAAGAATTGTCTTCTGTGGTCGTCATTTAATAAGTTATGAAATCAATCAGCCAAAATTGTTGGATTTGATTGGAACTTGAACTGCCCCTGTGATCAAACTTGTTGATATTCATTTTTTTACATTTTCGTGTACAATAATATTACTTTCTTACTCTTGCCAAATTTCCACCCATTACGAACATTAGAAGTCTAAATGTTTTTTGAATTTTTCCCGAGATTTTGCCGCCGCCATTTTGCTAGACCTTTTTCTGAAGACTTGGTTACTAATTAGAAAGTGACGTCAAAGTCGAATCAAAGGCTCAAAAATACCTCACGCGGGTTGAAATTATAATAACAATAAGGGACTGTGCAATAATTATCAGGAAGGGGGTGGGGGGTGTGGAAAATGGGCTTCATGTAGGAAAATATTAGGTAATACCCCCCTCCTAAAGGAGTGAATTTAGCTATCCCCCCCCCCCTCTAATCAGTCAGAAATTATGTACGACCCCCCCCCCCCCCCCCCCCCCCTCACAGTATACACACACCTTTATACAAGTACCCTGCATTTCTCTACACGCACCTGTGGATTAAAATCTTATAACAGAAAGAAGAGCTCCTACTACATGTTTAATTGTTGGACATCCGTTGTCGTTAAGTTTAGAACAGAAGATTTTGAAATGCGAACGTTGTTTCTATCGTATGAGACAAAGCAACTATATATAGAATTGTTTTATCCTTAGAATTATTCTTTGAAGACGAAGATAACAAGGATATGTCAGTGACTACGTTTGAAGATGTTCTTGATTCATTAATAAGTACGTTGCGTGCTTTCAGTAAAATTCTTATGACGAAATGTACCTAACCTTCCACAGCTAAGATATTAGTTATCAGAATGTTTTATTCGAATTCTGAAAACGAGGATTTGTTTCAACACTTTTTTAGGATTAGTAGTTTTAAGGTTTTACAATAAAATGAAAACGTATCAAAGAGGCTGGATATTAGTATGAAATAACAAAGAGATGGAAATGTTATTTTCAAAGGCACTTTTTAAGTATCATTATAATAATAATAATATTTTGACAGGGAGCCCATGTCACATTTGTGTTTTTCAATGGGGCCCTGTAAAGTAAAATAAAAATACAAAACAAGAAATCAATTAAAAGAACTAAAATACAATACAATAAAATAGGGATAAAAAAACAGGTTAAAAATCTATCGATTCCGGTTTTGTTACTAGTAAAAAGCTATCCTAAAATGAATGAGAACTTTATTAAAGTGTCAAGAACCTTGTAGCCTGGTAATAATATACCATACTAATTAGGGGACACTGCTTAAAAAAAACTACACTAATACTAATATTAATACAATAAGAATATATATAAGTGATATAAAAATGTTATTGTAGTCTCAGTGATATAAAAAGTGTTAAAATCTTTAACTAATTGTAAAATTATGACTAAAAAAAATATGACTTGAAGGGCATTATGTGCAGCATAGGATGCAGCCCTTACAGCCGGTGTCCATTAAGCGAGTTATATCCCTTTTGCGAATACAGTTTGTAAAAGCCTGCAGTGTCTTGGCTGATCTGTCAGCCGTAGACAGTTAAATTTAAAAGACCGACTGAAAGATACAAGCTAACACATGCCTTTTAACCTACTTTTAAACAGCGATAAGGAATTTAAATTACGACAGTCGGCCGGTATATCGTTAAAATCTTTTACAGCATTGAAAATGAAATAAAACAATAACATGTGTTCGTAACTACTCGAGATATAAATAATTCCCAAGCTAAAATAATTTACATGTAAATGTTGGAAACCTTTTGAAAACAGCGCTTTGAGAAAAGTTGTTTATAAGAGATCGAGTTATTAACGAACCAAAAATAGCTACTCAATTAAGCAATACAATTAAACATAAAACTGTTTCTAGACATTGACGCCATGAATGTATTAAAACAAAACTTTAGAAATTACGAATATAGGTATTTTAACATGCATTATTACTCTGATATTCTCAAACACTGACACATCATCTTATGCGAGGGTCCATTACTCAACAGCTCTAGCCATTTTCAGTTACTCAGAAGGAATGCATTTATTGTTAAATTCTATACATGTAAATGTTGGCGGAGAAACCAAATAACATAAGCTTTGTAAAAAAAGACGGTGATTATTTTCAAATCCACCAACGCATTCGAAACAACGTTTCGCACAAAGTAGCCATAAATTGATGAAACAAAATCCTCACTAAACTATACAACAGGTATTCCAAGTGGGTTTTACACTGTTCTTCGGCTGATTTAAGTTTTATAATATGTTTTACAAGTGGAGATTAAAAGTTATATTCCACTCTACTAAAGAAACTGGAGCAAGACTAAATAATATTAAAAATCCGCCGCCATGTGTAACCCTCCCCTAAGCATCAGTGGAATGTGCGTTTCTTAGCATCTGACAACAGGTGATCCAAATGAGTTTTACATTGGACGTTTCCAATCCCTTTATCC
The DNA here is from genome assembly GCA_029204205.1 of Desmophyllum pertusum. Classification (NCBI taxonomy): domain Eukaryota; kingdom Metazoa; phylum Cnidaria; class Anthozoa; order Scleractinia; family Caryophylliidae; genus Desmophyllum; species Desmophyllum pertusum. The sequence goes on from MU826857.1 coordinate 138,358, forward strand.
GCTATCTAGGCTTTATTTATTACATCTGGACTTGAAGAAGATTTTTTTACCAAGTAAACAATTATCAAAACGCTCAGTTTATTTCTAAAACGAAGATCTCGGTTTCGACATAGAAATTTCCATCAATTGAAGACTATTGGCACTAGAATAAATTAAACTGATTAAACTGAGATGGCGGCTGAATGTGGAAGTAGTTTTGGTTTTAGAATTTTGAAACCAGGTTTTGGTCTGACATTTTTCGCTCAAAAGCTTGTTCAACTCGAAGCCGTGCGAATCAGAAAAGCGTGAACACTTTGATTTAAGCATGGATTTTCCTTTGCCAAAAATTCGTCTATTTGTTACTGTATTTATTTTATTGCTATTTTCGCAAAGCTTTTCTGCAAAAACAAAGTGTAAATTTGAGTTTCCTGACTATTCTTCTTGCGATTCGATCATGTCAAAGTTAAATTTAAGTGTTCACTCTTTTTTGATTCGCACAGTATAAGTGCATTGCGTGGTTTCAGTAAAATTCTAACGACGGGAACGTATCAAAGAAATAATAAATATTATTATAAAAAGATTATTATTATTATTATAAAAAGAAGCCACGCATAACCAGATCCTTATCAACAAACCCAATAACCACCATTTCTTCCGAAGGAAATTATAAACAAGTATTCCACTGAGTCTTCATTTCACAACAGATCTTACCACTGTCAGTAACTCCCCGTGAGGACCCCCCGGGAGGACCCTTGTATGAAGCGCTGTAAAGCCTGGTTTCCATGCGATCATATGGAAACCACTCTTGCGATCATTGCGATCGTTGCGATCATATGGAAACCACTATTGCGATCGTTGCGATCATTGCGATCATATGGAAACCACTCTTGCGATCGTTGCGATCGTTGCGACTGCGATCGTTGCGATCATATGGAAACCAGGCTTAACTGTTACTCCTTTGTGGAGTTAACCTGAATTAAACTGATTAATATGGTGTAAAATAAAGATGATAAACTAACTGTAATTGTTACCTGCTTTACTCCTTTTCTTCAACTGATATACACCTGTTACGTTTCCGAAACGGATTTATGGTGTAAAGAAGGTTTTAATGAATACGATTTTGTTAGTTTATTTCATTTACAACGTTTGCTGTTTCACTGAAGATCAAGATCAACTGAAAATTGGGAAGTTGTTTGCATTCTCTGTTATCCAAAAATACAATGTAAAATATCCTTTGTAAGTAAGTAAGTAAGTAAGTAAGTAAGTAAGTAACAACTTTATTTATAGAGGGTGACACATAACAGTTTACACTGATGAACCAGTGGCCCTCTGTCCTAGAAAGTTACAAAAATATTTACATGTAAAAAAAAGTTTTGTTACTAATATAAAATCACTAAAAATATATACAAGATCATCAAAAAAGTAAAATATTGAATTAAGTAAAATATTGTATCAAATTCGTTCTTTCAAACTAGTCGACGTGAATTTGCATACGGTTTCGAAATACGTTTTTTTCATTTAGCGTTGTAAACAATGGCCTTATTTATTTCATGCAACAAAGCAGTTACACGTGTATTTTCAAGCTGTAAATGTACACTCAGGGGCACCCAACGGATCGTCAGTTCGGTGGAATATCTGTTCGAAAGGCCAATAATGATTCGGTTTATAGGGAAATGTCATCTCGAATTCTCTTACTGCACATACTTTACACCAGCTGTGAGTTTTTTTTCACAGCTGATCAATACGGCAGTATAAATAAAGCTTTTATCATTATTATTATTTAATATGGGAAAATTTTAAAATGCCTTATGTTTTCGGAGAGATAAAATGTCGTTTTGGGTACAAAAAGAGGTCAGCTAGGATTTTCGGAAAGGCAAATTCAGCTCATAAATTCAGGTAATAAGATTTTAATTCCTAAAATTTTCTGAAGTCTGAAAGTTCAGCTAACGTATCCGAACAGATACAAATAAGCCATTAAATTTCACAAAAGCACTGCTATAACGTATAAAAACGGCGTTACGACCCCTACAGGGAAATGTGGCCGTTGGGTGCCGCTGAATGTATGCCTTTCACTTTCGTGAATTGACCATTTTGGTCGCTGTTAGCTTTATAAATAAGTGAAACGACGTCAAAAAGGTGTTGTTCTGTTCAGTGCTTTGTCCGCAGCGAAACATATCGATTGAACAAGGTTTCACCCAGTCACTGGAGGAAAAATAATGCCTCATTGGTCCGTTCTTATACAACATGATATTATTTAGCGGACAGCAAACAAGAACAGGTTTGTCGAATTCGCGAAGCTATTGTTTAACAACAAGGAGAGCGTTATTCAGAACAGCAGGACAGGTACATTTCTAATATAAACGCTTTAAAGAGACAGGCTTTAACTCCATTATTACATGAGAGTATCGCGATTGCACCAGAGATGGACAACTGCGGATACTGGGTATGAAAACGATGTTTACTGAACAGATAGATTATAGAGGGCCATGGGCTTATTAGCTTTGCTATTATATGTGCTACCTTCTTTAAATAAAGATTTTACTCACTCACTTACTGAGATAATTTTACTTTGGTGAGAAGGAATTATTTGAGTTTTTTCCGCGTCATAAAGAACAATTCTGTTTTTTCCGTTAACTACTTGCATGAAAAGTTGAGCTGTACTTGCAACGTGCGTTACTCTTTTTGTTAACTGAAATTTCTATAGCTATGCGTTTTCATGAAAGCGAAATATTATAGAAAGGTTTGATATTCGTAACATAAAATCGCCAAAGGGCCAAACAATTTATTCCAAGCGCACTTTGTAAGCATTATTTCAAATTTAATAAAACAATTTCATGTGCTCATAGCTAGTCAAGATAAAAAGAGCATGGTTTTCACGCGCGAACATAATTATTGATTAAGCCATAAAAATAAGCATTATATTATATAAACATCACGTTAATTGCAATGTTTTTCTTTCAGGTGTTTCGAGATATCATTTTTAAAAGTTGCCCTACTGCACACCGACAGATTCGTAGTCAATCAGTAACCAAGTTGGTAGGTAGGAATGCTTTTATCGTTCGAGCATATTGTCGCAAACCTCACGCAAAAGTGCATACATTATACTAGGCTAATATGAGCACATAAATACGATCGCCATCTTGAATATTAAGTGGTCCTACGATAGCCGGCTATGCTACTATTGAGGCATTGTAGAAGATAATCAAAAGATCAAAGCATCAAGAAAGATATCGAAAATTAACATTGTTTCTTTCTTCACCCGCGCGGTTAATAACCATCACATAACCGACGGCGTCTTTTACATCCATTTCTACATTCAGTTTCAGAAACATATATTGGTGTAACGTTTATTGTTAAAGTCTCACAGTCTCCTAAAATGGCTGAGTTTAATCAATTTTCGATTTTAATGAATAATAGACGCTTTATACTTATTAAATCGTGTTTACAAGACTTAAGAACACCTAAGTTTTACTTAGCAAAAACATTGTATGTGAAGGTCTAAGTAAAACCTGTCGGCAAATTGAAAGGATTAAAATAAAACTTAAGGAACTGCAAAAACCATCCTTATCAAAACTCAAGTCGACTTACGTGCGCGGCGGCGGTGTGAATCAACAAATTGCATACCTTTTACCATCAGTCAAACATCGTTGTAGCTAGCTAGTTGTTGTAAAGAATTAAATGTCACTTGACGGGCTGCAATAGACAGATTCACCTTCGTTTGATCACGTTGATGCCCATACATACGTCAACGGGTAGGTTATCAGTTGTGTCTTTATCATCGAGTATTTTCGCGCGAGACCATCAAAATCAGCGTGATATTTGAACCGCTAATTTTACAGTTTGTAGCATATTTCTTATAGGTTCTTAATTATCGGCAGTATTAATATCTTATGTCTACGGGATGTTTTCCTTTGAAATCGGATGCGGCGTAATACGGCGTTATAAAAATTATTTGTAGGCAGCGACTCTCTCGGCTTGGAATGTTCCTCGAATGGTGTGAAAACTTTTCACTCTACTAGGGATGAAAATAACTGGTAAGAGATAGATTCTTAAGATTTCCGGTTCTTTATAAGAAATATAACAGAAAATAGTCGCGAAAGCTGAATGCGGTTGTTCTCTTACAATTCACAAATTTCGACAGAAAATTTGTGCTCCTTGCCGGTGCAGTTCTAACACAAAAAGCAACGACTGCTAAACTGAGATTTCTTCCATTTATTGCAGGACTGAGACAGACGATAAGAAAGTGAATTTTACAATTTTGAACGCAAGATCAAAATTGTCTTGCGACGCACATTTATATTCGTGTTTAAAACAGCTTTCAACATTTTCAGTTATCTTTTTGTACTCTGGATGAATGCGTTTTTATGAAAGCGAAATATTATAGAACGACTGGATATTCGTAACATAAAATCGCTGAAAGAAAGGCCAACAAATTTATTTCAAGCGCACTTTGTAAGCATTATTTCAAATTTAATAAAACAATTCCATTTGCTCATAGCTAGTCAAGATGAAAAGAGCATGGTTTTCACGCGAACATAATTACATGTTAATTTCGGAGTGGTTAACGACACAGAAATTGATTAAGCCATAAAAATAAGCATTATAATATAAATATCACGTTAATTGCAATGTTTTCTTTCAGATGTTTCGAGAGTTGCCCTACGGCACGCCGACAGAAATGGTTTCGTAGCCAGTAACCAAGTTCGTAGGTAGGAATGCTTTTATCGTTCGAACATATTGTCGCAAACCTCACGCAAAAACGGCATACATTATACTAGGCTAATATGAGCACATAAATACGAGTAACTCTCGCCATTTTCATCTGTACTTGAAGAAAGTATTTTGTCATCGCACTCTGATCGGTCACAAGTTCAAAGGAAAAGGTAGGAATAGAAACCATATGTACAGTATCAAAAGAGCACGTTCAGTTGGAAGTGCTGTGCGCCGCGTCCCAATATCGAAGCTAAAAAGTCAACTCGCCAAGTATCATCTTCAGGTTGTTTTTTAACAACTTCTTTTAACAGCTTAAACTGAAGAAAGCCAAAAATAGTGAATAGCTTCATTTTGAGACACAACGTGACATGAGCCTTTTAAACTGAAAGGTCTTAGAGTGCGACTACTATAACCGGGGCCACTTAGACAAAGAAAAACGAACCACCTTGAAGAATGGAAACGAAGAATTCCAACTTCATCTGTTTGAGCCAATAAGTTTTCAGTTCAATACAACGTTTCAACGTTGAATTAAGTTGAATTTCTCTATTCTAATCTACAAGTAAAACACAAATGAGATCTTGATAACTTTTTTTTCCAATTGCACTGACGACAGAAATTCACTGGAAATTTGAAGAAAGTACGTTTTTATTGAGATCAAATGGCATTGATATTTTGTGTATTAGACGTGCTGCTATGTATTTTGCATGTATCTTCAGTTTCTTGAACAGTTGACCATGTATGCTGTGCATACTATTTTTTCTCGCCAAGGATGGCTCAGCCGTTGGCAATTTTTACACCAAATATATCGTAATTACAGAAATGTAGTGAAGAACAGTCGCACGATGGAGACTCAAGTGGAATTTCACCACTAAGCAGCTGGAATAAGAAGCTATTTTAAAAATTTAATTTTCAAAGCCGCAACCGGTAAATTTTACGATAATCTTCAGTGTTCAGTGTAATCTTTCATACTCTTGCGTAGACAAAATATCATGAAAAACATTTTTCGAGCAAACCTGTTTCCTTTTCTACAAATTCATTTAATTACAAGTGAGGTCATTACCACGAGCATTCAGTAGACAATTGGCCTTCTAGCTGGTTGTTCTATTTTATGCGGCTACACCGTGCTGACGAGACCCAACCAGGTCGAAACAGCTGTCCACGGTTGCATTTTTGGCTTTCAGTTTGGACTCTATCATGTCGTTGTCCCTCTTTAAGTGTTCTACGTAGTATCAGCCTTGCTTACTTCATTTGTATTTAATTACACGTTAATACAATATCTGGCACTTCGGTGGCCATTTACAATTTCATTTTATGCGAAACATTGACAAACTGTAAGCTTGTATTTTCAACGTCCGACTGCCGGTAATCTCTGAGTTCTATCCGTTTCTTGAATGAAACTTAAAGGGACACTGTCCGGCGTATTTGCTCAAAACTGTTATAAATGCATGAAATGGTCCCTAAAATCTATGAAATAACAACTTAATAAACTCTAACTAAATGATAAAAAGCAATTTCGTCAAGAAATTCCATACTACAACACAATTTTTGCAAACGATTTCAAAGATTTCCGAGCAAATTTGAAACTTTGAAAAACTGACATCCTGACGTTTTTTCAAAAATCCATATTGCAATCCATTTCCATCCTCGCTGTCGTTTGTCATCCTCACTTGCATTGCTAATGGGTTCCTGTCATTTGTCGAGTGTTATTCTACAGAATCAAACCATTATTGATCAGCTTCCTATGATCTAGATGTTTCTGAGCTTCCCAAAATCATGCTAAAATCAGGACAGTGTCCCTTTTAACGCTCGAACGTTTGTTTAGTAAAAAACGAGAAACGAAAAGCAAATGATTAAAACTAAGGAATTGAATCTAAACACAGACATTTGTAAGCGTTAACTAGAGCGTGTTCAAAACTGATTTCCAAAAACAACCACAATTAAACTCAAATTCTAATATGTCGGTTAAAATCAAATGAATACTCGCCTTTCTGAAGAAATACAAGCTCTTTACATGTAATTCCACTACGTAGTTCTCCATTCACTCGATTTTCGCTTGCTTGGATAGCGCATGCCTACGCTGCGATTGCACGTTCCGACGTTCAAAAAGGGAATGGGCACTAGTTTACCTATTGTTCAAATTACGTCATATTAAAAAAATTAATCCCATCACCAAAAAGATCGCATGAAAATGAGTAAGTTCACCAAGTTTGGTTATGTTACATTGCATAGTAACCAGGCTGTGAGCTGTCAAAGGTCGCCCAAATTCCATACAAACGTCTCTAATTCAGAGATGGCGTCCCCCAAATCCATACAAAGTCTCTAATTTTTCTGATTTTGAAAGCCTTCTAAATGGTTGCAATCTAACGAAACAACCTCAAACTTGGTAAACTGACAAATTTTAATGTGATCTTTCTTGTGACGGGCTCCAATTTTTAATTAAATTTAAATTTAAAAACTCGTCCCCAGTCTAAAATTGAACTTCTGAACGGGCAATTCCTTCAGGTTTCGCGGGCCGATTGGAAAATCACTGATCGCGAGCAGGCTTTCCAAATTAAATCAAGCCTGTAGAATTGAGTTCGATTGAGTTAGATCGGGTTCGATTACCAAACCTTCGGTTTAATGTGTTCTTTCCCAACTGTTGAAAGTTAAGTAATTAAGTATAAAAGAACATGTAGAAAATATTAACGAAAAAGTATGTTCATCATATTTTTTCTGCGTTAACAATGATAATAAAGTGAAAGTCATTTTCTATTCTAATGTGCACTTCACTATTTCTGATGTTAACTTGTTCTTTTATTAATTTTAGATTGTCTACAAAATGGAAATGAAGGCAACTTGGAAGATTTTTTGCATTCTCGTGATTTTACTTGGCGTGACCTGCCACGATGACGGTAAATGTCACTACCTAAGTAATGGGGGACCAGAAACTCGTACAGCTAAGTAATGGGTGCATAGATGGCACGTTTCTAAACCCATTTGTTCACTTTGGAATCATAGGCTTTTTGACAGAATAGGTAAATCGTATGTCTAGTTTCTCGTGAACGTTGCGGAAGGCCCATTTTCCTCTTTGCAATTCTCCCGGGTACAGTAAAAGTCGTTCAGTAAATAAATAAAAGTGATTTTATACAGAATTTGTCCATTTTGGACAACCACATTTTAGTTTGGAACGCGTTTGTTAGTAGCTGCATGTTGCTAGTAGTTGGTGCATGGTGTCAGCTATATATTAGTTTCTCGTTTATAAGAAAATCACTTTGGCTTCAAAAGTCAAGTTTAAGTTTCTGTCGGAGGTAGTCAGCATCATCCTGAGCGCAAGATTTCCCTGTATCCCCATATTTCATTTTATAAACCTATTATTTTGTGACCTTCTCGTTGCCGTCGTGGTTGCATCTTGAAAACGAAAAACTTTATCCGGTTTAGAGGCTCACAAAGTGAAAAATACAATAATTATTCATACATCAATACGCACTTCCATCGCCTCTGCATTCTCGACCCCAGACCTTCGCTGCTTTCTTGACTAAGCAAGCGCGCGGTCATGCGCAAAAGAGAAGAGCTCTGGGGTCGAGATTGTCGCCTCTGGGTTTACACAACTTCTACGCACGCGAAGGTGATGAATCCGCTGGCTAAAGTTGTGATGATTGCTTTGCAAGTTGTGAGAGCATGTTTTCGGTTCGATTTTAAGAGAATGTATGGGAAGAGGCTTCCCCCGTCTTTAGAGTTATACTTGCTGTTTTCTGTTATTCGTGATCTCACTTAGAGTCAAGCCCACCAGTCACTTGTTTACTCTCCGCTTTCGGCCGCCATGTTTAACGTGTTTCGTCTGACTTAATCGAAACTACCTCGTGAGGTTGTTTCAATCATGCTTAGAATAAACATGTTTCGATCATGATTCGCGCAATGCACCGCCTGATGCGAACACTTTCCATAGCGAAACATGCATCATTCGTGATCAGACTAACCATGCATGTTTCGGCCTAGTGTGAACGCAGTTAAGCATATAGGAGTAACATATTAAGTGATGCGTGGTATTCATAGGAGTTCCCTTTTTTGTTACTCTTAGGTCTCTGGCGAAAGGCGAATACGTCTCCAGTGTGTTTTGGCGCGAAGGATTCCCAGTTTGGCAAGTTCTACGCTCCAAATACTGGCAAGCTGGCTGCCGTGAAACTGGTTCATCTGTACGGATACGTGTCCTGTGATTTTCGTAGCACTTCCTATTTGTCTTTCTGGGGGTGTAGCAAAAATCCCGATCGGGTTGGGGTTGTCATAACAACATCAAATGATGACGTCCTTTTGCCGCCAGGCCGGTTCCTCAGTTCTAATTATTGGTCCACGCTTCCCGGATATGGCGGTAATTCCCCCACGCTTGTTCTGTCGTCTCTCGCCCCGCCTGAATTTTCTGTTACCAAGCACGGCCAAGAGCTACGCCTGTGGTATGGTGAAGATTTGGCGAATAACAGCGAATCCGACAATGAAGGAAGAGCCTGCTGTGATCTTTACACTCTCATCATCTGAGGATCCCATGGCAAGCTTACAACTACAAGCTACTGGCAGATATTACTTATTCGTTTTATTGTTATTCGCTTTCTAGCTATGGTAATTAAGGGCTGAATTAATTGTGATAACGCTAGTAATGGAGATTTTGCTATACGTTGTTTGAGGAGATAACTGAAATATATCAAAAAAATGTCACTGCTTTTGGATACGGAGAAAGGGTTTTTTGGATTCAGATCTAGAAAGCTGCAAAGGAACTGTGACTTTAAACTCATTGATTGTATGGCAATACTGTAGACCGTAAGGTACATAAATAAGGGATTGGTTTTTTTTTGCACAAATAAAAATAAACGCTGGGCATAAACTAATTGTCATCTGTGGTCGTCATTTAATAAGTTATGAAATCAATTAGCACAATTTTAGGATTTGATTCAGGAGAACTGTCACGCTAACCTGTTCCAGTCGTCCATCGTAGCTGTCTGAAATGCAATAATATCGCTAATTTTCTCGGGCTTTATTTTGCAATTTCAGAGAAAATAAGGGCTCAAAGGCAAAAAAATCGTCTATATTTTCGCGTTTTTTGCTACATCGCGAAAACCGCGAAAATTAATACTCGCGAAAATAAGTGAGAATAAGGTAACCCTTCAATTCCCTAAAATTACCAACACCTAATTTATGCATTTGAAAGCAGACAGGTGATGAGAATATAAAAAAATATCCACTGAGAAACATTGTCTTGATGTACCACCAAATTCAAACGACAATCAGTAATGATAATTACTTGTTTGAACATCACAATCGCGAATTCGTCAACAAAGCCCTGCTCCTTTGATCGCTACGCTAAGTTGGCCTATTATAAAATCACTTACAATAAGAGAACAAGACGCTTTCAATTTGTTAGTAGCTTTTAAACCTTGTAGGTATCAAAAAAGTTTCCTCGATTAATGGAAAGTCATTTATCTATTGCAAATTATCGCGAGTATTTTTTTTCCTTTTCTGATCAACGTACTAATTGACACGATTTTCTTTATAACCACATTGTCGCATGCATGTATACTACTATTGTATTGACCTGTTACATCGCATTCTGTTTATTCTGCGACCCACAGAGAAGTAGAGCCTCTATATAAACCCAAGTGAATAACTTTGCGATTCTCGACTGACCCGGACGGAGATCGCGAAGGCTTTAACCAAAACCATATGCATAGAACGTAGCGAAATCTATACTTTTATCCCGTGAAGAAACATTATTTAACTACAGTGGAATCCCAAATTTCTCGAACCCTCGATGTTTTGGTACAAGTTATCGGGTTTTTGAGCAATCCAGGGTTCGACAAATCGGGATTCCACAGTAAACAAGAACTTGTAAATGAATAAGGCTCGTTTGCTATATAGTTTCAGAAACCTTAGTACTTTTTTATGTACACTGCGCCCGTTGGGGGCTGCGCCCCATTCATGAAATGAAATGAAATGAAATGAAATGAAATGAAATGAAATGAAATGAAATGAAATGAAATGAAATGAAATGAAATGAAATGAAATGAAATGAAATGAAATAGTTAAAGCTGACAGCGTCAATTTCAACTCGCGAAACTTCCAAGGACTGTACTGGTTCCAGCGTTGCTACTTTTACAGTTCCAACTCTCTGCATGCCATTCTTCGAAAATTGAAGCCGTCCACTTATTTTTGTAATGAGTGGACTTGGGAATCGAATTTTGTACCAAAATTTCTTCCTCTTCGATCGTTTTGGAGGGTCTAAACCTGGACTCAGCCATTTCTCCGCCGTCCGAGTTTATAATATTTGTCCGCCTTGAATATTAACGACCACTTCATCACTACGCGGCAAAATAATAATACCGCGGTAAATTCAGATCGTTGTGTGAAAACAAAGAATTTGATAACCAAACATGTAGGTGACATGATCGCATTCCGCCTCGCTTACGATAAAATTCAGTGACCATTTACGGACACAAGGGACATGAGAATAAATACAAGCAACATGTTGATCATTTGGGCCTTTTGTTAGAACAAATGGTGCTAATGATCAAATGTTGCTTGTGTTTATGCTTATGTCACTTGTGAAAAACAGCTTTTAATGACTCTCTGAATAAGCAATGCTCCGTTAGAGGACCGTAGAGGGATAAGATGATGCAACTTTCTTTGTTGGAGAAATAATTTCAAAAACTCGTGCTTTGTGTTTCATTGGGTTTCCAAACAATTAAGCTAGTTCATTTAAAAAAAAATTATAATGGCTCTTATAAAACTTTGCTGATAAATATTCCCATTCTCGGATAACGCGCGCGCACCAAAGTTAAGCGTATACTTGCACTATCAGGCCACTTTGCAAAAAGTTTAACCAAAATTGTCAGCCAGACAGTTTTCTTTTGTTCAATGTTTCATAAAAGGAATTGCGCGAAATGAGTTCGTGAGCGGCCCATCTTTGCGGTCCGTATTGCAAAATTCGGACCGTTCAGGGAACCAATCAGAACGCAGATAAGTGGAACAACTTACGGCGTTCCTCTCAAACTTCCTTTTCCATCAGCCGCACTTGACTCATGCCCTGAGTGTGAAGCAATGCCGCCATCCGTTACTTTATCAATGTTTGTATTTCTATCTACAAGAACATCCTCGATAACACTGCTAATGACAAACTCGTGTTCTGGTGTAGTACTGTATCCAGTGGTTACTTCACTCTTATCCACGTCCACCTCAGTCGGAGTTTTCTCGGTATTTTTCACACAATGATCGGATGTACTTGAACCCCGTTCGACACGGTTCGATTCGTTGTCGGTGTTACTCAGGTGCTCCGTTTCCTTGCCACTTTTGTGATCGGAATTCGACAGTTCGTCCGGAACGGCGCCACGTCTTGTATTTCTCGCTTGCTTTCTTTTCTTGAGAGCTGCATTTATCATCACGCAACATTTGATGTCTCTGTTCTATCAATAATGTGCGTTCGTAAGTGTATTTCGATCTTGCCAGCCTTGCAATCAATTTGTTTCAAAAAACTGCAACCTTTACCCCTTGTCTTGTGGGTGTGGTTACACCCCTACCCAGAGTTCCTCGTAGTATGATTATTCCCAAAACAATATGGCGGCAGATGTCATGTTTACGAGTCGATTATAATAACGACGATAAACAACCAAAATAACTCGCCTGTTGGCGGCATACACGTGAAAAATGGAGGACGACGAGATCAAGGAAGGCTTTATCTGCCCCATGTGCATGAAAGATTTGGGAAATGCTTTAGTTTGCAAAAGCATTTTGAGGAGATCCATTCGAAGGATAAAGACACTCTTCATCGCATGCGGGGGATGTTTGGGAAGGCGAAAAGAAAGATTATGGATAAAATCGAGAGTTCTGAAGGAGATGGGGCTATTGTGGAGAATGTAGATAGCGCTCTTGAAGGCCCTGTTAGCAGAGGGGTCGATCCGTTTCTTTGGGACCACCAAGAATTTGGTGAGGGAAAAGCTTTTTTATACACGCACCTTAAGCTGAGATGGCCATTATATTACAAGCTTACATACGTTTGCAATATTGGCAAGCTATAAGCGTTGCCCATATTTTTGTCTTACGTGTGTTTTTCTCTGTGAAATTTATAGATTCAATTGAACGTATCTGGAACTACATAACACTAATTCACCAACAGTGTTTCGAAGCCACTCGGTCAATATAAAGCTCATATCACTGCTAACAGTGTATTTCTTCTCATGCTAGGTGCCTCAAGGAGCAGATTTAGAGAATTCAGGGATAGGAGAGATGCAGAAATTGATAGATTTGTTGTAGAAACCAATAAAATACTCATAAGACTTGAAAAGGTAATAATGCTGAGTCCTCCATGCCAATGTATTACTCTTACAATAATTTTTTTTTAGCAAGAATAAGGTTAGTATTCTGACTGATAAATACCCGATGTTACTAATCAAACCAAATTGAACATTCAATTAATTGAACTCAATCGAACCCAGTCACGTGATTGGGTTAGATTGGGTTCGGTATTTTGAACTCTCACAAAACATTTGGAGCAATCAAACGCAAGCGGACGTTTTATTAGGTGCCAGATACATTGAATTCATAGTTACATGTACTGTACATGTATTTGCTCAAGTTCTGTTGTTGGTATTTTGAACATATTTTGCTTCTTGGAGTTAAAATAAAGTTGTAGGCGAGTTGTCCCAAGCAGAGCGGACAAAACATTATAACCCGGCCTGGTGCTAAGGCAACCCTAGCGCTCCGCTAGGGTTACCCTAGTGCCAGGGTAACCCTAGCAGCCTTGTAAACACGTTCATGAAAGAAAGAAGAAACATGCGAGTGCTAAGGGCAACCTAGGGTTACCCTTCCTCCTTGCAATAATTGTAAACAGACCCTAAGTTGTTGTTTGCAACAATCACATGATGTTGTCAACTTGTTATTTTTTCAGCTATTAAGATCTGGAGTCCATGTGTTGGATTCACCTGCGTTACCTGCAAGACCAGGTCGGAAATGTGAGTAATCATAAATTTTTACAGTCTCAAGTAAAATAATATTAATTAGTACATGTATGGCCTCCCCTAGATTTGCCACTTTCTTGAGTTTACTTTATTTTCCCCACAGTGGTCTCAAGTAAAGTAATTAGGGTGATTTAGCAATGATGACGGGGATTTCTCGACGACGGCGCGTGCACCGATAAATGCCGCAAAAAAAACAGCAAAATGACAGCAAATATGTGGCGTTCTGGTCGCAACGTGAAAACCACCAAAATGGCGTCGTGAACTTGGCCACAGGACGGCAACGGGAGCACCGGAAGTCGAAATAAAGTTGGGTCCAGACTATTCCGCGCGCTTTCACGTCCTCAAGTGACGTCCCCGTCGTCATTGCTAAATCAGCCTATTGTTTTACAGTGCGACTACTCCAACCAAGGCCTAGGCCACCCAAACAAATTATTTGCAAATTGTCCAGTAGCATTTGAGTGTTAAAACAATAAAATTATCGCCACAAATTTATTGCTATCATCATTGCGTAGTGTGCATTATTATATATAGATCCATAATTTGTAGGAAATCTATTGTTATTATAATTGCACATAATTTTGTTGGGTGGCCTTGGTTGTCAGAGTAGTTGCACTGTAATATAAAAATAATTACGTTTCATGAGATCACTGTGTGGCAATTATAAAGTGAAGAAATTATAAGTGATATTACTGTTATGTTTCACCTTGTTACCAACTTTCCACTGTATTGAAATGTTTTCCAGCTCTAGAAAGAAGTCTGGTTCCATGGATAGCTGATAGTGAAGTGAAGATTTGTCCACTTTGTAAAAAGCAGTTTAATGTTGCGCGGCGCAGGCATCACTGCAGACTGTGTGGAGGAATAATGTGTGCAAAGTGTTCTGCTTATGTGTCCGTTCCTTTCTCTGGTTAGTGTGTACTGTGAACTATAATTATTTAAAACATGGTTAATGTTAAGCTGTACTGGCTGGTAAGTAACTATACAGTCAAAGCTCCCGTAGGCGGACACCCTCAAGAAGCAGAAAAAGTGTCTCCAACTGGAGCTGGGGCCCGCTTACAGGAATGTGTAAAATACAGAGTTTGTATGAGCTAGAGTTCAAACGGGGTTTTCAAGGCAGCCGTAAGTATAGAGCTGTCTGCTAATACGAGAGTGCCTGTTCAGAGAGCTTCGTCTGTATCACTTTGTCACGAGCATAGGGATAGATAAAAAAGACGGGAGTTGAAGCTGTTGCTTAAGTAGAAATAGCTTAAATTATTATTAGTTTGTGCGAGAAGCAGTTCACCAACAATTTGGTCGTCCAATTTTTTGGTCAACAAGAGCTACATTTTAGACAATTAGGCAAAATTGGCGACCTTCCAGATTTGGATTTCTTATTAAGTCAACAGTTTATTCCTTGAAAAGCAACCATTATAATTTATAATCATGTTAATTTTATTATCATCTCTTACAGTTTCTGTATTAAAACTGGACCAGCCTGGCTCACACGGCCTTCCCAGGAGAGCAAAAGCTCGCTCTAAAGATGATTCTGATGAAGCTGGGATTCGTGCGTGTCAGGCCTGCATGGATTGTTTAGAAAGGTATCATGGTTGGGACTTAAATGGTTTAACAGTCTAGCCAGGGCCGCCACGACAGTATGACAGTCACGTTAAATTGTTTTGTTTACTGTCTAGTTTACCCTGTAAAATCTTCAAGTTTCCCGATTCCCGGCAAAAATTGACTGTTTTTCAGAAACAGTATTTTTTAGAGTTTTGCACGTGCACCCACCCATGATTCTCACAGCTCACCATCTGAATGCACTATTAATATTAATTATTTTTTGTGTTTCATTGTATTCTTAAGATATGATAAACAAGAGAAAGAAAAGAAAACCAAGCCAGCTGTTGTTCAGCTATATGAGGTACATACATGTAATAATTGAAAACAATTTAAAATTTTTATTACTAAAATTAATTAAAAATAATTTATTAGTTATACATGTAATAATTATTATAATAATTTATTTATTATTATTGTATGCATGGGAGGCAGGTGAGTACCTGTAGTAACACAGTGGAAGCTCCCGTAAGTGGACACCCATCGGAAAGCAGAAAATGAGTCCGCAACTGGAGCTGGCTGCTTTAATGTCTAGGCGGCCGTAAGTTGAGCTGTCCGCTTACAGGAGTGTCCGCTCAGAGAGCTTCGACTGTAGAAATATTCATTCAGTCTCAGGTGGCCATGGTCTTCTGAAAGGGAACTTGTAGTAATATATATTTACTAGAAATTACTTTGTAACTACAATATCATGTATTATATTTATTTTATTAATTATTACACGTAATGAGTGTATATGACAGATATTTTTTTATTTGCTTGATCGAATCTACATAGGATCCTGATATGAACATCGAAAAAAAAAATTCCATATCGCTTTTCTTCACCGCGTTTTAGCCGTCTAAAGACGTGAAATTTCATTTCCCGGTTAGGTAAAAAGCCGAGCGAGGTGGAGTCCTGGACCGAGTCGGTCGTGACGTCAAAACCAGAACGCCTTCGACAACAACTCAAAGACAGCGAGGAGTTTCGTCGCTTGTAGCCGTGTATAACCAGATATATTTTAGTTCAAATTTTGTCTAGAACCGTCAAAACTTACACAAAGTTATGTCTACGGATGATTTTGAGTTTGGGAGCGATTCTGAGCGATCAGACGCATAATTCAGTGTTTCTTCGACTGTTGATGAAGTTGAGTATACAGGTTTATAGAAGCAGCAACAGACAACTCAGACCCAGAAGGTCCTTACGATGAGTGGCTTCAAGAGTACATGTATACCGCTAGCGGATAACGACAGCGATATAATTTCTCATTCTGAAAGAACGTGAATTTCGAAGCCCGGACATGCTGGAAATGCGTGTGTATAACTACGCCGTAAAAATAACATTGTTTGTTTACACAATTGCGCTGTTTGAATCGAAATGAGTTGAACCGATTTGTAATAAGCTTTTAAAATTCGCTTGTAGTTTATCTTGAGTTTTTCTCTTTTCGAGGACTGTTCATGAGGGGCGAAGGGGCAGCAACTCGCGAAGCGGCGAGCAAGTTTGAAATCGAATGGATCTTTAGCACGAAGATCGCGGCACGCTCCACTCAGTGTAAATAGTGTCACAGAAGCGGTCACGACTAAACAAGGTTTTTTTTCCCTTTTTTTTTCGCTCCTAAAGGTATTTAAGAAAATGGTCATTGAATTTGATAGAGTTTCTTATTCATCTTTAGAAAGAATGTTTCATGGAGCAATTATGTCCCGGAGTCCCAGACAAGTCAGAAACAACAGCTGCGTGATTTTCATTCAATGCGCTGTTGTGATGACTTGGCCTGAATCGCTTTTCATAAGCTCTCACTAGTAGTTTCTCAGTCAACAGTGGTTTACTTTGGGAGGCAGAGGAATAATTTATCTTTAAGAAAACCGGAGTTGTGATTCAGAACCATTTTTGTCCGGTAACGTTTTCGCTCAGTTCTGAATAATTTTTCGACGCTGCCTGATGGGCTCGCGATAGTAACTTTATTTATCCACATATCACATTGTACACATTGGTCTGCCTCTACCGAAGATTGTACAGTTGCATTTGTTGCTTCTTCCGCAAGGACAACAGACACTGAAATCAAAATTCAAGGAGCGAAAAAAAGGAAAAAACCCTCTTGTTTAGTCGTGACCGCTTCTGTGACACTATTTACATTTGGAGCGTGCCGCGATCTTCGTGCTAAAAATCCATTCGATTTCAAAGTCGCTCGCCGCTTCGCGAGTTGCTGCTCGCTTCGCCCCTCACGAACAGTCCTCGAAAAGGGAAAAACTCAAGATAAACTAACGAGAACTACAAGCGAATTTTAAAAAGCTTATTACAAATCGGTTCAACTCATTTCGATTCAAACAGCGCAATTGTGTAAACAACAATGTTATTTTTACGGCGTAGTTATACACAGGGTGTATGTAAAACCGGGAACACACCCGGAAACACCCTGGAACACTCCCGGAACACCCCGAACACCCCCGGAACACCCCCGGAACACCCCGGAACACCCCCGGAACACCAACAGAATACCCCAGGAACACAAAAATATAATAATAATAATAAAATAATAATAAATAAATAAAATAAAACAAATATATTTATATAGTGGTTGAAGTAGTGAAATCGAACACGGTAAGCGGTCAAGAGCCGTTAACGAATCGACTGATAGCGAACACTTCCGAAGATGCCCCGAAGATTTCCGAAGATGTCCCGAACACTTCCGAAGATTTCCGAAGATTTCCGAACACTTCCGAAGATGTCCCGAAGATTTACGAAGGTATATCGAAGACTTCTGAAGATGTTCCGAAGATCATTTCCAGCATGTCCGGGCTCCGAAATTCACGTTCTTTCAGAATGAGAAATTATATCGCTGTCGTTATCTGCTAGTGGTATACATGTACTCTTGAAGCCACTCATCGTAAGGACCTTCTGGGTCTGAGTTGTCTGTTGCTGCTTCTATAAACCTGTATATTAAAACTATCGCACTCAACTTCATCAACAGTCGAAGAAACACTGAATTATGCGTCTGATCGCTCAGAATCGCTCCCAAACTCAAAATCATCCGTAGACATAACTTTGTGTAAGTTTTGACGGTTTCTAGACAAAATTTGAACTAAAATATATCTGGTTATACACGGCTACAAGCCATGAAACTCCTCGCTGTCTTTGAGTTGTTGTCGAAGGCGTTCTGGTTTTGACGTCACGACCGACTCGGTCCAGGACTCCACCTCGCTCGGCTTTTTACCTAACCGGAAATGAAATTTCACGTCTTTAGACGGCTAAAATGCGGTGAAGAAAAGCGATATGGAATTTTTTTTTTTCCATGTTCATATCAGGATCCTATGTAGATTCGATCAAGCAAATAAAAAAATATCTGTCATATACACTTTAACAGAAAATGAAGAGCTGCATGGCAGAGGCAGAATCTTTACAACCTGTTTATACAAAAATGGCTGATTCAATTAAGTAAGTGCCCGCAATTATTACATTTATTTAATAATTAATTAGGTGAGCAGTCATTTTAGTGTGCCTCTCACTGGACCTGACAGACAACATTTGCACCAAGCCCTGAAAGCCTTGAAATTTCAACGCTTTTCAAATGCAAGATGCCTCTGGCACTGCATTCTCGTCCCCAGAGGCCACGATCCTTTTGGTCAGCACCAAGAATCGAGACCTTTGGCCGGTTTCCAACACCGGAAGTCCGCGAATCTCGGACTTCCCGTCAAATCTGACAAATCTGATTGGCTGAGAATACAGAATGATTACTCTGAGCGTGATCAACAAATTGGGACCTGCCAGAGGTCTCGATTCTTGGTGCTGACCAAAAGGATCGTGGCCTCTGGGGATGAGAATGAAGGCACTGGTGAAAAGTATGATTCTATAGGCAATAGCTCATAAACAGGGTCATTAGTAAAGGGGCTTTTGACAAAATTCACTGATCATTATTAAATAAAAGCATAGAATTCATGATGCTTGGACATTATTATTAAAACATTTTTTTTTGCAAAAGAGCAAACTATGTAAAATTACCGAACTAAGGAGTGCACAAGCAAGTACTGCTTGTGTCTTCTTATTGATTCTAGAAGTTCGCCAATTTTTTGTTCAGTTGTTGTCAGTAATGATTGATGATGTTGGTAAGCTAGTTTTTTCTCTCTCTACAGTTTGGGTGATATCCAGTATGATTTAGAAGAAGCTGCCCATGTCCGTGCTAAATTACTGAAGATGTATGAATCAGTTGACATTATTAGGTAATTGGTACTAAAATTTGATTATAATAAAATAATTATTATTATATAACAATATTTAAACCACGAGGCTCTCTCGCCAAAGTGATGTATTAATCATTATTATACGGCATAGCATTTTAGAGTGCGAATACGCACCAAAACTAGTGCAAATATGAGACCGTATTACATGGGTCTTAGTCTCCCTGACCATGCGCTACAGAAAACACTGTTGAAAGCCTATATTTTAGGAAAGATATTATGTCGTATAATAAACAATTTATTCAGCGGAAAGTTGTGTAATACGGCTGGGCATTTTAACTCGTCAATGTTTATTTTTTCTCGCCTAAGGCTCAAAAAATAAAAACTGACTCGTAAAAATACCCAGCCGTATTACACAACTTTCCGCTGAATAACCTCTTTGTATCAAAACTTATTCTTTTAAGCCCCAATCAAACGGTCTCAACATTCTCTCAACATTTGTTGAGTCATGTTGATACCATGCCGTGTCAAACGGCTTCAACATTTTGAGAAAAGAAATGTTGAGAAGATGAGACAAAGGGGGTGTCAAACGGCCTCAACATCGGCTCTCAACAATTGTTGAGAGAATGTCGGGACTGTTTAATCGGGGCTTTAGAATCCAGTAGATGTTCATTTCCGTGTATAACAGTCGCCCCTCAACGTGATAGAAAAATCACCATTTCTGTTTTCACATAACAGTAGTTAAAATGTCTTCTCCACAGATCTTACTCACCATAACCAACAATAAATCTGAAAAATGTTCACAGCTTTTACGTGCTTGCTATTATTTTGTTGAGATGACTACGATGATAGTTATTTAATTTATTAAAATTATTTTTCCTTTATTTGCAGTAAAAAGATAGCAGCGCTAGGTACTAAGCTGAGAAACCACCACCAAGTCCTCATGCGATGAAACTACAAAAGGCATCAGGGCTTATGCTACGGGATACTTGCAGGAGAACATGTTCACCCTTCCAAATCTACCACCAGTGGACAAAATCAGCAAACTTCAAGAGGAGAGAGCGAACTCGCTAGCTAGAAAAGCTGCCGAGGAGAAAGCGCAAAGAGAAAGGGCCATGCAAGAAAGATTACAAGCGGCGAAGCTACAACAACACCGAAGACAGGGTAGTGGAGATTTAAACAGAAATGAGCCTTCAGGCAAAGTAAAGACTGTTCAGCAGACTCCAGAGTCTGTTGTAGGAAATGGCTGGGGGCCCAGTCCCTATCACACAAGGCTCTTCCCCAGACCCCATGCTGCAGCAAATAGACATTATTAAAAGTTATATAAAACAAGCTAAACAGCAGAGGAAATTTGATGAGGTTGAAATGCTTGAAAGAAACTTAATGGAACTTGAAGAAGAGTACATACGACAGCATCAGGGAAGATAGCAAATTAGTGACATTTGTTTTAACCCTTTCACTCCCAAGAACTGAGGAAAAAATCTTGAATCTCATTTATTTTAGTAATAAAATTGTCAAAAACAAACAGCACCACTAGAAAGTACTGCTCAATAGCTTGCATTTGAATGGTAACACACTAGGGTGTCATCCACAGACTTAAAAGTTAGAACCACCTTGTACAGCATAATAAACAGTACCACATGAAAGTACTGCTCAATAGCTTGCATTTGAATGGTCACACACTAGGGTTTCATCCACAGACTGGAAAGGTTTCAACCACATTTATTGACTCAAGGTTTGACTCTGGGAGTGAAAGGTTTAATAGGATCTTTTTGTATGTCAATTATTTTTGTAAGGGATGGTGTTTTATACTGGCCGGGCAAATATTTATTTTCATTGAATTTGGATAATATATCATTATGATACAAATGTAATAGCGTTATTAGCCTGCGTAGCCGGCGATCTTGTTGGCGCGCGATTCGCGCGCTAACAAGACCGCCGCTACGCAGGCTACAGCGTTATAGGACAATTTTTTATTAAAGTACAGATGCTACCAGTGTTCCCATTAACGCACAACTGTGCGTATCTGACGCACAAAAATAAAAAGGACGCACAGTTTTTAGCCACAGTACGTCCCAGGGACGCACATAAATCAGCGCTCAAAATTTCGAGTGTTTTCATAGTTTGGTCTACTCTTGAGATAAATAAGATTTTTCAAGATACAAAACACACATTAAGAAACAATGTTAAAGTTTCACTAGTTTCCTTTACCTTTTCATTACCTCTCCAAGCTGGAAACTATGAAAATTTGGCTGCAAACTCGAAAACGAAGCAAGAATCACAATGATAATCACGCGAACGAGCGAACAACTCTCGGCTCATTGATGGTCAGCGGTCATACTTCATGTAATATTACATGATGTGTATATCACTTAAAATGCCTTTCTCCTTAGGGACCCTTAAAAAATAGAAAGGACCCCCAATTACTGGAACTGGGGGTCCTTGGGGTCCTTGGGATTCCTGTTTTCCAAAACTAGTGGGAACACTGTGCTACATTAAAATGTTACATAATTTTGCAGGTGACAAAAGCACACCTTGCTATGCAGCCTACTTTGTTAATGTTTTCCATTCTCGTTTGAAATAAAACTACTGAACAGTCACTTGACAACAAGCTTTTAGCCAGAAGGGCATCTGGTGTCCTGTGGATGCCCAATCCTGGGAGAAAATTAAGAAAAATTGCACCAAAGCTTCAATTAACAAAATTGTAATGGGGGACATGCCTCCAGGTCGCTACATTTCAAATTCTGGCTAAAAGCCTGCACGACAACAGTACTGTAGCATATCACCAATTCTCGGACTGACGATCATGTAAGTAAGTGATTGTAATTCCAATAATTCACTTCATTTAATAGTAAAAAATAATATCACAAACAAAGTTTCCATTTGTGCAAGTTACAAACAACACAATTAATTTTGTTAATCATGGTGCTTGCACAATACATATTGTTCATAATATTTTTTAAACACAGGTTTTAAGAAACTCTTGCAGACAAAATTTATAATTTATTGTGAGAATGTATGACTACATGTAGAAGCCGTCATCATTATTGGCAAATCTGCAATCACTCTGCTGGAAGTTGTGTATTCAAAAAAAAAAAAAAAAAAAAAAATATTGCCCTTGCAGTTACATGTACAAGTACATTCAGGAACCTAATAAATCATATGCTGCCTGTTATAGGAGCGACCTGGTCTTGTTTTTTTTTTAGCTTACAACCTTTATCCACATACAGTGTCATTTCCCTTAGATTTGTTTCACTGTATTAAATTTTACCCCCAATATTTTGAACTCCCGATTTCTCACACACCGATTTTCGTTTCCCTTGGAGGTTACAGAAATCGGGATTCCACTGTAGTAAGAAATGGTTAAAGTGCCAAGTGAAGTATATGTGGAAACGAATCAACTATCAAATTCCATTGAATTTTAAATGCATCATCAACAGACCATCTCTCTCTTTCGCACACTCGGTCATTTCTGTGCTTGAGAGACATCTGAGATTTGACCTAAAAATTAATATTCCATAATGATGACTTCAGAGATCTGTTTAGTGTCTCATGTTACTTGCATACTGAGCAACAACCAATCAAAGACACTACAGATTTCTGTAGAGCAAGTCAATGGTATGAAATTTGTCTGGGTCAAATCTCGGACATCTCTCTAGGTAAGGCGGCGAGAAAGTGGGGGGTGGGGGAGGGAATCTTTTCGGAGGCACAAACTGGTGGGGCGAGCCAAATTGTAATGTGGGAGGGAGAGAGGGAACTATGCATGTAAGGAAAGGCATCTGTTTACTCTGTTCAATGGCATGAACGGATCATGTTCAACTTGTCGTTTGATCTAAATTTAAGCAGTCCTTTCAGTCATAACTGGTCAGTGTAAAGTTATGCTGCAGCTGTGTCTTGTTTCAACTGCCAGAATTTTGGTTTCTTTGCATCAGGATGTGGAACAAGAGCAGGACACGGTGCCTGGCCTGGCTTTTCGCAGATGCAGTAGCAATGTCCAAATCGACCAAAATTGGCAGGGTTTAAACGACCAGGATATTTCACTTTTGCTCTGTCTTCCATCTCCCTGAAGAAATAAAATAAAAATAATGTATACAATTTTAAAAATGTGTTTAAAAATGGGTGGGTGGAATAAATGGCATGCTTACTGCACTTACGTTTCAGTTGCTCCAGCGACATTGCCAAATATCTCCAAAATTTCAGGCCCAGTTTTACTCTCCACATCAATCATGACCTTGTTCCCATTACCTAGACAAAGAATTTTAGTCAAAAAAATAATTTTCATTGAAACATTTATAAAAATAGATGACAAGATACATGTATAGTGGTAGAAATAGGAACAAACAACAACAAAACAAACAATTAAAAACACTCAGAACCACAAGTGGTGGTAGAGTTAAGACCCTGTTGCTCCCATGATTAATTAGACCCTGTTGGGTTTTTTTACCCACCATATTGCTGGGGTGGAAACATGGCGCAAGATACAGTGTTTATATGGAGAAAAAACGGAATTCAATGTTAAATAATGATGTGATTTTTCCAATACAAAACATTGTATTTTGTACATTATGTATGTGTTGTTGTGTTTAAAATTTTATTTTTCAACCAGTTTGATTTTAATTTTCCTTTGTCTAATATTCATTACCATAAATCTGAGACAAAGGAAAATAAAAATCAAACTGGTTTAAAACAATTTAAGCCAAAAAGAAATTTAAACCACAACATAATATGCACCCCAGCAATATATTGGCGGAATAAACTTTGAAAGGGTCTATTTCCTAGCATCTAAAATGTCAGACATTTCATAATTACATGTACGTAGTGATTGTAAGTTTGCCACTTACCGAAAAATACATTGACCAATGATTGGTAACCTGTTTCTTGTTGTCATAATCTGGACATTACGATTCTTGAACTGAATCTGAGGAATATCCTTGTAACAAAATTCCTAACGGGATTGACAAGAGTAAAGTAACTGTACAAACTCTTCAATAATTTGAAAATATATGTACCTATACTCGGCTATACCTGTAGCAGTATTTGCTCGTACATGTAAGCTTATCAGGTCTGAGCTAGGAATTTTAAAGTTCTAGTAAGTGGATACATGTACACAAATTAATGATTGATTTCATGAACATCAAAATTTAAATTCAGCAAAATGTTAATTATTTTGCAAGATTTCAATTATTCATATTACTGTGCGAATCAGAAAAGCGTGAACACTTTGATTTAATGCTTTGGATTTCCTTTGCCCAAATATTGGTCAATTTTTACCTGCATTTATTTTATTGATATTTTCGCAAGCTTTTCTGAAATAATAAAGTGTACATTTGAGTTTCCTGACTATTCTTCTTGCGGTCTGATCATGTCAAAGTTAAATAAAAAGTGTTCAGGTTTTTTGATTCGCACAGTAAAGCCTTTCTCAGCCGGCTAACCTTACCTTAATCCAAGACTTTCTGGGTGGTGTGTGAAGTTTATTAACACAGATTTTATATCTGATTTCAAGATCAACTTTCCAGCATTAAGGAATTCCAGGGTACGACGAAATGGGAACTTTCCAGTCGGCATATTAGAACCACAAATCTTCCACGAATTTCAGTTCATTTTCCTTCGTCCACCATGATAGAACACGCGATTCTTCAGCGGTAATCATGTTGTTTTACATGACGTACCAGTTCAACAATGGGACATGCCGCTGAACATTATTCAAGATGGCTGCCAAGAGCGCAAGCCGGGCTTTATATCTCGAAGCATTGAAGTACATGGACAGCCATAGCGGAAAGATCGGCAAATATTCCTTACAGCGTACACTTGAGCATTTAAAAAGGTGCAATGTTGTCTTGCGCGAGGATGTTAAGCAAATGAGGATCAATATTGTTGAACCAGATCAGCGCGGAGCAGAGTGAGTTCAAATAATTTTTACTCTTACACACATCTCTTATCGTTTAGGAGGATTTGATTTATGATTATATGTAAATACATTAATGCCCAATGCAAACATGCAGAATAATTGGCGGATGCCAGTCAAATTTCGAAAAAAATGCCATTAACCCCCTTGGAATTTTGATATTCCAACCCCCCCCCCCCCCCCCCCCCCAGTCCCTGGATATCCCAGACCCTCAACAGGCCAAGGTAGGGGCGGGGGTGCGGACATAAATTGCTAATAATGCTGAACACCCTGCCCAAAATGCTGCACTTATATTTACATAAGCTCAAATTGGGTGGGGTGGGGTGGGTGGGATTTGAGCAACTGACATAATGTTCTCATTTCTTCCTTTTATTTTTTTTTGCAGACGTTTCTTCTATGAGAACTTTCCACAGCTAAAGTTTAAAAATCCACATGTTCAGTTTTTTAGGATCACAAGAGAAGTCACAAGCTGCTGAACTTCTCATAAAATTGGTATGTTCATCTGATCCCACTACTTTACTTTAACCTAACCTACAGATTAGTCATACATGGCTGACTTTTAGATGACAAATAACTGCAGACAGTGAATCCTCCAATATTTTTGTGTGAAATATTTTTGGATTAAAATTATCAAAATATTCATCGTTTCTCTCAGCTTGCAATTTGTATTAATTTTGAGCTAACCTCCAGTTAACATTGCGTGGATGTTTCATGGATAATAATAATAATGATATATTTATAAATGTATTCCTTTATCGTAGTGGATGAACGAGAAGAAAAAATTTTGACAGCAAAGAAGGAACCTTCACAGATCATGTATGACGTTATAAACATTGCAGCTGCAACACCAAGCACAAAGTATGTACTTGTCATTCATTTCATTGTGCAGTGTATATAGTATGATGGCAGTGGGCGTATCCAGGGGAGGGTCGGGGGGGTCCGGACCCCCCTATCAGACCTTAGGGTTTTTTTGCTTTCTCCATTATCCATTACAAACCCATCTCCAGGATCCACCAAAATGCACTTTTCAGAGCCTGAAATCTCAATTTTTTTTTTCTGGGTAGGCCCCCAAACACCCTCTCCGCGCCTTTACTACTGACATCTACTTCCAAAAATTATCCTTCAATCTACTTCACATTTTCGGGAAGACCCTGGGGCTCCCAGTCAGTCCCCTATCAAAAAATCCAGGATCCGCCCCTGGCAGGGTAGATTGAATATTGAGATTCAGTAATAATACAACATTACATTATTTTAACCTTTCAAAGCCATTCTCAGAGGGGCAAGACGGAAGGTCGAAAAGCTTGATTTGTAATAGGATAATGGGTATTACACAATGCTGACCATACGTTTGTTATTATTTTTTGCAGCCCTGAAAATTCACTCAAGATGATGACACATAAAACTTGAATTCGCAGTGCGACTACTGTACATAACATGGTCACTTCCTAAACACAACAGACACCATACACATACCAAAAACTGCATTGGAAATTGTTTTTTTTCCAATGGCACTGCCAGTGTCTTTGGTTTTCACTGTCTAAGTGACTCCGGTTACAGTAACCGTAACAGAAGCGCATATTTGTGACTTATAATTTACAATCACCGTTGTATTCAAGGACAGGGAAACAAAACTGTTCACAAGAATAATCACTGTAGACAGCTTATTGTACACAATTTTAAACAACAACGTTGTACTTGGCGACTGTCAGAATATTGGGAACAAGGAAAGAAGATGTGACATATTTAAGTACATTTGAGTCAGTGGTGTAGAAAAAATTGAGAAATGAAAAAATAAAAATAAATACAGAAGCCGTCTCCCAACTCCACTTACATAATAATTTATTATAATAAATATTGATAATTGTCCCACTCATTTTCTTCATCTCATTTTCACATGTTTATATTATAATTGACTATTTTCCTGAAAATCCTTGAAGATATTGCAGATTTCAGGCTTTGAATTGTTTCTCTGTAACATGTAAAACAAAGAGACTTAGGCTGTTGATATAACTTTATTGCCAAAATTATTATTTACAATGATCTCTATTTTAAGCCATGCCATTTAATATTTTAGTAAATGATTGAAATAAAACCACAATACATTTGTACAATTTATTTACTTCTTGACACATTTGTAATATATATTTTTTTTTCAGTTTTCATTAATTTTGTTGTTTGAGTTTTTAATATTAAATAAATGTCAGTGATACATTGTATTATTTCCCATCTTTCCATCAGGTTGTGTTACATCATTCTGAAAGCAAATACACTTCTAAGTGCTCTCTTGGCCTGTGAGTGGATGTCCTGATTGGAATGATCTAAACAGTCCTATTAGTTCTCCGTATAATACATTAAGATGCTCTATGATTGACAGCCTGTTGTTGCTTAAAAGAAAGAAAAAATGAAAGTACTATTACATCATCATAATAATAATAATAATAATAATCTTTATTTATATAGCGCCATTTCTACTAAAAAACCAACAGCGCTTAACAAAACTACTTATTATAAACAAATAAACATTACTTTACTGATATGATAATTTACTATTATAAAAACGAATAATTTATAAGGAAAGCAAAAATTTAAAGGAACGATTAAATAAAAAAGTCTTAACTCTACTTTTAAAGGTACTTAGGCATGATATGGTTCTAATATGGTCAGGTAAATTATTCCCAAAGTATAGGTGCAATTACTGAAAAAGCACGCTTTCCATAAGTTTCAAGATTGTACTTAGGGACTACTAACAGTTCTTTAGTGGCTGAGCGAAGTTTCTGGTGGGCATATGTTTTAATTATAAGTTAAATTATCCATCATCATCATATCATCATCATCATCAATCTTTATTTACTCACGAATATCCTATCATACAATGTTATGGTCTTCCTAAGAGTCGTGATTAACATTAACTACATTAAACTAAAAGTTTTAACTATAGAACTTTACTAAGTACATGTAATAATAAAATGCCTATAAAAACTAAATGATCATTATTTCTTTATAATCTTTCCTATGCAAAGAGGTTTTAAAATCGTTCAAATTAATGAGAAGGTGTTGATATGATCCAAAGCCCTGATGGAAAAAATCTTGATTTGTGGTCACTGTGTGGAACTCATTGAGATGTGTCTCTATACTACTGACATGTATGACCTTGAGCTGACAAATCACTCATCCATCATGTTTGCTTATGGTAAGTACAGTCGAAGCTCTTTGAGCAGATACTCTTGTAAGCAGACAGCTCTACTAGTGGCCGCATTCACAAAACCCTGTTTGAACTCTAGCTCATACAAACTCTTGTATTAAATTTTACACATTTTCCCGTAAGCGGCCAGCTCCAGCTGCAGACACTTTTTCTGCTTCCCGAGGGTGTCCGCTTATGGGAGCTTTGACTGTAATCAACATTAGCGCTGTATTTACCTCGGTATAACGAGCAGGACTTGAGAGTAAGTTGGCCACAATCGTAACAGCTCTTAAAACAATATCATCTTGTTTGTCTGGGAGCATGAATGTTTGGAGAATCAGCAGTGGCTGCAAGAAAAAAAAAAAAAAAAAAAAAAAATTGTCATTATAATTTTTTTTAGTGTATGATTCCTGAAGCTCATTCTACCAACCAGGTTTTAGATCAACAATGTGCTTCACAAACCTTAAATTCCAGCAATCCCTCCAGATTGTTAGCATTACAGGACAAGTTTACCAACAGTCTCAAAACCTCTCTCTGGTAAAACACAATGGAAACTATGATCAAAATAATTTAGCGATGCTACAGTGTACTGTACAGCGTACATGTAGCACGTGATACCACAAGCAACTTGTGTGGCTTCCCAGTGTTTTGTAACATTATAATTTGTATTATTACATGTATATGGTTGGCATGGCTCTATGAGCGGGCAAGATGAAGCAAATCCTGTGCTGTGATTGGCTACCCGCACAGGCTCCATCTTGACCGCTCAGGATTTTCCGCTCTGTTCCCGCAAGAAGACTATTTTCCCGCTTCCTTCTAGTCATACTAACAATAAATCCTTATAATAATAACCCACATATATTATATGCATGTTGCATAATTATTATTTAGAACATTAGCATGCAAAGTAACTAGGAGTATTGCTATTCTACTCTCCACTGTATTGTTGCGATGCTCTCCAGCATTTTGTCCATAATTATTCCCTTGGTGGAGGAAAGATCTACACGAGTGAAGTGAAGTGTCTAATGTAGGGAGGTTTCAATAGGTTAGAGTAAAAGTAAATTCAAAACAGAAAATCCTGGCCTTTGTACTGGGGTACCCCTGCGAAATGAATTCCCAGCTTTTTGGAATTTCTAGAGAAATTCTCAGAAATTCCCAGAAATTCCAAACTATGCAGATTAGACATAAATATCTTAGATTTGGATAGAGAGGTGCTCATTAGTGGAGGTTTAATCAATTTACCTGAATTTTTCCGGAAATAGATTGAGAAAGGATATTAAAAAATTCTTGAATTCCTATCATGATTTTCATCATGTGCAACATTTGTTGCAGACAAATTAACCAGCAGCCTCAAATGTTCTCTTATCACTTCTTCATCATCAACAACATCGCAGTATTCAAGATTTTTTATAACATCAAATATGCTATCCTGGAAGAAAAAAAAGATCTCACTTATAAAATATCCACTTTCAACAAATGTGGCAGATAACAGTGATGATAATCACAAGTACATGTACAATGTATTGTAAACAAATAATTAATATGGCAGATTGTGTGGTTCCAGAAAAAATCCATACCCCCCTACTGGAGGCTTTTTGGTTGAACCCCCCCCCCCGGGAAATTATAGTTTACCCTCGGAATTTTCAGCGACCTTCCTTGGGGTGCAGGGTATATGGATATTTTCTGGAACTGCACATTGTCCCTTGCCGTTGAATCAAATTCCATTCGACCTAGTACCAGGGATTCAGGTTCCTGCTTACCCGATATAACTCAAATTTAATGATGTCACTGCCACCTATTCCCAGGCGTTTGTGTGTACTTTGGCACTCGCCCTCAAGAGGAAGAGAATGCATAGGGACTAGGCTGGAAATTTATCATTTGTAATACCTTTAAACTTTCTTGGTTTGTTTCATTCATTGCTAAGTTAGATAGCACCTGCGCAGCCTTGATGCTGATAGTTTGACTTGGGTGTGTTAAAAGAGCCACTAGTTGAGATAAACCACCACAATCTCGAATGACATTCTGTAGATTGAATTAAAATGAAATCAGATTTGATAACTTAGACTATGATACATCCAAGCTATGATACGACAGTGCATAGCAAAAGGCCAATCGGCCAGTCTGCAGAGTATCGCAGAACTCAACGAGGTCTCTTTGGTGCAGAGCTATTTATTTTTACTGGTGTGCATAAAAGTACAATGTATGCAATAGAGATTCTAGTGTGCACGCAAAAAAATTAAGAAACTGGCACATGCACATAACATACAATTCAGACTGGCCAGTCGGGGGTCGGGTCAGAGTGCATCAGGGACAGTGTCAGACTCATGGACAGAGGGTCAGAGAGGATTGTGCGGTTCCAGAAAATATCCATACCCACCCTGTGGAAGGTAATTGGGAATTCCATGAGGGAAGGGGGGGGGGGGGGGGGGGGGGGGGGGGGGGGGGGGGGGGGGGGGGGGGGGGGGGGATGGATAATTCCTGGAACCACACATTGGAGTGTATGCAGTTTATAGTGTACATGTTTGTATAATGTAATTCAATATCAATAGGGCTGCAATTTTGCTTTTTTCCAGGTGATATAACTTGATGGGGGGGTGGGGGGTGGGGTGGGTGGGCAGAGGGAAGGGGGGGGGGAAGGTGGGCGGAGGCTAAGGTATTGCTGAGTATTGAAAAAAAAAGTGGCCCAACGCAAGGGATCTTCAGTGGCGCTTTTATAAAACGAGGCACCTGAGGTGGGGAAGGGAGGCATGTGGGAATTTAACTCCTGTGATATTCTTCCCAGTTTCCGGCACGGCCTGCAGATCACCTGGTTTGTTGTAAACGCTGAGCAGTTTCAGCAGCGCAACAAGAGCTTCTCTAACATATGATCCTCAACTCTTTCCAGCATTCCCAGTAGAGAAGATATCGTCCCTTTCGTAAACTCGCCATGACCGTTCTCCTTCAATATTTCCTCAAGCTTCAACTC
Organism: Desmophyllum pertusum; assembly: GCA_029204205.1. Classification (NCBI taxonomy): domain Eukaryota; kingdom Metazoa; phylum Cnidaria; class Anthozoa; order Scleractinia; family Caryophylliidae; genus Desmophyllum; species Desmophyllum pertusum. The sequence continues at coordinate 169,814 of MU826857.1, forward strand.
CACACCGAACGAACTTGCATCCTTTTCCTCGCGTACCTTCGAATCTGAAATGTTTGGTACACTTTCTTTCTTCCTATTCCTCTTATGGTCTCTCAGATAATACAGACTGAATGCTACCGCAAAAGCCGCGCAAGCAGAACAAACAGCAAATACAACAATTCGTGCAGCCTTTCTGGGAGAATCCATATGGTGATGGTTTATCTGATACGTCATATAACTTCAACGTAGTTTCCTGGTCCTTGTAACCTCGCCTTCATAATAAGGAGCGGTGTCATAGGTAAACAAAATGGAGCCCGTGTTGGCAAGTTTTGAACATGAAGAAGACGATGATGATTTCGATGAATCGAAGCTTCCATCTTCTGGTTATGAATATCTCAGAAGAGTTCAGTAAGTAAAAAGTTTCAAAATTGTGCATTATTTCATGCATGTGTTTTAATGCATGCTTCACCCAAAAGACAGCTGGGTCTCAGCTGATCGTGATAAAAATGTATCAATCTTATAGATACTTTAATAAGCTTAAATTTCTTTATTTTTGTTCAGTCTCGAAGCAATGCAGTACCCTGATGTTGTGGTCGCCAATCTTGACACCCGACTGCTTCTCAAGCAAGCAGACTGTTCATGTAAATGAGGTACTGTTCAGAATGTATTTCACCCCCCCCCCCCCCCCCCGCCCCTCCTTGCGCAAAGACCCTGACCTCAACCCTTCCAAATCTGACCCTCCCCCCCCCCCCCCCCCAAGTTTGTATTGCATTATCCACTATGCACTCCACTCAGTCTCTAATACCCACACCCATGCCCACGTCATCAGTACCACCTCCCTGGGGGGGGGGGGGGGGGGGGTATTGATGATGTGGCCCTCCCCCCTCCATATAACTGGTAACTTACAGTGATATGTTGATATTTTCCTGTTCAGAGATCTGGTTGGTCTCCAGCTCCAGCTGGATTTGCTCCTTCCATTGATTGGCAGATGCAACAAGCGGCAGACTTTGCAGACATCAGACAGGTACCTTATCATATTTATTTGCGTCTGATCTTCTTCTGTTAAAATCAGTTGGTACAATACAGTGTTTGGTATTAATTAAAACTATTCTCCTTCAATTCAGAGTTTTGTTCATCATCGCTCAAAGTTGGGTAAAGTGGATTCTACAACACTTATCTTGGTAAGACCATGAAGTTAATTGAACTGGGTGAAGAAGTGCTGTTTTTTAGTACACATCCTCATAAAAGTACCTCTATGCATTATAATTAACAAATTATTGATGAACATTTATAGCAACCAATTAATTATTGAGCAATTTCCATGAGTGCATGTCAGTACCATTTCACCCAAAATATGTATGGGTACTTAAATTCCCCTGGCAGACTAACATGCAATGCTAATTGCATTCATTTTCCATTCACCAGCCAAAGAAAACTGATCCAGTGGGGTGGTGCAGCTTTTGTCTTGGAGACCAAGTAGCATCAAAAATATATCACAGGTACATACTTAATTAGGTTACTATTAAACATTGTAATTTAGCAATGTCATCAGAGTAAGTACATGTACAAGAACTTTCATTTACATGTAGTCCAAGTTCCAATTACACTTTTTTTTCAGCAAGAAACCAGACACTGATGAAGATTTGCAAGAAAGCGTTGATTCATCCAGCACCAACCAGGTGATCTGATTAAGAACCCCCCCCCCCCCCCCCCCCCCCACACACACACACACACACTGTATCTAGGTGAAAACTATAACCTGTCCCCCTTTAGTTGAGAAAAAAAGACTCACCTTCTCTCTGCCACCCCCCCTTCCCCCCTTTGAAGCAAGAAAAGGCCCCGACACCTCTGTCATTTTGATCACCTCCAAGACATGTATTTGGCATACATGTGGCTAAAAGGAGTTGGTATTTGTGGAACTTTCCAGTATCTGAAATCTGAAATCCATACTAATTGATATAAAGATTAGTGTTTTTTTTTTAAATTGGCTATCTGTTTTAATGTGTGTACTTTACAAAACTTCCTGTTGCAGGAAGGCACTCCTCCATTGCTTAGTGTACTTCAAAAAATTAATCAAGTAAGTTTAGAAAAAAGGTATTAAATAAATGTTATTAGACGTATAATAAGTGTTACGGTAGTAAAGCCAAAGTGGCCATTTCAATCAGCATTGGCACTTAACTTCACAGGCCTCTGTAGCATGAAAAAACTACATGTACAATGGGAGCATATCTACACCCGTGGATGGGATGCTTGTCCACCTCACCCCCCCCCCCCCCCCATGCCCCCCACCCCTCCCCCATGACCTCTACATAGTCATCTAGTTGAAGAGAGATACTGTGCCTTACCAGGAGGGGGGCACAGTGGGGCAGGAACCCGACTTAAAGGGGGCGGGAAGTCTATGGGAGGCAGGAGAAGAGAGGGCAGGAAGCGTGAGATTCTCAAGGTGGTGGGAACCGGGAGAAATACGAAAAGTTTGCAATATTAATATTGCAGAATATTTTTCCACAAAGAGGCAGGAACCACAACGGAAAGGGGTGGTAACCGGGAGTACAATGTACAAGGTATGGGAAGCGGGAAGTTCACACCCCCCCCCCCCCCCCCCCCTTATTTATACCAAAGAACACCATCACAAGAAAACAGCTGACAAGGGACTTTTTGTACGACCATTACTGATAAAAACAGTTTCATTTTTGCCAAGACTGTTCTGTTTAAAAAAAGCATTTGCAATTTTGTTGTATTTTTGTTAATAGTATTTTTTGTATTTTGGTGGGATTTTGAACTTTTTGTCAAGCTAAGTCATATAATGATTTACCTTGTAGGCCACTCTGTTACAAGTTTTGGAATATCATGTGGATTGGTTGGAAGAGATCGGATTTTCACATAATCAGGTACAAAGAATCAAATTCAGAATTGTAAAGGCATTCATCCAAGCTTCTGGTTTCAAAGCGTTTATAAACACGAAAACGATTGTTGCTGTTACGCAAGGGCCTTGACGTGACGGCAAAAGCAAGAACTGCACTCGTATGCACGTCCACCGCTTTGGTCAGTGGAGATACTTTTCGCCAATATTCTCCTGTCTTTTTTCGCGCCAAACTCTATCGTTTTCAAAACGTCATGGGTTTTTTTCAACCCCGATTACACGGTACTCGTAACCGAATCGTTTTAAAAACGCTCCACTTCTGACAGCTTCTGACAGCTTCTGACGTCGCCGTGTAAACGGAAGGCGTCGAAAACGATGCGGTTACAAATAAAAACTGTGTCCGTGTAAACAAGGCCACAGTTGCAGCATAGTTGCAGTAAGCATTGCACGAAGTAGAATCAACGCGCTTCGCGCTCCGACTCCTCGTGCTTCGTGCTCGCCGAACTCCCCTCCCTCCCCTTTCTACGCCTGCCACGCATGCTACAACAGTTGTGGCAACTTGACGTTGAAACGAATCGTTTGTTTTTTATGCCTTACCTAGAGGGCGCTACACTACGCAATGTTTCTTGCAACTTGTATCGCGACAGCGCCATACAATTTTAATACAAGCTACATGAAGCACATCTTACTCAACGTTGTTATTATTTCTGTAGGGGACGATGGTTTTATGCTCTTCTGGTTTGCTTAGAGAAGCCACTCTTGCCAGAAACTACGTCTTTACTCCGCACACTTGCCAGACTATGTGCAACATTGAGAGCGTCGCTGGTATGTCCTACCGTGCAGTTAATGCACATGTATCTCAAGCTCATTGTGCGAGCGTCTTACAGTCAACTCTCGCCTTGCGGACACACCGTTATTACGGACACCCGCTTATTACGGACTCCAAACTACGTCCCGAGGGTGTCTGCTATAACGAGAGTTGACTGTATTGCGAAATAGCGTTAAAAAAGAGTACTTATGAGTTTACTTTAGTTTTCCCAAGAGAGTTGTCGAGCTTTTTCTTTGACTCTACTACTCTAGCCAATCAGATGCGAGACTGGCATATGCAACTTTCCCGCGCTTACCAGCAGCTGCGTTGCTTTGCTACGTTGTGATTGGTGGACTGCTTTATTGGCGCGTGCAGTGTTACTTTAGTTTAACGAAGCTTTGCCGCGTTTCCGTAGAATTTTTCCGACCAGCTCTCCCGAACATCAGATTGAAAGGCGAGCGCTTTACGTCGTTAGTCCACGAACGCACCATGTGTAGTCATTTAGCCAAACATCATTCTCATCAATAAATAAATCCAAGGGAAACGGCCATTTTGTGAAATTGTCCGTCAGACATAAGGCCATCCCCATAAAATGCGGGAAAATGTTTTGTTTCCCATCGCCCTGTCTCTCGTGAAAGTGGGTCGGTCGGTCGGTTTAAAAAAAAAATTAAAAAAAAGCCGAGAAACGAAATATTGACAAATTAACTTAATACATAAATAATTCAAAGCGAGCCTTGATTTTATCTTCCCCGTGACCACCATTTTGTTACGAGCCGATATCACTCGAAGACGTCATTACTGGGCTGATTTAGATGTCAGAGTGGACTTTAAAGATGTAAATAAAGCAAATTAAACTTGGAAACACGCAAGAAAAGGGCGCAGGCAATGAATCAGTTTTTTTTTTTTTACTTTTTGAAAAAATTGGGTCGGTCGGGCGATGGGAAACAACACATTTTATGGCGATGGCCTAACAGGAATTCGGCGAAATGAGTTCGTGAGCGGTCCATCTTAGCGGTCCGTATTGTAAACCAATCAGAATGCACCTTTTCATCGTGGACCATATGCTAATTGAAATGTTGTTTTTTGCGAAAGCCTTTCACTTGCGTATTTATTTACTATATTACATGTACGTACAGTCGAACCTCTCCTTACGGACACCTCTCTAATACGGACACTTCTCTATTACGGACAGTTCCCTTGGTCCCGGCAAAATGCCCATATATTCTCTATAAATAAACCACTATAATACGGACCCCTCTAATACGGACAACGGACACTAAATATCGGCCCCAGAGAGCAAATTGATATAAACGTAACCTCTTTATTACGGACACTACAGCGATAAAAGTTCGTATTCAATACAATTTCCTGTTTGTGGTTCCAGATCAAAGTTAATCAATTGTCCATTGTCCATACAATAAATGTAGCATTTGTTTTCAATCATGAACTTATCGACTTGCGTAAATGGTGTTGAAGTAAATGGTAAATGGTGTTGAAGTTACGACGGTGTTTCCATGGCAGCAAAAACGGTGACTTATCCTGCTTTAGTGACGTCTAGCTGTATTTGCCGACAGTCACGTCCCAACATTGTCAGTCCTATCTTCGAAACATCAATTCTCATTATCGATTGGTTTTGAGAATTTGTTTCACCATCAGGACAAGATCATAGATATTTGGCTATTTTCTCGGTTTATCCTCCTTACCTGTCAGTTTAGGAGAAAATCCATATTGATCGCTCTGAACAATTATGGTGTTTATCTCCTATTAAAATTATTTGTTTTTCAACACAGTTCAGTGTTTTTCTGCGTTCAGTTGGAAAAACATCTAAGGTATATTCCTCGTGAAGAAATTTAAACGAAAATCCAAGAGCAAGCAGCAGTAATAAGCATGGAAATTCATGTGGAAAATTTCCCAAACTTATCGTCGATATTTGAGCAACTTGAACAGCAAACAAACGCGGAGCATTTTCCACCACGGAACCTAACGCAGCCAAAATCCACAACCAAGAAAGAAAGCCAAGATCCTCCACAGCAATGGAGGCACAGCCGACTAAACGCAGTACCCTCGGACGTGTAGCGAGTGATCCTACTGTCCACAAGGCCTGTGAAGTTCAGCCTCGCGCACGCAATGGCACCTCGCCGTGTCCTACAATTGATCTTGCTCAATTACAAGGCGAAACTCGACTGACTGATGCGGCTAAATTACTCAGCAACGAGGGGACTTACGTTACTGTATAACGACATTCTAAATCCTCTGGACATTTTCTCTCTCTTCAAGAACGAAAAAAATTGAGCAAGTGAAGAACTTAACTGGTATGGTGGACATCGACGTAAAATAAGGCGAACTTTATTGTAAATATAAGTGATTTGTTGATGTGGAAAGAAATGATGGTTTACTGTAAACTAAGTAGTAACATTTTTTTAACTTTAATAGTAGTAGAGCGATTTTCAATTGAGTGTCGAAAGCAATCACTGAATTGGTTTGGTTTTGCTTTAGGGACTGTGCAATAATTATCAGGAGGGGGGGGGGGGGGTTGGAAAATGGGCTTCATGTAGCCAAATATTAGGTAATACCCCCCCCCCCCCCCTCCTAAAGGAGTGAATTTAGTTATTGCCCCCCCTCTAATCAGTCAGAAATTATGTACGACCCCCCCCCCCCCCCCCCCCCGTCACAGTATACACACACCTTTATACAAGTACCCTACATTTTCTCTACACGCACCTGTGGATTAAAATCTTATAACAGAAAGAAGAGCTCCTACTACATGTTTAATTGTTGGACATCCAACGTCTGGAACAAACATCACCTCCGTAGCAATGTTCAACCAAGCCATAGCAGAAGGAAAAGAGCATGTGTGTCGTATTTCGGTTCCCATCTTATCAATCGGTATGGACTCACCAATGTAATATGTACTTGAAATAAAATGTTAAGGCCCCCCCTTTCTTGAGTGACTTATTTTACCTTGAGCCCCCCCCCCCCCACCTATCCTTGCTTTGATTTTACTTTATGCCCCCCCCCCCCCTCTGGTTTTCCAACCCCCCCCCCCCCCCCCCCCCCCCTTCTCCTGGTAATTATTGCACAGTCCCTTACTACGCTACGCTCTGTGATTGGTTTACAAATCTCGCGCCACCTTCTCGACCAATCAGATGCAAAACTAAAACCGGTTACGTGTATTTGCTTTGGTTGGTTCGTTCTGTTGTGTACGTTCATTGTGATTGGCCATTGTAATTGCTTTGGTTTCGGTTTCACGACACCCAATAGGTCCTTTGCATAATACGGTCACATGACCATGTCAATCATAAAAAAATAGGTGATAGGACAAAATGGTTGCCAGAAATGGAACGAGCGTGATGAAATTAGTAAGGTTGCCAATTTTGAGACCGCTGATGTGTAAGCGTGAGATTTTATAGTGGTTTGAAAGTTCGAAAAATTTAAAGGATTTGTATGGCTGGATGTAGCCTGCGTCGCAGACTAGGCTGGATGTACAAAGTGATTAGTTTCTAATGAAACTGTGGTGCTGCGTCGGCGGGCAAGTGAAAACACTATGTTGATTATCAACTCAGAGTTGATAAAGGTAAATTAACCGCCGTAGCGAATTTCTAAAAGCTGACGTTTCGAGCGTTAGCCCTTCGTCGGAGCAAAGTGAAGGACGTGCTCCGACGAAGAGCTCCGACGAAGGGCTAACGCTCGAAACGTCAGCTTTTAGAAATTCGCTACGGCGGTTAATTTACCTTTATCAACTCTGAGTTGATAATCAACATAGGCTGGATGTAGTCCAGTTCTGGCCCCTCTCTGTCACGCAACGCTGAGTGTAGCGTTGCGTGACAGAGAGGGGCCAGAACTGGACTACGCGCGACAACGAGCGAGGAACGTCGAGGAACCAAAACCAACGAAAGGGAAAAATTATATTGGAAAGGGCTTTTAGAAAAGTCTAGGCTGGATAGCAAGGCTTGCCATCCAGCCATAACAAATGTTTTCGAACTTTCAAACTAGCATAAAATCTCACGCTTAAGCAACAGCGGTCTCATAATTGGCAACCTTACTACAGTGGGACCCCGATTTAACGAAGGGCCAGGGACTGGGAAATTGGTTCGTTAAATCGGGGTTTCGTTAAATCGAGAACCCCGATATAAACGAATTTGTTGAAAACTGACCAAAAAACTTCGTTAAATCGGGGTATAGTTAATAATTAATTTGCCGTAATGTTAACTGATTTTAGACAAAGAAGATAAAGCCGATTAGATGGCCACGACAGTACTATTTTTAGCAACGTGTATGACTGTAATGGACTGCTGACAACTTTCTTAGATAATTCAAATATTTTGCTGTATTCGATTATTCATGTTCTGTGGCGTGATGACATTTAATCGTTATATCGGGGTAGATTTTACATTCGGGCTTCTAGATTGTGTTCGTTATATCGGGTATTTCGTTAAATCGGGGTTTGTTAAATCAGGGTTCTTTTCCATACATTTTATTGTAATTCTGACCGGGCTGAATACATTTGTGCGTTAAATCGGGGACTTAAATCGAGGTTCGTTAAAATCGGGGTTCCACTGTAATTTCATCATACTCTTTCCATTTCTGGTAACCATTTGTACTACCACCTATTTTTATGATTGACATGGTCATGTGACCGTATTATGCAAAGGGACTATTGAAAACCCCTCTAACATGTAAACTGTAAACTTACTAGTAAACTTAGTAAACTTATTACTACAGTGCAATCCCGATTTCTCGAACCCTCAATTTCTCAAAAACTCCGATAACTCGAAGTCGTTTCCCTTGGATTTGTTTCACTGTAATTTTAATACCCCCGATATTTCGAACTCCCGATTTGAGGAACCAATTTCCGTTTCCCTTGAAGGCTCGAGAATCGGTATTCCACTGTAGTAACATAGTAAACTGGTAAACTGTAAACTTAGCAGTAAACTTAGTAATTATTATTATAACATAATGTGAAACATCGATATTACCGTAGAATTCCGAAAGTAGCGGCCCCCGTTACTTTTGGATTTAGCAGGCCAAAGGGGCCGTTACTTTCGGGTAGCCGCTACTTTCGGGTAGCCGCCACTTTCGGGTAGCGAGGCCCCATTAGGGGGGGTCTGGGTATCCCGTATCCCTTTAATTATATCCCCATAATCATAATTAATTATATCTAACCATATCCCCCTTAATTATGTGGTCTCGTATCCCTATATGATGACGATACTGGTGACGTCATTTCCCGGTAGCCAAAAAGTTTGCAAAAAGTTTTCAGTCTGCTAGGTAACCACCCAGTTCGACCACAGGTGTCACAAGGTCACCACAAACAGGAACCGGAAGTTGATGAAAATGACCGAAAATGTACAAACCGGCAGCATATCGGTCCATTTTGATCAGTATTACCATTAATTATTGTTAATTTGTTTTATTTTGACTATTTTCTTTTGAAAATAATCTTGATTAATTGAAACATTAATAAATCTTGTGAAGAAAGTTCCCGTTGAATATCCCGTATCCCTATAATTTTTTTCTCCAATATCCCGTATCCCTATAACCCCTAATGGGGCCTCGGTAGCCGTTACTTTCGGATGGTTAAAAAACGTTTGTAATTCAACAAGCTCAACCACCACAAGTCTTTGAGCATTCTGTAACAGCAAAACATAAATAAAAAAGTTACACAAATAGGGGTTCCAGGCCTTATATGCGGAAGAAGATATATCATGGGTTTATATTCGGGGGGGGGGTTATTGCCGGAAGGATTTTTACGTCTGAGATTTGGAGGGCTTATATATATGGGAGGGGGGCTTATATTCGGAATTTTACGGTGTACGTGATCAATCTTTCACTTGCCTAATTATTGCCTATTAATATGTGTCTTAATGTCCATGGTAACAAAAACGGTGGCTTATGTTCAGTGACGTCATCGCTATTTTTTCGTAGTATGGTCACGTCCCAACACTGTCGGTCGTAAGTTCGAAACGTCAATTCTCCTTAGCGATTAGTTATGAGAATTTGTTTTTCCATCAGGACAAGATCATATCTTTGGCTATCTTCTCAGTCTATTCTCCTTACCTGTTTTTAGGAGAAAATCCGTGTTGATCAGACTAAAGAATAGCGTGTTTATCTCCCTATTAAAATTATTTGTTTTTCAACTCAGTTCAGTGTTTTGCAGCGTCTTGTTGTAGAAACACATCAAAGATATATTCCTCGTGAGGAAAGTTAAGCGAAAATCTAAGAGCAAGCAGCGGTAATGAGCATGGAAATTCATGTTGAAAATTTCCCAAACTTATCGTCAATATTTGAGCAACTTGAACAGCGAAACAGACGTGGAGCAATTTCCTCCATAGAACCAAACGCAGCCAAAATCCACAACCAAGAAAGAAAGCCAAGATCCTCCACAGTAATGGAGGCACAGCCGACTAAACGCAGTACCGTCGGACGTGTAGCGAGTGATTCGACCGGCCACAAGTCCAGTGTAGTTCAGCCTCGCGCACGTATTCGAAGCGCGCCGTGTTATTCGATGGATCTTGCCCAATTACAAGGCGATACTCGACTGACGGATGCAGCTAAGAAAACTGAGCAACGAGGAGCTTGGGTTGCTGTTATGATGACATTCTTGAGCCTCTGCGACGTGTTTTCCATTATTCAGGAACGAAAAAATAAGCAAGTGAACGACTGAACTTGTGCGAAGGACATCCATGTCAAGTAAGGCGAATTTTATTGTAAACATTGATGAATTTTCGAGCGACTGAGTCAGAATTGTTTTGAGAATTTCCTGTATATTAGCGTCATGAAAGATTTAAAAAATGCTTTCACTTTGATTATATGTTAGATTGAACGAAGTGAACAAAAACGAGAAAAAGCGGAATTTGCTGTAGATTTACGTAATGCAAGAAATATTTATTAGGGGAAATTTTGTTTTGAGTAATATTTACTTGGATTAGTGGCAACTGTAATTGTTAGAATGAAATAAACGAATAATTTGGAAAGTTTGGTTGAATCACGTGTCACAGTGAATTAAATCACGTGCATTGTCATCTAGTACCCAGGCGTTCCCTTCCCACTAACTCACTCTAAATACTTAGGAATTTTAAGCTCGGCTGTAATTTTAATATATCGTGTATAAATAAATGCTTTATTATTATTATGACGTCGTCGTGATTTTTTTATGCGTGACGTCACGTGATGACCCAGAATTACTCATTTCCAGGATCTTACTCAAGCTTCGCGCTGGATGTTACTAAAAGCGGGAACTGGGAACGAAAAAAATGGGGAACGGAGCTAATCTTAACCTTAAACTCTAACCCTAAACCTAATAATAACCCTAAACTAACCCTAAACTTAACCCTAAACTTAATCCTTTGCGAAATTATGAGATTTGATCAGCTATTCAGAGGAAGCATGCCAAAAAACGTCCACTTGCCAAAAAATTAGCTCTCCATTGCAATTTGTGGTTGAGATGTGGGCACTTCAGGTTTTAATTTTTACCAAACTTTCAACCTCTATATCTTCTTTTCCATTTCGTGCTAACAAGTTGAAATTTTGTTGCTGATCATACAGCAGCAAACTATATCTAATGATGGGATTTTGAGGCTTATGATGAAAATAATTTGAAAATTTGTGACGTCACAGTTTACCACTATATGTTCATCAAGTGGTGCGGCGTTCTTATCATTGCTTCGACCATTATGGTAATGGTAATTATCAGTGAGGAGCAATTACCTGACCCGCGGCAGAACTAGCCTGCCACTACAGGCGGTTCAGGGTTTTTGTTCAGGTAAGCGCGACAGTGTTGACAGTGAGTGCGTTACAACATTTGGCGGGAAGAAGAGAGACCATGGGAAACGAGGTTGAGTGCGCTACAGCAGAACAAGATGTTACTGTAATAATAATGTACGTAACGTGTTTACACGAATCAAAAAAAGCAAGCAATATAATACGTTGTATACGAACATGTAATTCCAATTGTAAGCGACTTGCTCAAAATCGCCAAAAAATTCATTCCCTGCACGAAAAAATTCGCAAAAAAATTAAGATCCCGCAAAACAAAAAATCGCATTAAGCAAAATTAAAAAACCAATGGGAGCGGACGAACCATTTCAACCCAGTACAAGGAAGTTAAAGTCAGATGAATTTATTTATCGGATTCCAGGAATCGCAAATCTTGCATTTTCTCGCAAGATCGCCAAACGTTCTATACCAAAGTTATCCTGAATTGAAATATTATTTATTGATTATTTTTGTCCGAAATTTCCTCCATGGAAAACATTTCTTCAATATAATTCTGGCTAAATGTGAAAATTGATTCATTTTGTTACGTAATAACACTTGATTGTTGCCTGTGAAGGATTTTGTAGGTAGTCTTTTTCGACTACACATTTCCTTTTAGTATCGGAAACATTTACCAAAGTTATCAAGAATTGACAGTTTTTATTTTGATTATTTGTCCGAAATGCCCTCTATTGAAAATATTTCTTCGACATAGTCTTTTACGACTACGTCTGCTATCCTTCGATGTGCAATTTCCTACTCACATCTTCTAAACTGTTCATTATTAGAAACACATCTGATAATTGCGATTTAAAACCTGAGTCAATGGAAAACAATAAAATCAAACAGTCACCGCTTTGTTTCTGGTGTCGTAGAAAACATGGCGGGCTTTTGTTTGTTTCTGTGATTTGCATAATTACTTTTCCCTTATCTATTCGTCTCATTAACGGTTTATAAACACAATTAGTGTAACTTAGTCGGTGACCTTGGTATTTGAAGCAATCTGATTGCGTCCGCTATTTTAGTTATTCCACACTCAGGTTTAACCTGTAATATCAAACCTGAATGACAGGATTTGAGTCCAAAGATCAAAAAATGAATTTCTCCTTGTTGATCGCTGTACATTTGTCATGTTAACCGTGAGAATTTGTCGTTTCATCAGGAGAAGATTCTATATTTGGCTATCTTCTTGTTAGCTGTTGTTTGCTGATGTATATATAGTGATACGGTTAGGGAATTTACATCTCCATCACTCGTGGAATTAAGCTGGGTTTTTCTTCGCCTATAAATTGGTGAAATGTTTCATCTGAATTCAGTGTGTTCTAGCGAACAATTGGAGAACCATCCGAGAGATATTGTTTGTCGAGAAATTGAAACGGAAAAACCAAGAGAGAGCAATGAGTCTGGTAATTGATATCGAAAAATTCCCAAACTTGTCCTCGATATTTGCGGAAATTGAACAGCAAGATAAACAGAGAAAGACCACAGCATTTACTACCATGGAACCACAAGTCCATAAGACAGAAAGAAAACCAGGATCCGTCCCAAATAGACGCCGAGCGAGTGTCCCGATCGCCAACAAGCCCAGCGTGGCCCAGTCCCGCGTCCGTATTCAAAGCACGCCGTGTCCTACTATCGATCTTGCCGAGTTAGAAGGCGAAACTCGACTGACTGATGCGGCTAAACAACTAAGCAACGAGGAACTTGGGTTGCTGTATGAGGACATTCTCAAGCCACTGGACGTTTATTCCATGCTACATGGACGACAAAAAGCAAGCGATGAACTTAAACGATGAGGTAGATGAAGGAGAATTTGTTGTTGAACATTTTTTTTTCGAATTTTTTTTCGAATTTTCGAACTCTGTATGAATTGTTACGTAGCATTGCTAGCCCCCGAAGTAGGTTGGTATTGTCTAACCGCAATATTGGGCCAAATTAAATCTATAAACACAATTTTTTAGGCCGTTTGATCAGTCTTACAATTTTCAAGTTACGTAACAATTTTTTTTGGTCTTTTAGTTATTTTTTTTTTTACAAGCGAAGCAGTTTAGCATAATGGAGTAACCTGTTAGAATAATTTTATTTTTGCTTGAGGAGTCAGACAAGTTTTCGAAATATTACATGTTTTAACTTGACTGATTCCAATGCCAAAAAAATCTTCAGTTGGTTCCTCAACCTCGTTCCCAGGGTCTACTCGAAAGCGGAGTAGACCCTGGGAACGAGGTTGTTGGTTCCTGGGTGCAGTGATATAACAAAATAAATTAATTATTCATACGTTAGCCTCGATATGATTTCCATCGTTTCATTCCCTGAGAGCCTCGGAGCCAAGTTATCTTACTTTTTCATTTTGTAAATTGTATTTGACTATTTCTGTATTTAACTTATAGCTTTTTGGTATATTCGTTCAGTTTACTCAACTGATGTAAATTGTACTTTATATTACTTTAACCCTTTCACTCCCAAGAGTGCTAGGTTCAAAACTAAGGAAAAAATATTGAATTCATTTTGCAAAATTGTCACAAACAAACAGCACCACTTGAAAGTATTGCTCAATAGCTTTCATTTGAATGGTCACACACTGGGGTTTCATCCACAGACGTAAAAGTTAGAACCACCTTATACGGCATAATAAAACAGTACCACATGAACGTACTGCTCAATAGCTTTCATTTGAATGGTCACATACTTGGGTATTGTCCAGACTCAAAAGGTACAACCATATTTATTGACTCAAGGTTCGACTCTGGGAGTGAAAGGGTTAACAATTTGCATTATGTAACTACATATTACATTAAAAATATATATATAATAATAATGATAATAAATAATAATAAACATTCGAACTGACGAAGGTCACTGAAGTGACCGAAACGTTTTCTTCAATCTTTTTAATCAGTGTCAACTCCAGTTTTTATATTTTTTATGCCTGATTACGAACACAGTATTTTTAATAATAAATAGTCTACGTATAAATTTAAGGTTACTGTAAACCTTCGTGACCATGTTACGCAAAAGGCCTCGCAAGCGCACAGTTTTAGAGTAAATTACCCAAACCTATATATCAATTTAAAGCTTATAGAGTGAGGAAACATGTAAGATAATAATTTTCCCAAGAAAATAAAAAATTGTAGCCGCTACGGCATTTTGAGCACAATTTGACCGGTGTTCATAAACGTGAATTACCCGCACTTCCATTTAGCTGTACAAAAAAATCCAGTTATTGCATGATATTAAGCAGATGTTGACTACCAAAAGTGTGTCGGGGAATTTCTTAGGCCCAGTTCAGACGCCGTACTTCACATGAGCCGAATCAAATTCGATGAATTAAGTTCATGTGAGGTACGGCGTCTGAATCAATTCAGAACGGCTGAATGAATTCGGATCGGCTCAGCCGTTCTTCCCGCCTGGCTCAGCCGCTTTGATTCAGACGCCGAACTTCACATGAGCCGAAACAAATGCATGAATTATTATAATGTATTTTTCAGTATAACAGCAATTTTCCCCTATTAATTTAAAGTGCACCTAACCCCAAAAATTTTTCTTCGCTTAAATAAATCTACATGTAATTCGAAGCATTTCTGCGAAAAAAAATTTGGATTCGGTTTGAATCCTCGATTTTCTATGCTCTGCTGAAGTCACGTTCGATGTGTTGCACGAACCGCGTATAGGGAGTCTGGAGTCTGGTGCCGAGTTATGACGTCTACTCGGGAACCACACAATATAGCGCCTCTGTCATTTCTCTGTATTTGTTTGGGATAATTGAACATAAAAGGGATCATTTCTATGTCTTTTGGGACTTAAAACTGAATAATTTTGTTCGAAATGTGCGTTCTTCATCTTCGGAGTCAAAGTTAAGTTTTCGATTCGAATTACTCCGAAATAAACTTCATTTCTGAAGTAGAAAATTGAGCTCGAATCGACGCGTGATTTATACATAAATATGCGTTCCAAAATCAATACTTCAAGCGGCAACGAGGAAGAAATCTTCGCAGATGAACCGCTTCGAGACCTGGAATGGACAAATAAATGTGAAAAGGAGATCAAAGCGAATGAAGAGCCGAAAAGAAAGCTCAAGGACCGCTTAGATAGCACTGAAGAAGCCAGTCAATGGTAAGCAATATTCTTGTCACCTATAAACTTTGCTACTCCGACGAGCGTTTTAGACATTTATATTTTGCTTTTGCGAGTATGCATTTCGTAAAGCAATGGTTATTCTGTTAAATGCCAGCTTTTCTCCATTTAATGTTTGCAACAGCCAAGTAACCGTCGCAGTTGTAAGAATTCTCGCTCGAGGCTTTTGTTTAGATGCTTTCGTAGATGTCTGTTTAGCGAGGTTACAGTTTACCAATATGCCATCAATAAAAGCTTGTTTTGGCTCAGTTCTATTTAAGTATTGGTCCATACTTAAAGGTCGTCTATCGAGAGTTTATAGAGAAGTGTATTAAGAGTTGCTTGAGGCGCAGCCATGAGGCAGTCGATCGATTGAAAATCGGTTGCTCGCGCGCGGGCCTGAAAATGTAAGCCGCAGAAGAAACTGACGGAAACAAGCCACATCACTACAGTTTGACATCCAGAAACGTTTGTCGTTACTACTCCAAATAACTACCCATAGTGAATCAAGTTAATTTTCAAGTAAAAACCGTGAAATAAATGGATTTTTCTCCTCGATAAGCGAAGTGGGTATGTTCCCTCGGTGGTCCGCATTGATACCATTGATGTTACGATCTGCATGTACACACGGCTGCCGCACTGCTTATTCGGCCTCAGAAAAAAACTTTTAGAGTCAAAATATTTTGTCATTTTCTTATTTAGTCAATCGAAAGAAATTCGTCTTTGACTTACTCAAAAATTCCTGAATTGCTTCGCACAAGGAAGAAATGTTGACGCCATACAGTTGCGCGATACTACGGAATGAACGCTCGGATTCCACGCTCGTGCTACTGGAATTTGCCGGCTATGTCATTGGTAGAGATATTAAACATCTCGGTAACATTGGTCGAATTGCTAGTTGACTTCGACCGGGTAGACTTGAAAATAGCCTTAGGAAGTCTACTGGGAAGTGCGCGGACAAACTCCAGAGTTCTCAAATTTATGACTCTCCGCACAGTCCACTTCGCTCATTTGAGTTTACAAAATCCACCGTCTTTCGTATGTTCTCGACCATCGCTTTAAAATGGTATAGTATACCTTATCTAAATCTGGCGTGCTGCTGCAAAGCCCCAATGATGCACCTGGGAAGGCGTTTCTACGCACTTTTCGAATGTGTATCGCATCTTTCTGAAGTAAATGAGTGGACGCGAAGGATCGAACGTTCCTGAGTAGACGTCACACAGCCGCTAGAACTCATTCCCCTCAAACGCGGCCGTGCAACAAAATGGCGTCGTTTTTAGGTGCAATTTTGGAGACTTTGTCGGGGCACAGAAAAATCGGAGGATTCAACCAAATCGAAAAATTTCTTCGCATTTAAGTTTCAATTATAAGTAAATTCATTTAAACGAATAAAAAAATTTTGGGGTTTAGGTGCCACTTTAAGTTCGGCTGAATTAAACTCGGCGTCTGAATTCAATTCAAGCCGGTCTAAATTAATTTGGGTCGGCCTAAATTCGAATTCGATTCGGCTCATGTTGGAAGTACGGGCCGTCTGAACTGGACCTTATTTCCCTCAAGTTTTGAAATTACAGGCCCAAACGTAATTCACAGCGGGAAGAAAATCATTACTTGAACTTTAAAAATGCTTTCATTTCTTTTTGAAAACAGATATCAAAAATTCCCCGACAAAACTTTTGGCAGTCAACATCTGCTTAATATCTAGTCCACACTGGGAGAAGCGTTGCGTGACGACACAAATAACGGCTGCGTAGGAGACTACTTAATATCATGCAATAACTGGA
Organism: Desmophyllum pertusum; assembly: GCA_029204205.1. Taxonomy (NCBI): domain Eukaryota; kingdom Metazoa; phylum Cnidaria; class Anthozoa; order Scleractinia; family Caryophylliidae; genus Desmophyllum; species Desmophyllum pertusum. The sequence continues at coordinate 187,107 of MU826857.1, forward strand.
TTTTTTGTACAGCTAAATGGAAGTGCGGGTAATTCACGTTTATGAAACACCGGTCAAATTTGGTTCAAATTGCCGTACCGGCTACAATTTTTATTTTCTTGGGGAAATTATTATTTTACCTGTTTCTTCAATTGCATAAACTTTAAATTGATATATAGGTTTGGGTACTTTACTTTTAAAAACTGTGCGCTTGCGAGGCCTTTTCCGCAACGTGGCCCGAAGGTTTTACAGTAAACCTCAACTTATAGCTTTTTGGTATATTCGTTGTTACTCAACTGATGTAAATTGTACTTTATGTTACTTTATCCCTTTTCACTCCCAAGAGTGCCATAAATTCAAAACTAAATAAGGAAAATATTGAATTTCATTTTTGCAAATGTGTCAAAAGACAAACAGCACCACTTGAAAGTACTGCTCAATAGCTTTCACTTGAATGGTCACACACTAGGGTTTTCATCCACAGACCTAAAAAGACCTAAATGTTAGAACCACCTTGTACAGCATAATAAACAGTAACACATGAAAGTACTGGCCTCAATAGCCTTTCCGTTTGAATGGTCACATACTTGGGTATTGTCCAGACTCAAAAGGTACCCCAGCCATATTTATTGACTCAAGGTTCGACTCTGGGAGTGAAAGGGTTAACAATTTGCATGTTATATAGCTGAATTTCGTTGGGACCTAAACGCGCGCTCTCCATTGGTGGGGGGGGGTTTTTGGTCACGTGGTATAGGCAATAAAATCAAATGTTGCCCGCGCGGGCCAACAATACAAAAACTCATACTTTCCCAAACAAGTATATCACTTTTCGAACAGACGGTCGCGGTTACATCGCGACAAAAGGTGGTGCCGATGTTTTTGGCGACCCGCGTCACTGGTTGGAAAATTGCGGGAAATAATCCGCTTGTACTGTGCATCGAGGATGTTTTAAAAAATAGGTCCAGCGACGCGTACTCAAATGGCTACTGCGGTTTTTACGCGGAGAATGCGCATAGCGAATAATATTAAGCTGAGTTAACGAAAGGATTGGGACCCCTGCGATGTCACTCAGTATTAGATGGATTCTCGAGAAATATAATGCATCTTACATGTACGTTTTAATAAGACTTGTCTATGTTGTTCACGCTAACGCAATGGAAGATTACGATATGCTTCAATTCGAAGGGAAGATGGACTTATTTACAAGGCCCACTACGATGCTTTGCTGTTTCAAAAAGTTTTAGATCTTGTTGGATTGTAATCATCTCGCTCAGATCCATACAAAATTTATTTCATTATCTCACGTGTGCTGTGTTAGGTGTTAATTATCTTATGAAGACATTCTTGTCTGTCATGATGACTCGGGTATCAATTATAAAGGCCTGCACTGGGGTTAAGTAGTTTTCGTTCATCAACAATAATTTACTTAGTTATTAGTAGTTTCTTGTGATGAGAGAAATGATATCACAATCCCACTGTATAATTATATTACAGTATGTGTTTGATTTTATTGAAAAAAATTTATTTGTAGCTCAAAGCAAATATTTGCGCGCCTCAATCCTGTGTCGGGAAATTTAAATACATTTTTCTCCGGCATCAAAAATTATTTATATTGAGTATTATTAGAGTATTGCGCAGCTCAGGGTTCGTTTTCATTTGTTTTGATTTGTGATTACTTGTTAAACTTCGTCGAGGTCTTCTATCTGCGGTTAATAATGATGAAATTTTTATTTTGGATAAGAATTTACATTCCTTCGTTTGAGACTGAAATAATATTCGTAGGGCCGACATTGCGCCCCTGACCGGACTGTAAATGCATACAGATAAATTCGTAATAGGAACCAAAAGACAAATAACCAAGGCAAACCGTCTCTTACGATCCTCCTCTCTCTGGAGCTCTCTGCAAGCGGGAAGTTTAACGTAAGAAAACCTGGGAATGGGTTGCGTGCTTCTCTATGGCGCCGGTGACGTCATGAAAATTTCATTGGCAATTCAAATGGGAACTGACGCAGGTAGACTTGAAACGCAATGTTTGCTCCGCTGTAAGTGAGCCTGAAGCGAAACGAAACAAAGCAGCAGACCTAATCGGCAAAAAATACAATATAGGGCTTGAAACGAAATTTTCTAAGGACCGCATGGAATGTGGTTTGCTGCGATGGAACAAAAGTAGATTCGCAGTTCCATGTGCTCTCTCTTTATCGACAAGCTAGCTCAGACCGCATGGAATTGTGGCTATGCGCGAATGGAACACAAGTAGATGCGCCGTTCCACGTACTCTAATCTTTCTCGACCGGCTAGGACTCAGAGGTGAGTATTCGTTGCTTCCGGTTTTCTTGCTGCTACGCGCTACCCGTCTAAGACATTTAAGTCAAAAATCATACCCGGCGTATTATATCCCGTTTAAGACAAAAAATCGTAAAATATCTAACCGTTCAAGACAAAAAGAAAGACAGAAAAAAATAATAATTAGTTTCAAAGAAGAGCACTGGACAGAGAAAACCGGAGCGGTGAAACGTGAGAGTTCGCGATAATAATCAATAATCGACAACTGAAAGTTCCGACGAGGTCGAACAACAGGCTGCTCTATTAAACGAAAGCTGCACACTTCGCCAGTGTGGCTGTTGAGTTAACGTAGCAGATAAGTATTCTTTTTGCCATTGGAGCCAGTGCAAAAAGGTCGTCTGGAGTACGAGTCAGTAGCGCAACAGGCGACACTCGTTGTCAAGGTGTTGACGTGAATGCAATTAAGCACTAATTAATGCGATCAAAAGTATCAGTCGAGTATTTTTGGCTCAAACAACTCAAGAGTCATGCTGATCAAAATATATCTTTCGGTTTTTTTCTCTCGGCAACGTAAAAATCGTCAATATAAAGAATTAAAAACATCAACGAGAAGGCCTTGCTTGTTTGAGAATGTAAGCAAACGGCTTTTTGTTGTTCGTTAACTCGGGGTGGTGCTCCATAAGGAGTACAGATGTTTTATGAAGAGGCTCGTTTACATGGGGCGATGATGCCTTTGTAAAACTCTAAGAAAACAGATTTCTAAGGAGTATCATTAAAGTGAGGGCCGTATACCTTCACTTAACTGATAACGACATTCGGTAGACTTAGGTTACACAATTAACATATAGAAATAACCAGCGTAATGTGTAAACCAGCGTCATGTGCTGTGCACTCAGTGAATGAAGAAGCTTCCGAAGTGAATGAAGAAGCATCGAAGGAGTAATTTGAATCTGCTCGCTGATCTTGACTGTTTGGTAAGTTTTGTTGCGTTCAGTGGTTATAGTTCATCCGAAGAAATAAACTTCTATTTCCCCCTTTTTTTCAAACTTCTACTTATGACGCATACTGTTACATTTTCCTTTCCCCGGCAGCTTTTCTACCTATCAGGTATACTAGTTATTTCGTATATAACAAGTTGTTTAACGCGAAATAAACAACTGAATTTCGTGAATTACAAACAAACTACAGAGTGGTAGCTGGCTTAAGCTAGAGACATGTAAATATAATGTATGAAACATGGAACGAGCACACACTTTGCATTTGAATTTATCACGCTAACCCGGCACTACATGTTTGCCACGTGCATTGACTAGATTGATTACCTATGCGATGTAGCAACTTTGCTGGCTTTTTTCTTTTTTCTTGGTGTATGTATTTGATAACCCCGGCTAACGGCCAAAAATCTCTTGACTTTGAAGTTTCTGTTCTAACTTCACGGCCACCCTAAATACGTTGCCTTCCGTGACTATAAGGTCACAGTTCTAACAAAAACTATTTTCGTTTATCTCAGTTCTTTTCTATCAATATGAAGACAAGCACTCTTTGTTTCTTTTAGAAAGAAACCGCAATAAGCTGTTATTATCCTTATACAACAGTAGTACAGTTTTAGCTTTTTGAACATACGAATAAACAACTCAACTCATTATCGATGAGCTAGTGGCCTAATAAGCCTAATTTGTTCGAGTATAATGCGAAACGGCCAAATCGGTATCTATCATGACATGGACAAAGACTTGACAATCGCGGGCGGAAATTGATCTCATAATTAAGTGACATGCAGAATTCAGAATCATGCAGAATTCTACAAATCAGAAATCAAGTAAGTTGTGGTGGGGGGGGGGGGTTACGGGTTGTCGGGCGTTTGGTGGGGCATGTACCTTGGGAGAGGGGTACTCACTTATATAAGCTATATTAGGTATGCGCGGCCCCAAATGGTTACGATTTTTGAGCCGTTTTGTATGAAAATAGGATATAGATTTTGACCATTTTGGTCTAAAATAGGGTATGTTTTGTGCCCTTTGGCCTGGAATTTGGTTTGGCTGTTAGACGAAACTATTTTACACCATGAAACATCGGGAATTTGAAGCCCTTTTTCATGCCACAAAATGTTTGCGCAAAATGAACCCCATTCCTGGGTAGCTGAAGTCATGTCATTAGACCTGTGTATTAATTTGATCGGTTTGAAAATAGGGTATGGTAAAATCACATATTGTGGTCTGAAATAGTGTTAACGGTTTCAAGAAGCAGGCCGCACACCCCTACCAAAATTTCAGGGTGTACTCCCCACTCCGGGCGAGGTTGTGCGTATGTTCAGAGTTATCTTTCCTCGACACAGCAAATGCAGTCGTTGATTTGTCAACCTAAGTCCAAGTTCTTCCCAAGATCTTAAATTATAGGCAAACTCCTGATGAAGCCTTTCCTTTCTAGTCCAATCTCGTAAACCAGGAAATTGTGCGGGACAGACATCAAACTCGTTCGAATTTACAAACTACAACAATACGGCCCTGGGTGGCCAGAGGGGTTTTTCCCTTGAAGAGGAGCGCTGAGGCACGAACGAAAATGTTTTCTTTTTTTACTCCGCGGGTTTTTTTGTCGTCGCGGCTTGCCGTTCACAGTTTGCGCCAGGAGTAAAAAAAAAAACCTCTCACCCAGCGGTACTATAAAAAAATACTTATATTACAGTACATTTCATACACAGGACGATTCACATCAAACATAAACAAAAAATATTATCGGGCACTAAGCAATACCCTCGCTCTCTTTAAAACTACAATAGCTCGCCGACTTCGCCGAACCTTCTCGCGGACAACAAACTCTGTTCACTTTACTATCGTGTCATTTTCACCCAGTATAAACAAAACACTTGAAAATACCCTCTTGATACAATTACAATCACCCACTGTTTTCTTTACAAACAAACAGGAAATAGTGCTCATTAATGTGGATGATCTTATCTTTCGTCTACATTCTTAATGGTTCTCGAAATTTCTCACAACACTGAAGCAGACAAAGTTCGTTTACAATTGTTAGAAGATATCATTCCTCGTCTTGAAATTAAAAGCCTATATTTTTTGTCACGATGTCCAACGCGAAAGTCTCGTGCGCCCATCAGCAAAAAATAATGTAATATTTTTGTTTATACAGCACCATTCGCGGGCTGACATAGCAAAAACTCCCAAATCAGTCCTCATACTAATAAACTTGCACCATCAACCCTTTCGTTAACGATTTTCAAATATTTAAAAAAGTCAAAACTGACACAGCCACCACTGATCCCAAAAATATTTGGTCACTATTTCAAAGCAATACTTTTCCTCTCGTAAACTAGTGGCCCGCCATCTTCTTGTCGCGACTTCCACTCCTCGCATGTGAGACTAATGAGTTCTGTCGTTAGCCTAGCATGGCCAGACAAGCTTAACGGAATATCAGGTCACACGACAAACCTTTTACGTAGCTGTAAAATGTCATTTAATCTTTTTATTCAATTGCTCGTACGTTTTGAAAACTAATTGTACATGTGATGATACTGGTTTTCATCCGCCTTCAACAAGTGAATGATTTTTCAAAAGGTAATTACAGGTCATTCAGCAATACTCTGCCTCCAGTTAAACAAGCTCGCCGCCTTAGATTATCGCGGCTTTTCCCCTCAAAGCGTGAAAATGACCAGCGCATTCGCGACAAAAAGCTTCAAGACTGTGGCTCAAACGCGTCCTGCTCGTAGTTGTCTACACCTCCCATCAACAAAAGCTTCAAACAATGTGACTCCAATCAAACGCGACCCTGTTCGTGCAGTTTGTCAAAGAAATACACCTACGCAAATAAAAAAACATTTAAACAACAAACGGGTCTTTCATATTATTTTGACACGCAATTTCTCTCCATGTAGCTCAACTAATATGCCAATCTTCTTTGAGGCATTGCACTTGACACCACTGTCAATGAAGCGAAACAATCGAACAATGCCATATCATGTTCAGTTATCAAAGAATTGTTACAAAAAAGTCCTTACGAAGGGAATGTTAAGAATGCTTCGACGACGACAATTAATGGGCACTTGCGCAAGCGCAGTCACCCATTAAAAAATGGAGCCGCATCGGGTAAAGAAGCGTTTTTCAAACCTCTCAGCTGAAGAAATTAGCCGTATGGTTGCCGAAGAAAAGATAAAATATACTCAAAAAGGTAAACGTTTGCCTCTGTCTTGACCAAACCGTAAAATCATAATGAGTATTTTTTAAGCTTCAGTGGCTTGAAATCAGATTTGGTTGTTTCGCTTCCGGTGTGTATTTATTAAAAACCTTTGGCGTGTGTTTTGCTCATGAACTCAAATTGTCTTCTCAGTCTTGCTTGGTTTGCTATATACAGACCAGCTAAGTGCAGTATAATGACTGATCCCTCGGGAAACAGTTACTTTTTGTTTTCCCTCGAATCTCGATGTTTCTCTCGACTTCGTTCTCGGGAAACAATCACGAGAATTCTCGCGAAAAAACAAAACTAACTGTTTCCCTCCTCGAAACAGTCATTACGTGTATATTATGTAACTTACATATTAAAAAAAAAATTAATTAATGATGATAATAAATTAATAATAAAATAGTCTACGTAATAATTTAATATAAATTATACTTTGTGTTACTATAACAACAACTGTGTATATTATCGTAATGTAAATTATGTAATCGAGTATTATGTAGCGTTTTATATTATATCATAGGTAACTATACGTGTCAATTGTGGCAATTAAAGACAAAGTGCGTGACCATTGCAATCCTACATTTGCATTATGGGATAGCATTCCAATAGCACTTTTCACACGGTTAAAGGCCATTCTCGACCCCAGAGCCTCCGCGTTTTTTGACTACGCAAGACGCGGCTACTGGGGAACTATATACGCAAGCGTAGCCAAAATCTGGCTATGTTGACACAGCGGCAAAATTGAGTGGCGGGGCGCCCGACCTGCTAAACTCATTTCCAATACAAACATAATGGCGCAATTCAAAAATTCCGATTTGTTTTCATTTCCGCTTAGATAAGGCCGTCCACGGAACAGATAAGGTTTTTACCTTGAAAACAATTCCGAGAGGAGAACTTCTCTTTCACATATCCTTTTTTAGCAAACTAATTATCTTTTCCACAATAGTGAATTTATATCGCCTCGAAGTCGAGCGATCGTAAGTGAAACCTAAACGATAGCTCAAAGAGTTTATGTTTCACTTACGATCGCTCGACTTCGAGCGATAAATTCACTATTGTGGAAAAAGATAATTAGTTTGCCCCTAAAAAAGATATGTGAAAGAAGAGTCTCTCTCGATGTTTTCAAGGTAAAACCTTATCTGTTCCGTGACGGCCTTATCCACGCGAAATGAAAACAAATTCGCGGAATTTTGAATTGCCGCCATTATGTTTGTATGGAAATGAAGTGAGCAGGTTGGCGCACGCGCACTCATTTTGCCGCTGTGTCGGCTTTGTTGACTTGACAGCACATGCTCTACAATCCAAATCCACAAAATGGCCGGCGCTATTGTTTGTTGTGGCGTGTCTCTCGGGATCGTGCACGAGAGCACGCAAGAATGCTTAGTTTAATTTATTCAAATGATCTTTGAATGCATGCTGTAGTTGTCCATGAAGGACACTCCTACGTCCGTCGTTTCGTTTATCATTAGCACTTTTATTGTGAACTAAGGGGTAAGTTCGCTTTCATTTTGCTGTCCGTTGTAAAGACTGATTCTAAGACTGGACTGTAATTATATTTTCTGCAGTGATTTGACGAAACCTCAATTGTAAGCGTCAAGTTGGTGTATTTGAAAACCGTCGAAATCCCCGATAAATAAAACAATTGCTTTTTCGCAGTTCATCCAAACAATTATATGCGATCATATAGGTTGGATAGATAAGAATTGCAGCAACGGCAAATGTTTACGTTCGTATTACACGGTTTTCGGGGTTTCGCTTATGGTTGTTGCAGTTCTCGAAACTTTTCTTTTCCGCGCCATTCTCAACCCCAGCCGCAGGGACTAAACTCGCGCCCCAAGTTCAATTTTACGCGCCGTAGCAGATTGACCAATCGGAAGCGTTTTTATTGTTTTCAAACGAACGCCAATCACAACAGGCTCTCTCACAGAGTTCCCCAGAGCTCTTCTCGCCGTTAGTCATGCGCAAAAGAGAAGAGCTCAGGGGTCGAGATTGGGTTTAAACAAGAAGTTCCGGTATAAAAGGGGCCTGGCCTGGCCATTCTCGCACCTAGTTGTCAATCAACCATCAAAGCGTAAAACAGCTGACAAAACAACCTGCGCTTTTTGTACGACCGTTACTGATAAATTTGTTTCATTTTTTTCTAAGAATGTTCTGTAAATAAAACATTAGCAAGTTATATCTTATTTTTGTTAACGATATATTTTGGTTTTATGAGATTTTGAAGCCTGTTTTAGTTTGCAGGACGCTTGACTCAACAACGTGCCACGAATGCAAGAGTACAAATTTGCATTTAGCACACGAAACGTGTGAAATGTGGGAGGCGCCAGTTTATATCTTGACTTCACAAACGCTTTTCGAGTGGGATATTTTGAACATTTGACAGGATATTTTAATATGCTAATGAGCCATTGAGAGGAACCTAATGCGCATGCCTCTACAAGATGCCATAACCCCTTTAACTTGTTGATATTTGCATAACAATACAGTTGAAACATAGAAGCGAGCAATTTCGGGCACAAGATGCAAAACATCGTGTTTCTTGAGCTCCTTCAACTCTTGGTATAAACCAGTTTTAAAATGTAGAAGACTTACAATTCTTCTAGTTTTACGTTGTTTTTAGAACAAATTGTAAACTAAGTTTTCTCTATTTATAAAGAATAGATTCGCATGAGCAACAGAGAGATCGTCTTACGATCTTTACGGCAAACTTTGACTAAAAGAGTTGTATATGTACTTCTTCTCTGTTTTAAAACTGTTTGTATTCTAACATGGTTCAAGGAGCTCAAGAAAATCACGATGTTTGACAGCTTGTGCCCGAAATTGCCTCCGCTTCTATGTTTAACTGTATTGCATTTCTTTTTAGTAATCATTTTTACCCTTATTTAATTAATTAGTTATAGTCTAGCTAGTTAGTTATTGAGTTAGTGAGTTCAGTTATTATTGCATATTTGTAAACGCGTTGAGATATTTAAACGCGCAGAAAAGAATTTAATTATTATTATTATCATTGTTATGCAAATATCACATGTTAACCGTGAAAAGAACTATTCACCTTGATTTCTGAGCATTTCCGAAGATTTGCTGAAGATTTGTCGGAAGATTGTCAATGATATTATGGAATACCGATAATTGCCAGACGAAGGCAAGAAGTAAAGCAATAGGACATATAAAGTCTATTCGCCAGCAAATAATATTATATTATCCTGTGGTTGTTCTTTTTAACTAGAGCCATTGATTCGTACTGTTCCATGTACGTCATTCGTCTCTCACTTGGCGCAATGTACGTACATGCATATTCATACGTTATAAACTGTTAATTACTTTCACCACCTCTTTTCAAACTGATAATTGCGATTTAAAACCTGTATCCAAGGAAACGAAAAAAACAAATAGTTACCGCCCTGTATTGCTGTTGTCGTTGTATGGAAAACATAGTCGGCTATTGTTCTGTTCTCGAACTCGCAACGCAGCCCTTTGTGCCCCAAGTTCAGATATCAAATTCTCCATACTTCTTACTATACCCTTTCTTATACTAGTTTGTGAGAATTTGTAAGTCCATCAGGACGACTTTTCGGGAAAAGCATCACGTTCGTCAAAGTGAGTAGTTTCGCGTTTGTCGTGAACGTGTGAATTGTGTTTCTTTTTTCTGGTGGATTTGAATAGGAATCGACTTCAAGCTGACGTTTGCTTAATATCTCTAATAATTCTCACCAGCTGTCTTCTTGATAATGCTTGTTATTGTTAAGGAGAAATATAGTGTTGATCATTGTTGTTAAATCAAAGGTTTGCCGCTTCCGTTATCAATCGAAACATATTTCAACTCAGTCAGTGATACCAGCGAGCAATCGGAGCGACAACGAATAAATATTCCTCGTCAAGAAATTTGAACGAAAAATCCAAGAAGGAGAATTAACCATGAGTTTGATCATTGATGTCGAAAAGTTCCCAAAACTTATCGTCGATATTTGAGCAAATTGAGCAACAACAAAGACCCAGAGCATTTTCGGCCACGGAACCTAACGCAGCCAAAATCCACAACCAAGAAAGAAAGCCAAGATCAGCCACAGTAATGGAGGCACAGCCGGCTAAAAGCCGCAGTACCCTCGGACGTCGATCGAGTGATCCGACCAGCTATAAGCGCTTTGCAGTTCAGCCTCGAGGACGTTTTCGAAGCGCTCCCTGTCCTGCGATGGATCTCACCCAATTACAAGGCGAACTCGACTGACTGATGCGGCTAAAAAGCTCAGCAACGAGGAACTTGGCTTGCTATACGAGGATGTTCTTAAGCCTGTAGATGTTTATTCCATCCTGCAGGAACACAGAAAAGAATTAAAAAGTGATGAACAAGACCGGTGAGATGGATAAAGGCGAACTCGTTGCCATATACATTTTGTCAGCTATGTTTTTTTCCGAATCGTAATTCTGTATAATTGTTATGTAGCTTACGAACTATTGACCCAAGTCGAATTTTTGTGTTAAAATGTATCGATATTGTTCAGTTAATTTGGTGATTTTATGAGGTCGCTTTTCAGCGACTGAACATACGACGAACGACAGAAATATTTGTTTTTTAAGGAATTACAGATCTATAATTTATTTAAGGAAGCAGCGTGGCCGAGCGGTTGGGCGTCGGACTTGTAATCCAGAGGTGCCGGGTTCAAGCCCTCCACCCTACCATTCACTGGATTTGTTCTCGGTTGCCCCGAGTTCAACTCCTGGGCTGCGCTCTGTAAATAGCCAACTGGTCTGCCTCCAGCCAGTTGGAATTTTCAACCATGTTATGTTATGTTTATTTGAAATATTTGCATGTTTCTATACACGGCCCCACAAGCTTCTAGCTTTAATACAAACCGTGTATAAATAAAGTTGATTTATTTATTTATTTTCATTTTTTAAGTAATAGCAGAATGATCGCCGCGACCTGCGATCAAAATCGCCGATATCTGGCATGTCAAATATCGGCGATAAAATTCGACAGCAATCGCCAAGTGTGTACGCTACCGCAATTGAAATCGCCAATCGCCCAACCATTCAACCAAGTACCGAATCGGCAGAAAAATCGTCGGATGAATCGCCAAGTGTGCCGCAGCACGCAGCGACGAAATTCGCTGGCGATTTTCGCTGGCGATCAAATTAGCTGCGACGAGCGTATAAAATCGCCTAAATTATCTTAGGTATATTTTTTAAGTTTTTAGCCTTTAGACTTTGTACAGCGCATTTGATCATATTCATATGTAATTTTCGCTATATAAATATTATTTTATTTTTTACGCGATATAGTCATGGCGACGTTTTGTGCTTTGTAACTTGAATTATAGAACGAGTTTTGAAATAAACTGCAATGATTGTATATTATACTTTTGTCGCTGCGTCTCTGTTATTTTAGCTAAAGTATCTGACTTGCATTGTTGGACGATAACAACATTTTTTTTCGTTAAATTCAATGAAAATAAATTTAAAAAAAGGCTACTCTATTACGGGAGTAATAGAATCGCAAATTTCTTATTTTTTTCGCAGGATCGCAAACATTTACCATTTTTTGTGTGTATGTTTTCTTGACTGCAAAACAGTCGTATTTTTTGCGTTGGACTGTCAAACGAATGCGCGCGGTCTTTGAACGAAATGTCTGGAGCGAGTGTGTAAACGAAGAGTGGCACTGGGAAGAGACGCTGAAATTCTCGCCTCACACGCCCAACAGGCGCGCGAGGCTCGCGCGCTTTGCACGCGAGAATCCACGCTTTCGGCGCCTTGCGACCAGCGAGAAAAAACCGACTGTTTTGCATTCTATATGTTTTCCGAAATTTCATCCTTTAGAAAACTGTACCCATCAATGAAATCCTGACCTTTATTTCTCTTGGTATTGTAACAAATGCGAATTGCATCGACTATTCGAATAGAGTGTGCAAATATTTCCCGCGCTTCCCCCTCCCCCCCCCCCCCCCCCCCCCCTTCACCCAGTACCCCGTCCGCTCGCTTCTCTCGCTAACCTTACTTTAATAATAAAGCATGTCGTAGTTTCCTTTTTAGAAAGCTCGCCTTCGTTACGTAAAATGTTTCTTTTTTCGTGACGAAAATAAAGTGGTGATATGTTTTGTTCTTCGCTGGAAAGCCAAAGGCGTGCTGTTCATGTAAAGGTTGCTACTAAATTTAGCGATTTTACATTTCCGAGGTTTAGCGACCTTTTAATTTAGCGATTTTTTCGAAAATTTAGGAATTTTGTGTTCGTAGTGATTTTTAAATTTAGTGAGTACATGATTTAGCGATTTTTCATGACATCGCTAAATTCGCTAAATGTCAATAGTAGCCGGCCGCTAAAAGTAGTAACCTTTCGATATATTCAAACATTTTTACATTGTTGTTTGATTTTTGTCGTTTTGTGTGGTTGGTTTGTTCTGGTATTGTCGCCCCATGTAGCCTGGAGAACAGGCAGTTTTTGGGAAAGTTATTGTTTCTATTTTATTTTATTTTGTTCCTGTGAGCCACCGTAAGAACCTCCACTAAACTACCTTTTCTGCAGGCTACGCTCCTCTGTAACCAGTCTTATTATTTCGCTCCCAGGACCGGCCTTTCTTTTTGGCCGCCTTATGGGCAGAGGGCCTGGTAAACAATAACGGTGAATACTTCAAATAATAAGTGTAATTTCTTTTTCAGGAGTCTCCATATCACCAGCTTGTTTCCCCGCTGAATTTAATTATCACGCTAGTTACAAGGTATGGACCTCGTTCCCAGGGTCTACTCCGCTTTCAAGATGGCGGCTGGGCGCGGAGAAGACCCTCTTCTCTGCGCCCAGCCGCCATCTTGAAAGCGGAGTAGACCCTGGGAACGAGGTTGTCACAAAGCAACGGCTTCTCTAAAATGTAAGAAAAATGTGCAATCTCAGAGAATAGTATTAAAGTTTTTTTTTTACATTACGGACAGTCCCCTCCGTCCTGAAGGACAATCGAACGAGAAACCAAAACGTCGGACAGTCGGCAAATTCTCGTTGAAAGTCTCCAAAGCGTTTCCGTCATGTTGCTTAGCAACCGACGAAAACTGCGGGCTCATGACTCCAACTGTTAACGCTAGTTGTTTCCAGGACTGCTCGGACTGCTCAGGGCTTTGAGCCTATCACCACACTGCTACTTTGTGTAATAAGTCACCATTTGTCTCGTTTCACAGGTATTTTGGGCAGAGTGATTTAGCTGATCCCGGATAATGGCGGACTTCTCCTTGTTCAGATATAAGCAACTTCTGAACAGAAAATGACGTTGGTTTGGCCAGTTTGTAGAAGCATCTGGCTAAGGTTACTAACAAGTGAGAAATCAAGAGAAATAAACTGTATACTAAAATCCAGCCTCACAGAAACTTCTCAAGGAAACACAGATACTAGTCCATACACTGACTGGCCAATTCAAACCTCTGGCATGAAGTTGAAGACGTGGATCATATACAGCTGTTTCGAGAAACGTTGTCGGAAAAAGCGCACGCGACAATCCCGAAAGGTAATCGGGATATGGATGGTACGTTCCTGTGACACTGTAGCTGTCGAACATACTTTTGTTGGTTTCTTTTAGCACTCGCAAACATACGTCCATGGCGTCTCGTGCCATTTTCTCAGATTTCCCTGAAAATGCTGAAGTCAAGGGAAAACGTGAACTTAAAACTACCCACAATACCTTTCGGGATTGTCGCGTGCGCTTTTTTCCGACAACCTTTCTTGAAACAACTGTATATGTGAAGAATTTTCGTTACGGAAAACTGAAAACGTGACTGTATGCTCCCCAGTACATTATCTACATCCCTCATATTTGAGCAGTAAAGTCCTTTCCTGAGCATGTTGAGTTTACAGACTCATCAGGGATGACAGCGAACAGAAACGAACTAAATACTTCAGTTCAAAGCATGATCTTTAATTTTCAGGAAAAGTTGAAATAAAAAATAAACGTTTAGTTCAGAGGAGAGTTTTACATTGGACAACACTCCTTCATACATTAATGCATAATAAAGTAAAAGTTACGATTAAGTACAGGTAATGTCAACTCTTTGATATGTAACACCAAACTCGTCAGCAAAAAAAAAACCGATCATGAATGGACCAGATAAAATGCGATGTTGTGTTAAAAGTTTTATGAACGAAAACGAAATGTTAAAAAAAAGAAGAAAAAAGAAAATGGGTTTGTTTCAAAAAGAAAAACAAAATGGTTTGTTCCTTTGATATTCTTAACAAGAAGAACAAGTTTTTTTAATATTAATTATGGGGTAGTTGTATGAAACGAAAACGAAATAGTAAGACAAATAAAAAAAATAGATTTGGTTAAAAAAACTGGGTTGTTGCCATTCGATGTTCTTCAGAAAGAGGACATGGTTATTACTCACTAATTATGGAAATTGTTTGAAAGTAAACATTTTGCCAAAGTATTAGCAGATAAAAACAAATAGAATAGCCGTTTGTTTGTCCAGTACAAAACAAAACAGGAGAAGAGAAATATATGACGTCTCACTTCCAGATTACAAACTAGTGTGTAGTCATTGAATTATGATTTTAAAATGTCCCAATTATTATGACAATGAAAGAGTAAACCGAGCATGTAGATATTACAGAGAAAAAAATATGCACGTTTCCAGCCAGTTAAAAATGAAGACGACCAATATGCAAGTGAATTTTTGCCAGAATTATCAAATAGTTCACATTGTTATACAGTTGCGACACAATTTATCGCCACACTATTGTGGGGTCTACACACGTGTGTCAGGCCCTTTGAATCTACTCCCCAATGCTCGCGCGTTTTCTTAGAAGCCCCTGGATGCATCCCCACGCAGTAACTGGAGTGATTCTGTCACTTCTGTGTGAGCCTTGTTGACTGACTTGCACCACTGCTACCTTAGCTCCACCTTTTATTAATATTAAACTCTGCTTGTACTTCCGGTTTAATAGACTTCGGCGCACCATCCAAAACCGCACCTTCTTTTCTGCCGTTCACACTTGGGCTTGTTGGGCTCTTAGCCGCTGTACATTCACATCACATTTCACCGGATGCGTCCCCCCCGGAAAGACTGGCTGGTTCCCCCATGAAGGTGTCCTTGAGATACTGGCAAGGGTTTAATCTGCCCTCGTTATCCACAAGCTGACTATCTTTCGCACACGTATTTGACTAATCGCGCACTTTATCTGGTTTTACTTCGACTTCAGGGAGGGAGAGGATCAGGGAGTAGGGATGTCCGCCGCGGAGGATGAGAATCCGAGGTGGATGGCCGGCTCAGAATGAGGCTCGCTGTTGTTCATGATGAGGTATCCTAGCAGACCTGGACATGCGAGCCATGACCGCCTTGAAGATCATCCATTGGTTGCAGATACTAAGATGGTGACCGGTTCTGTTTTCACTCTCGCTGTCTGTCTAGAAACTCCTACTTCCCTACAAAAAATCAGTGACACACCAAAGGTTATTTCCCGAAAATATGGTGGGTGGCGGGCGGGAACCCGGATGTAAAGGGGGCGGGAAGTCTACGGGAGGCGGGAACAAGAGGACGGAGGGAACTGGGATTACCAAGGTGGCGGGGAAACGGGAGAAATGAGGAAAAAATGCTGTCGCAATATTCATCATCATTTCGCAATGTAGGAAAAGCACCAATAGGTTGGAAGCCACTATGAAAAAGTGGGCCGGGAAACGCACAACGGTAGTAAAATGTACGAAAATGTCGCGGCAAACTACTGGCCCCTCACACTGCCACCCTACCCCGCCCCTCCCCCCCCCCCACCCGCCCCCCCCCCCCCCTCCCCCCCCCCCCCCCCCCCACCCACCCCTCCCTACCACGAAAAAAAAGGTCACGCCTTTTGGTTGAAGGTGTTCGTTGTAAAGCTACAACGAATAAATGCATACATTAAGCCCCCCGCTCGCAAAGAATCAACGATAGCTCTGACGTAGGGGACATTGTGGAAACAAAACAATTTTTCATTCCCCATTTAGCCTTCGGCTCGATTTTCCAGCCGTTTTGTGACCCCAAACCAGACTCTCAAAAACACGGCTGGAAAATTAGAATTTCCCCCCCCCCCAAAAACAGTTTTCGCGTGCTTTCCTGACGTCAAGTTTTGCTTCCGAGAGACAAAAGTTTCTCTCTCTGCTGGTTAAAACTGGAAAAACATTTGATTTCCGTCACAAGAAAACAACTCGTCTAAATGCACAACGCGCAAAAATGGACGGAAGTTTCAATCGCTCCAAACGAAACAATGACAGAAATCTAGACTACGCGAAAATAGTTGTAAGAGCGAAAGATAAACATGATCTCTTGGAGTTCCTGACCGTTCTTTACTATTTCTGCCAAAATCAACGACTAAAGTGAATCGAAACAGCACAATCTTTTGAGAAACGGACTGTAGATGCTACGTGACTTGTGGATTTCTTCTAAATTTGTTGTATGCTATTTTATTGGAAAATGGAATTTTCTCCCCTACCGTTACATTGTACACGACGCGATATTTAATAAATTCGCCATTTTGCGCGTGCATTAGACAGTTGTAAAGCCAGTTCAATTGAAAACGAAATTGCCGGCAAATTCCTTTTGCATGATGATTAACTGGAAGATTTAACTCATATGCGCTGCTGAACACAATCATGTTTTTATACCCACTCATAAGCAAGAAACTAAGTTGTAGTGTTTTGAGTTCCTACCTTAACTTCTTCACTAAGGCGGAGTCGACTTGCTGGAGGCGTCGAGACTTTTTCTACTTCAGGTTGCGCTTTGCTTTCGTAGTTGACCTCTGCACGCAGCATTAGATGCGCAACTATTAACAACAGTAATTGTACAAGCCACGGCTCCTCAACAGCCATGGATGTGATGCAGACCCAATAAATGCGACAGCGACATCTCTGCGGCGTTGTCACATCTTGATTGCCGCGCGGCACTACGGACTTCGAATCTTTCAATCTTGCGTATCATATGGGAATAATTTGTGACTGACATGAACGTTGCGCACGCCCAGCCATGGCCGCAATCCCAAAAGCCAGGAGTGGATCTGGAGACGAATTAATATTTGTCAATGAACATCTGGATGACGTTACAGTTGCTTGATTAGAGTTAGAAGTATGGGTAGGACTGGGAATCTAGTTCAGTGAGGTTAACCAACAGTCGGCCTGGATTGCCCATAGTGACGATAGCGAACGTGTCGTTCAAGCGAAGCCCTAGTTCGTTTCGTCTTTCGTTTGCTTAGGGTATATGCCCGCGGGAGGAATGCAGAGAGAACAGAGAAAACGGCCGATGTCTCCACAAAGGGGCAGGGACACTGAAAAGCTAAACTTAAATTCCCTTGGACTGATTCTGAGTCAAGAAAAGAGGACAAACACCCCTGTCGAAGAAAGCAGTTCACTTTATATCACACACAAGTACAAAAACATAGCTTCCTAATACAGTGTTGAGACCGCCCCAACTGTTACATTTAAAAATTATTGTGATAATACGAGCAAGTTCTTTAATGCCACTGCCAGTGAAAACAGGCTGTGCCGTTAGCCACTCAACACACTTTATGTTGGCTTTACCCATCACGTGGATAGACCAATCAGAAAGCAATTTAGTCTGGGAGCCACGCGACGTGACCGACAAAACAGCAACCTGTATGATACCAACTCAAACATCCTAATACCTAACACAGGGCATTTCCAAAGTGACGTTTCAAGTATGCCATTTCACGAGTTGCTGTGTAGCCTCCAATTTCAAAACGAGTCCAGGTACAAAACCAAGTCAAATTGATAACGAGATGTTTGATTTGCATTTGAATGAACTCTTTGAGTTACAACTTAGTTTTCATATGAAAGGTTTTGCACTGCGACTCGTTTTGACAACAGAGAGCTCATAACGAGAACTCGGAAATGGGCCTATTCTAGAGATTCAAACACAAACAAGTCGAACATAACATAAGCGAACGTCAGAGCATGATCCGATTTCATTCTATGTACACGCTAATAACATATTCGAAAGTCCGCGAACTTTGAAAGACGTTTGTCGTTGTAGGACGAAGAACTTGTAGAATCTTCCAAGTATCCAAAACACCTTTTCAGCATTCTGCAGAGAGTTGTTTAAAGGTCTTCAAAAGGTTCTTCCATTATGGAAAGGTCGCTACTGAGGTAAAAAATAATTTGGGGACCACGTTCTGCGGACGGAGTTTTCCAATGATCCAATGGCTGCTAATGAGTCCTCGCGCAGCCGTTATTTGTCGTGGTCTAGCGCACAGGGCAGACGAAGGATAAAGTCACGCACTGGAGGAAAGTCAACGCACTGGGTTTTTGTTAAATTGCGTTGCGTCGACGACACCAAATAACAGCCGCTGAGAAGATTATGGCTGCCACGACTCACAGCCTGTAGCAGAATGCAAAATCATATTTCGTGTTCACAGGCCTACTAGTCATTTGGATGATTTACACTACTTCGCGTCTTCGTTACTTCCGGTCTAACGTTACTTCGCGTCTTTCGTCGCTTCCGGTCTTCGTCACTTTCCCCGGTCTTGGTTACTTCCCGGAGTGTGTCTCGTTTACTCAGTGTTCGGTACTTCCGTGTTTACGGTCAAGTTTGAACGCAATAATCTGAACAAACCCAACACAAACTCGGACCGCATTAACTTTTTCCAACTACATCAAAAGCAGCAATGTGCTGAATTGAACATTGTTCATCATGTATCTCTCATCTCTGAAGGCGCGATATACCGTGATATCTTCTCTCGGAAGGTATGTCGGCAATGTTTTCATTCTCGTCTTAATGATCGATTCTCTGTCCTTGTTCAATCTTGTTACATCCGTCGAGGACACGTAGAACGTGAGCAGGTCAACCAGATTTCCTGTTCGGGTTGGTTCATGTGCTCTGTGGAAGAATGAAACAAGTAAGTAAAATCGGAACCAACTGCAACAAGGAAAACACACACTGATTACTAAAAAAAATACAAAGAAAAAGTTCAACCCATTTTACCACACCGCTTCATTTCAATCTAGAGTATGCGGAATTGCGTAGATCCTCGCTAGGGCCGTGGTGTGAGGCGATATATAAATCACATGCGACGTACATAAAAAACTTACCATCAAATCGAATGGGAAAACAAACGTGTGAGAAAGCCACAAATGAGGCGGTAATAATCAACAAAAACGGGACCAAGGCCAGGTTTAAGATTAGGCGGAAGCTTGATGGTGGTATTCTCGGCAAGTCAAAGCACTTGCACTCGAGACAGAGCAGGCTTTTTAGCAATTGTAACAAGTTTAGTTGGATAATAAATCCTTTCGAATCCACAGTTGTCGCTACCGATATTTTTTAACACTTACAACAATTAAATACAAGTAAACCTTGACAGTAAAAAAGGTTTTGTTTTCCCCACCAGTGTCACGAGACTTAACCCTTTCACTCCCAGAGTCAAACCATTTGTCAATACATGTGTTGGTTAAACTTTAAGTATGTGGATGAAACCCTAGTGTGTGATCGTCAACATAGTAAATGAATGAAAGTATTGATCAATGACTATTCATGTGGTATGGTTATTATGCGTAGTACAAGCGTAGGTGTGGTTCTAAACTTGAGTTCTAGTGGACTGATGGAAAACCTAGTGTGTGACCATTTCAAATGAAAGCTATTGAGCAGTACTGTCATGGGGTACTGTTTATTGATGCTGTACAAAGGTGGTCTAACTTTTGAGTCATGTGATGAACCTAGCGGTCGACCATTCAAATGAACACAGCTATTGGAGCAGTACTTTTGTCATGTAGGTAACTGTTTCATATGATGTACAAAGGTTTGCGTTCTAACTTTTGAGTCTGTGGATGAAAAACCCTAGCGTGTGACCAATTCAAATGAAAGCTATTGAGCAGTACTTTGCATGTGGTAATGTTATTTTGAGAAAGTTCAAGATTTTTTTTTTGAGCACTCGAGGGAGTGAACAGGTTAAGTCTGATCTTGTTATGCACTACGCTCATCACCTGTACCTGTGTTCTTCCCGTGAAGAACCATCACTCAGCGGCGTTGAAAGAGACTCTAAACACCACAAGAGAAAATGTTTATCAATGTCATGTTGTTTTGTGGGTGGAGAGCCATTGTTACGATTTAGTTTGTAAATATAGCGGTTGACCGGCTGTGTGAGGTCTGGAACCCAGAAAGCTTCGGAAAGCGATCGTTAATACTCGGCGACGCGATGGGATGTTTTGAAAATTTCCGAATTTTCTCGGCCGTCCCAGATCCCAGTACATTTTCGTTTCAAGACCACTCGCCTCCAGACGACCGCGTATTAAAAATTCAAAATGGCCAACACATGTGAGACACGTGAGAGCCCCTGACTGTGTGTATTATATTCCAGTTGTTACGAGAGAATAAAAACATCACCTGGTGTCAGTCATCCATTATCCCTATCGTTCTTCTGAGGATTACTGCTTGTGAAAAGAGACTGGATGCAATAAGACGAAACTGAAAAACAAAACCTTCATTAGTGTGTACATCGCTAACTTCTAGTTACCTAATAAAATATGGTTTTCTATGTTCTATCAGAAAATGATGCACTCTTGAGGTCTAGAAAAGCATTAAGTGCATGTACGAAGTCCGCTAGCGAGTGCATTCAGCTGCTTTTCTAGATCCTCAAAAGTGCATCATTTTCTAATAATCAAATAATTGATTGTAATATGAGTAACGCGATCCATCCTCGTTGGTCTTTCCTCGTGGCCTCATCATGAGCCACTGTCTGTTGACAGCATCTTCTGTGTGGGTAAAGAAAAACAACAACACAGTCAGCGAGCACACATCATTGATTGAACTATCAAGTGGACGAATCTCAAAAGATTAAGTTAAGTGTTCAGTTTTCAACACAAAGGTTTGAAGGTTTTGAGTTTCAATGTTTTAGGGCGACTATTGTTTGACGACTTGTGTGTTTTACGGAGGAAAAACGGAAAATAGAGTTCCCTGTAGTGTACTTAAGAGCTTCATACGGGTCATAGACCTGGCCAGTTTTTCGTGGAATCTAAAACAAGAAACACATTTCGTAAAAATGTCATTGTTGTTTCATAACGTGGTATTAAAGATTTTGGAGATTTAATAATAATATTTCATTTTGTCGCACTTCACGATGTACAGTCACATTGGACTACATCGTGACACTCACATCGTGAAACAAACTATAATATACTTTATTAATTTGTTTCAAACACATATCTAGAATAACTATTCGTAATCATTAAAAAGTTGTGTTTCGTCCTCTGAGGTTTTGTTTCGAATGTGTTGGTAGAAACCAAAAATCCACTCCACGAGTTTGAACTTACATCTCCAGGACAGTGTAACAGGCATCTGTGCAACACTGATACAAACATAGCTGGGGGGGGTTTAGTGTCGGTGGGGGAGGGGGGGGAGGGAGGGGAGGGGTTGGGGGGGGGTACGCACAAAAGACCAGATAGATAGCCTGAGGACAGAAACTAGACATGACAGACAGTGTAACCTGTAGACAGAACAGACATACAGTCGTTACCTGTAGACAGACAGACATACAGACAGTGTACCTGTAGACAGAACTTCAGACGATAGACACAGTGTACCTGTAGACAGCACACCCAAGACAGACATAACAGACAGTGGTACCTGTAGTACAGACAGTGTAACCTTGTAGACAGACAGACATACAGTGTATCCCCTGTAGACAGACAGACATACAGTGTACCTGTAGAACAGACAGACGTTGCTTAATGTTACAGTGTACCTTTAGACAGACAGACAGACAGACCATACAGAACATACAGACCAGTGTACCTGTAGACAGACAGACATACAGTGGTACCTGTAGGACAGACAGACAGACAGACATACAGACTAGACGAGTTGTACCTGTAGACAGACAGACAGTACAGTTGTACCTGTAGACAGTACAGTACATACAGACATAACAGTGTACCTGTAGACAGACATAACAGACATACAGTGTAACCTGTAGACCAGACAGACTAGACAGTGTACCTGTAGTACAGACAGACAGACAATACAGACAGTGTACCTGTAGACAGACAGACATAGCAGACATATCAGTGTACCTGTAGACAGACAGACTGTACAGAAACGCCTGACAGTACCTTTGTTTTTTGCGTATTAAATATCGACATCGTCGTAATAAGTGTTCTCGTGAAGGTCTTGGACAACTGAAATGATGAAATCAAGAGAACTAATATTACTCAGCATCAACTGCTAGCAAAGCGTTGAATTGCCTTTCTTACTATAATCAATACGTTGTTTTCAATAAACACGTGACGAGAAAGAGAAATCGTCGTGAATTAGCAAAAATGTCACGAGAGCTTAATCACAGACGTTATTGAGGCGAGCAGAATAATTATGGTAAGCCACAGTGCAAAACCAATAAAGCAGTAGAAAAAGAAGAAACAGTGCTTGGTGGTTTTAATTGCGTAGAAGGAACAAACACCAAGAGGCTAATCTCCCTAAAAAGTTTCGCTTTTACAGAATGTTCTTGTTTTTTGGGGCGGCGCTCTTTCACACCCACCAATCCAATGAGTTGGAAAGCTCTCTGTTTTAAGCATTTTAAAACTTGACGTTACGTGACAAACAAGTCGAATAATTACGTGTCCAAATAAGAGATATATGCGACTTCCTGTTGCCGTTCTCGTGGGCTCAAAAAACGTCTGTGGCTTAAAGGAGCTATGTCACGATATTTTAAGTTGCAAAATCACCTTCAAACTAAAAGAAAGCTTCAAAATAATAGTGTTACTAAGGTAGAAAAACACCAAAGAGGTAAATAATAAACCAAAACAGGATAAAAAAGAAAAAAAAAAAAAAACAACAAGAGGATGGTTTAAGATTGGAGAAGATTGAGACGGATTACGAACGACCAACTTGAAAAGTTTTTCGTTAAATTTTTTCAAGATGCCGCCATCACGTGACGATATCTCCTATAGTCCTTGAAGGTGTTCCGTGAAAATTCTCCCAACTACCAATAAAAGAAATGTATGGCAATGAATAAGGAGAATACACATTCGGATCATGCAGTTTTACCTTGAGTGTACTGGGGGGAGAAAGCAGAAAGTCATTCCAGTCTCATCTTGGGTATGCTAGATTTGCCAGGATTTCCACCAAACAGATAATGTAACCTTATGATGTCATCATAAACTAACTGATGAGCGAATCTAGGACACGGTTCAACATTCTGCCATCTTGGTCCATGTATTGCTGACCCATGTTCTCATTCTTGTAAACACAAGACCTGAAAGAGACGATTACAATAACAGTACAAGCCCCTTATTAAGCTGCCGAAAACTGTTCAATCTCGGAAACAAATAATGTGTCCGAGGACAAATCCGTGCTTATTATTCAATACATTGTCCGAAGGCCCATATTTTTAATGGTCAAGAAGTCACTGTTACTCTGTCCATCCGTACATGACAGATATCGCTGCGATTGATGTATAGTTTGCCATATTTGGAAGTGCACTCAACATAAGACTCGTCCGACATATTGGAAAGCGCTGGCAGACTTTGAGTGTGAGAGCTTTTATTTTGTGACTTCGATGACAATTTTTGTTTGGAATAGTAAAACAATTATCCTAAACAATAACGCACCCTATTTGGCGCGGAAATATTTAACAATTATCCTGCGAAATCGCCTAATACATGTACTTAGACGACGAGACCGTAGGCCGAGTTGGATAAAATCAGCGATATTCCGCAATATATCACCTGTGTCCCACACTCACCATGTTTTTTTCGCTCCATATCGTAAACCCAAAATGAATTCCTCACTGTCTCCTATCGCTTTCTTTATCCTTACTCAGACCCTATAGGAACAAAAGTAACTTCAGATATGTGATATGCCACAACATTCTCAGAAAAGACTAGTACTTACTGATAAGACATGGATTTCATTAAGTCCTGGATCAATTGTTTGCTCTTCTGAGTAAAACCAGCAGCAGGAACTGTCACAAACAAATTATGATTTATTAGTAGTAGTAATATATATTTTTTACGTGTTTTAGCCAGACTTTATAGTTAGTTGTAGGGTGTCATGATTGAAAACAATTTACAGTACGTACATTAATAATTACTTTCAGTAGAGGAAGAGAAAACAGTACAAGTCAATGTTATGTAGGGGAAAGGGATCTATAAGTAATAACAATATTACCTTGATTACAATCTTTTTTACTTCCATCTAATATAAATGATATTTCGTGGGTGTCCACATTGTATGTGATAAAGTCACTAGACAAGGAAGAAAGCAGAAAACGTCAGCACATTTTACTGACACTTGAGGTTATCATCGTTACATGTAAGATCACAAAAAACTTTTTAACTTTCTCCCTCCTCGATGCTCGTGGAAAAGTGGTTTCAAACTTTGAAGTCTGTGGATGAAACCCTAGTGTGTGACCATTCAAATGAAAGCCATGGAGCAGTACTTTCATGTGGTACTGTTTATTATGCTGTACAAGCTGGCAGTAACTTTTCAGTCTGTGGATGAAAACCCTAGTGTGTGACCATTCAAATGAAAGCTATTGAGCAACTTACTTTCATGTGGTACCGTTCATTTTTCAATGTTTCCCATATGAAAAGTTAGGAAAATTTGTGTTAACATGTACTGTACCTTAAAAACTCTCTTCCTCTTTGTCCAGCAAAGATATATAGAAGCCTTTTCTCCTACAACAAATGCGAAACAAAAACTTTAAAACGTCCCAAAAAGAACTCTAACTTTTATACAATAAAGGGTTGAATTTTCTCCAAATTTTCAGCTCAATCAGATGCTATCCAATGACTTACAGGATGAAACAACATGGAATGTCCTATTCTTGATCGCAGCTCAGGGCAATCATCTCTGTAAAATACAGAAAGAGAAAGCTACATGAACAAAATGATCAGTTATATGATAAACAGTAATTTGCACCTTTCGTTGTTTCACGTGTGTAATTAAAATAATACAAATATTGGAAGCAGCATTGATCAATACATTACTTTTCAAAAGGTACATGCACATGTTCCTTTCGTTACCGCAAATTTTCGTTACGGCGATTTTTCATTTTGCTTTAGAAATTGATATCTGCCATGAACCACCTGATGGATTATTACAGTGTTATCAAACACGCAGATACAAACTGCATACAGCACACTCACTTGAGTTTAGTCCATGTATTTGTTTGGAAGTTATAAGAGTATAATCCACTGAACAAAGTCTATGTGAGCTCTCTCATCTCCGCTCGCACTGATAACACAAAAACAAAACAAATATATTTAATTCCCAAGTGTGACAAGCATCTAAATCAATCTCTCCCTACGTTATTATGGAGCACTGGGTCAGGATTAGCCTGCGTCACAGACGGACTTGACCTCCGGTAATGTCCGTCTGCGAATTAGTGCACAAATCCTTGTTCTAGACCCCCAACGACGTACCAGGATCTGAGTACTTGTCTGTGATTGGCCTTTACATAAAGCTATTGTTCAATTAGCTATGATTTGGTTGTGATTGGCTAAGGGAATTTCCACGCGAGCTAGGACCGGAAGCTAGCGGTAAGCGAGCCTAAAAATAGTACAGTATTAAAAAAATCACTGAAGATATAATGGAGTGCAGCTTTCGAAGCGGTTTAGAGAAAGCTCAGTTTGAATTAACGTAGCTACTCCCAGAACAACGAGAAGCGATCAAATCTTTCTCCAGGGGAAAAACGTGTTTATCAATTTACCCACAGGTTTTGGAAAGTCGTTGATCTTTCAGTGTCTCCCGATTGTCGCGAGTCGCTGATATATGATCGAGTGTTATTGTTGTGATTCCACCTTTACGATCGCTGATGGAGGGACCAAGTTTATATATTTCAGGAGGAAAGATTGCGTGACGAGCCCAAAGAACATCTGCGAGGAGGCTAGGCGATTTGCATGCTATCACGGACTTGGAAGACCCAGAAACTATTCAGCAGGTTTTAAATGGGAACTACCTTGTTCGGTTTGCCCGAGTGTTTGTTTGTCTAAACTAACGCGTTGTAAATATCTGTTTGCCCGACAGGAGACCAAACGTGACCTCTTAAAATTTGCTAGAGTGAACACAGTCGATGGCTCTATAGCTATTCTACTTCAAAATCCTCCTCATAATACAGAAACAATCTTGAAGGGCAAAGTAGGTCAGAAGACCGAATTCAATAGAGAACGGCAAATGTCACGAACTTCGAATAGGCTGTCACGCCTTTTACCATAGCCAATCAGAATAAAGGGGATTTCGAAAGGCCTTTCCGGTATTTCGTTACGTCGTTGGGGGTCTAGAACAAGGATTTGTGCACTAATTCGCAGACGGACATTACCGGCGGTCAAGTCCGTCTGCGACGCAGGCTAGGTCAGGATATGACATAAGACGGATTAGATTTATCAGACAATGAGACAGTTCAGGACTTTTGCGGGGGCTGGGGAGGAGGTGGATACCAGAGGGTTGATGTGTCGAGAGGGAGACCTGAAGATGACTTGGAGAAGGACAATCGAGAAAGAGCAGAACAGAAAATATGAGTTGAAATTTTTGTTGGTTCTTTTGTCTTACTCCAAGGGTTCGCTCTCCTTCCTCGTTTGTAGATTCAAATTTGAATCTGTTCAGTGTAACTCACAAGTTAAACTGAGAATGCCCACTTTTTCCATTTGAAAAAAAAAAACATCTTACCTGGTCAGTAACACGGCCACCAAAAACATAAATAGTGCTTTTCCTCAACATCGATACACATCTGCAAAGTAAAGCAATGTACAGGTTGTAATGTACTGTGTCAATAGGCCCACAATGCGTGCTAAGACACTAGATAAAATGGTCTAGCATCAATAGGCCTGCAATGTGTGCAAAGACACAAGATATTCTCTAGTGTCAATAGACCCACAACCCATGCAAAGACGCTAGATAAAAATGATCTAGCGTGAATAGGCCTACAAGTCCATGTGTGCGAAGATGCTAGATTAATGTTGTAATTTATTTGTTGCACATGTTTGCATCCATTTATTGTTTTCTATGCTCTTGATATTTACATCTAGTGCTAACACACCTGATGATCAAAGATAAGAGGTGGCCCTCCTTCAGATGACGTGTCCTCACTGATAAGCGTCCATTGGTTTGAGGTTATGTCATAAACATAAAAATCACTCTGTAAAAAATGAAAACCAAAACTGTCACTTGATTAACACACAAGGGAAACATGTACTCAGTACATGAATTGACATTGTATATCATATATTTATATAAAGCTGCATGTGGTCTCCCATGCAGTTATAAAGAAGCCAAAGGCATGAGAATACTTAAGAAATGATTGAAAAGCACTTAATTGTAGCACATAGAATATTTTCTGGAAGTCTTCTCAACTGCTTTTCATCTTTTTTGACAGCTCTAGTAATTTGGTTTCTTAATTTGTTAAATACAGTCTGTCACATTACCAGTGTTCCCACTAGTTTTGGAAAACAGGAGTCCCAAGGACCCCCAGTTCCAGTAATTGGGGGTCCTTTCTATTTTTTAAGGGTCCCCTAAGGAGAAAGGCATTTTAAGTGATATACACATCATGTAATATTACATGAAGTATTACCGCTGACCATCAATGAGCCGAGAGTTTGTTCGCTCGTTCGCGTGATTATCATTGTGATTCTTGCTTCGTTTCGAGTTTGCAGCCAATTTTCATAGTTTTCCAGCTTGGAGAGGTAATGAAAAGGTAAAGGAAACTAGTGAAGCTTTAACATTGTTTCTTATGTGTGTTATGTTATTTATCTCAAGAGTAGACCAAACTATGAAAACACTCGAAATTTTGAGCGCTGATTTATGTGCGTCCCTGGGACGTACTGTGGCTAAAAACTGTGCGTCCTTTTTATTTTTTGTGCATCAGATACGCACAGTTGTGCGTTAATGGGAACACTGATTACCATATTTCCTCTATTAAGCCGCCCCAGAGGATCTCACAACGGATGAGGGGGAGGGGGGGGGGGGGAGCTTATTAGAAAGAGGTTAATAGAGGGAGAGAGAGTCACAGTGCCGTGCAGTATCAAGCAGAATTACATATCATTTATTAACTTTATGTACCTTAAGTGGTGTTGAATTTCTCATTTCAGAGTCTAAGTATCTGCCCAAGGTATATATGAGCTTCCTTTTGCCATCCAAGCACATCTTATGACAGGACCTTGCACACGGCCCCCCTTCCTGCTCAGAATCACGCGACAGGCATGTCCATTGAGCAGACTCGACGCTGAAGGCCCAGAAATCAGCGAGGTCCACCATCCCATCCCAGCCCCCCAGCAGGTAGATGACCTGAGCTTCCATGTCGATTGACATCTGATGTCCACCTCGCATGCCAGGACGTGAACAACTGCTGTCTTCATCTGAGATTGGAAACAGTATATTTAATAACTTCTACTGTACTACCATGACCCTTTCACTCCCATCTACAGTAAAACCACAAGTTAATTAATCAGACTTACTTTGAGCAAGAGGGATAATTGCTGTCCACCTCGGCTTATAATCTTGTTGACTGATATAATGACTGAATATAGCATCTGCAGAAAAAGGAACAATGTCAAGACATGTAAACATATTTATCCTCAAATTGCACTGCACTATACATATATATATACAGGTAACAGAAATAAAAAAATACAAAGAGGTTATTCAGCGGAAAGTTGTGTAATACGGCTGGGTATTTTTACGAGTCAGTTTTTATTTTTCGAGGCCTTTAGGCGAAAAAATAAACACTGACGAGTAAAAATGCCCAGCCGTATTACACAACTTTTCACTGAATAATTATTTATTATACACATAATATCTTTCCGAAAATATAGGCTTTCAACAGTGTTTTCCGTAGCGCGCGCGGTCAGGGAGACTAAGACCCGTGTAATACGGTCTCATATCAGCTCTCGTCTTTGTGCGTATGAATTCGCACTCTAAAATGCTATGTTGTATAATAAATACATGTACATCATCATTCAACCAAAACATTGGCTTGATGTACATTAATGTACATAAATAAATAATGTTACAGTCATGTTTCTTTAAATGACAATGCACAGAACTTTTAAAATTAGTATTAAAAGGAGTATTTACTGATAATTTACTGAAAGAGACAAACACAACATAAAAATTAATTCCATGTTAATTGGTATGTTATACTTGCTGTCAGACTTGTAAGCAGTTACCTTTAGAAGCTTGTTCTATGATTATTTCACATCCATCAAAGTCATTATTTATCACCTAACAGAATACAGCAACAACAACAAATAAGTAAATAGTATCAGATTAATTATTGTTGAAAACTTAAGTTAATTTTGTCACTGTATTTTTAATGGGTTGTATTTGAATTCAAGCTAAGTTAAACGCTCGACAATAGGGGCCAGCGGTATCCCGCACATCGTAGGGTTGCGGGTGGCCGGGGTTTTTTTGCAGGGCCCTTGTTGTTTTACAGCCCTCCCGTGGATGTCAAGCCATTTCGAGCGTGTTGCCTTTCGTTGTCGGCGCTCGAAGTATAAACATTATTTGAGAATGTTTTTTTAGCCAATATCCAGACAGTACCATACTAACCAGTTTTTGATGAAGTTCTGTGAGAACAGGATGTTCAAGCGTGATCTTTGTTCTCTTCTGTAAGGATTCAAAGCTTCTGTGTAGTTATGCTGTCTAAAAAATGTTTTCAAACAAAGGCGTATTGCTTCTCTTTCACGATACTGGAAGACCAAAATTAAAGACAGAAATAATTAATACTTTTTTATTAATTTTATTATTATTTTACTCACTTTTGTAAAGCGCCTTAGAATATTTCAGATTTGGCGCTATACAAATTAATTATTATTACATGTACTAATAATGTGTAATCCTAATGTGTCCTTACTGACATTTACACAATAATTCTGCTACATGTATGTATACTAGTGTTCACTGTAGCTGGGGCCGTGACTCAGTTACCCCGTAAGGTGCATGTCAGACAAAGTACAGTGTACATTGTAGGGGTTTAAAAATCATTGTTAAAAATTGCTTCATGTACATGCAAGCTCTGGTGGCCGGTGTGGCTCACTATGGCCCAAGTGTAGACTCTACTGTTCCTTTACCACTTCATGTAGTGTCTCATCTAGTGTCTACTGTAACTTACAGTATTAAACCAAGCTAGACTTGGTTCAACAATCTCTGGATCATCCACTCCAGACAGCTCCACAAACCAGAATACTAAAGTTGAACTGGGTCCCCAGGACATGATAGGAACTGCAAGCAATATAACACAGCTGAGAGTCTATAACAGTAAACACGTCACTCTATCGTACCACCCACAAAGATGACCCCAAATAAAAGTTATGTAAACATTACCATGTCAATCATATAAAGGGCCAGGGTAGGGAAAAATGGGAGCCAGAAATATTGAATAAGCAAGTCAAAATTACATGTAGCACAAATTACTGGTTTTAAAAGCAATTGAAAAATTACGTGGCTTTTAATACATGTCATTTATATGTACATGTATGCATGTATACTGTAGGCAATAGTGTTTGGTCAACATAATTGACATAACATATCAAGCCAAAACATGTGCCATCTGGCCCCTCCCATCATCATCAATAAGTGCATAGCACATCTGGTCATCAAAATTAACTCACCTATTTTTAATGAAGTGACAAGGAAAACATTTTCCCATCCAACTCATGTTGAAGCTCAAAAGACTCTTTCACATGATCATTCCTTAGTCCGCTGCAAGGGACAATTAAAAATAGCTTACACATAGTATAGTTTCAAGTGAGATAGAAGCCAAAATAAATACTGACTAGTACATTCTATCAACAATTATTTTGAATGTACTGACCAGTGTACATGTATTTTAAAATTGATCGGTTTAAGGATCGTGTTGCTAGGTGTGTTTAAGAAGGCCTCAGTTTCGAATACATTTTTCTGGCAGGAATGTACTAGCCTCTTCTCCAAATGAACATGTACATGTATGCCAAAACTTAAATACCAGTTTGATCTGGTAGTTTTGCAAGATGTGTAACATAAATTATTAGAAGCATTATTACCTCTGTAACAACTCAGTCATGTGTTCATCATTTAGGCCTCCATAAATCTTGAATTTCCTTAGATTGCACACATGGGTCCTTCTCGTATTTTCCAAATGTCGCGGTCATCACGATGGCCGGTTTTACCAGTTTCAATATAAGAAACTACAGGAAAGAACAACACGGTCATAATTCCACTAATTCAGTGTACGGCTATGACAACACAATAACCTGCCACACTTGGAAAGGTCCTTAAAAATGAGTTTTGTATTTTCTAGACAAGTCAGAATAGCCTTGTCCAGATCCCAGTGTTTCCAAGAGGCAAGTGGCTTAACTCTGTCAAAATCATTATTCTTCAGTATTAACCTGCACTCATAAAGGAGAGAGAGAAAATTCCCTGACAGCATAAAACCTATTCTCTCTTATCAGTTGACTGCAAGGGAAGGAAGACATACAAACACTTTCACTTTTCCTGAGGAGTTTTATGCCACGGTGTATTTAATTATTTTTATATCACAGCTCACAGGTTTAATATGCCAAAGATCTTTGGCATGGGTTTCAAAAGTGTTTGTTACCTACTGATGTAACAAATCGAATATTTCATATAACAGTGTACGTAAACTGGTGTGCAGATGACCTACATCTACTTACTTTGGTGTAATAGAATTTTGAAAACCTTGTGCATATCTTCAGCATGGTATGATTACATGTTGTAGAGACTTTATGTCCCTGGGACGTACCAGCTAAACCTAATTTAATATTGTGTCCACAGCTTTAAAAGTTGCCCATGTTGTGTTTAATAATTCCGTGATTCGCAGCTAGCTTGCTTTGACCAGAAAATCACGTTTATGGAGCCGTTGATTTTTTTATAGAAATTCCATCTTATTCAACGTAAGAAAAAAACAAGTTGTACCTCGTTGTGTTTTACGCCATAAATTAATTATTTGCTAAGATGTAACAAGCGTATATCGTCCATAAATTCCTGACGTTTTCCCGTTAGCCTGTGTGAGGTATGAGATTGTCTGTCTGACGGACCATCTTGAGGGACTGGTCATTCGTGGTTTGTCCACCAAATATTCCCGTACAACAGTGGAAAATATTTCCAAAATTAACCGCTGTCATTCCTACACAGAAATGCCCATTAATTGATAGATCAGAAGCCTTGTACAGACATCTCTTACGTTGGTAAATGTAATTTGCTTAAGCTCGCCGCTTGAACACTTGTGAATCGTGTATGTTTAAGACGAAGAGTGTTCAAGGGCGCCCCTGAAGCCGCCATTTGTGGCGTACTTTCAAACGATTTGCGCAGTTTACCTGCAACGCGCGCTTGTGTAATCATGGGAATATTTGAGTCCGTCCTGGTCCTGTGTTCAGAGTCCGCAAACTCCTTATCTAAAGATGGCGGCCCTCTGTGGTCGAAATTTTCGTAGTCTATGGCATGGGGCGGACTTTCAAGCTTCCTTGGTCGTAAATTGTAAGATCCTCTTTGCTTATATATTTGAATCTTTACTGTACCATAGTCATTAGTGATAATCGTTCGTATAACTGAGTTATTGTTAGGGGGGTCAAATTTGTGACAATCACATGGCGAGCTTCGCTTTGCCCTATATTGACTGCTAAGGCTTATTTTATACCTTTCTTTCATTAGAAAATGCACTTGAACAATTTTTTTGATGTTGGTTCAAACAAGATGAGCATATACATGTTTTAAACAGGTATGTTTTACAGTGTGACACTTTATTTTACGGGGGAAACACAATATTTGTCCCTAGAACGTCCTTAATTTGTATAACCGGGCAAGCCGATGAGTGACTCTTTCGTCCAATCTCGTGTTAGGCAGTGTAGATTGTTCAGTTTTGTTATCTGTGAACTATAACAGTAAAGCCACCTATGGGTGCCTAGTAACTGGCTTCACACTGCTGGAGCTTATCCCGGTTGTGCGTTAGCATGAAGCCAACTAGGTATTAGTTGCTAGCTTGGCCCCCTGGATGGGATGCTAGTCCCATCGCGGGTGTTAACCTTAGTAGCGTGTTGTTTGCCGGGTATACCCATTTACATCTCCTGGATGGAGAGAGAGCACTGGTGAAACACGTTAAATTTAAGTGTCCTTGCCCAAGAACACAACAAACCCTATGCCAGCACTCCATCTCAGGACAACCTCGTCCAGAGGGCAACAAGCTAACCTTTAGGACCGATCCCCGACCGCTATTTCCCACTATGGTACGCAATATGAGTGACGTGTGGTGTCTGTAACAGTTAGCTGCAATATATTGAATTCTTTTTTAGCAACATTCGAGTCTATTACAAGAAATTTACCTCAAGCTTCCACACACAAACGCGACTAGTCCATGATCATAGAGTTCTACCTGTTAACCATTTTTATGTCGACACCCAAGTCTTTGACGGGGGATGCAGTCAACAATCCCTGTTGTGCGCGCTCTAAGAAATAATCCTTTGGTCCTCAGACCTGGAATTTACGATCTGCTCTTCTGGCTTAAATGGTGCAAGATTTTTTCGCTACAATAGGAACCAGATTATCACCGATGGAAGGCAAAGTACTAACTCAAGGCCGATATGTCAAAGAAAATTATTCCCGAAAATCAAGGCAGATACTTCTGGGCCCCTCAGAGTATAAAGCGTGTCTGCGTACAAGGTTCTTTTCAACACACGAAAACCCAAAGAAATGCCCTAACTCTGGGAACCGGAAGTGCGCACTGGTAAAACTTAGCAATGGTAAAGGTGATCACAGCTTATATTCCCGGCGAGAAAGCAGTGCTACAGGAGCATGGTGTAGTGTTGTTTGCAAGGTGGCCGAGTGCAAGACTGCCCTGGAGTCAAATATAAAATCATTAGAAAAAAATATGATGTGAACTAGTGCATCTACCAAGAGAACAACGTTTTTCTAAATTCCACCTATATTGCCCCTCCCTCAACCTCCTGTAACCGAAGAAATGATCAACGTTTATTGTGTGTTTAGAATCAAGCTCTATAGATCTCTTCTCGTTTCTACTCTCATCAGAAGACTGCAGTCATTTTAACGCTGATTTCACTTTGTACAATTAATAAAGTTTTCAAATATCCATACAAAGAGTCTGTCTTCCTAATTTTAGCTTCAATGCCTTTACAAAGATTAGCACAGTATTTCCTCATAGTAAAAGAACGAGACCCTTCGACTGAGCCCGCAAGTTTTGGTGTTAGAGGTTGCCGAGTAACATCACAGTAATGACGCAAACGACGCAAACTGACATGACCCTTTTTTCCGGTGCTCGCAGTGCTCGTTCAATGTTCTGATTGGCTAATAAGAATCGTAAACTCTTCGGGTAAAGGGCACTTTTACTCGGTAAGATGGGGTACCGCATAAAGAGGATGCTCGGTTCAAGAGTTCAAAGCAGCACTGATGGCACGTTAACGTGCAGTAATCGCGAAATATTCAGGAATATAGCGGAAAAAGCGCGAAGGAAAATAACGCGGGTAGGGAGTGGGGGTGTGGGGGGGGGGGGGGGGGGGGGGGGGGGGAGACCGAGAGCCTGGAACTGGCTAAGGTTATCCCGATTACTGTTATCAAACGCCATCCAGGCGACTAGAGTACAACGCATTACGATCTGGGTCATGGGTACGAGTATTTCTACCCACCAGTGTGGTATGCGAGAGTCTATCGCTGGATACAGCTGTTTCGAGAAAGGCTGTCGAAAAAAAAAGCGCACGCGACAATCCCGAAAGGTATTGTGGGTAGTTTTAAGTTCACGGTTAATTGACTTCAGCATTTCAGGGAAATCTGAGAAAATGGCACGAGAACGCCATGGACGTATGTTTGCGAGTGCTAAAAGAAAGTAACAAAAGTAGGTTCGACAGCTAGTGTCAGGGAACGTACCTTGCTGATCATATCCAAGATTACCTTTCGGGATTGTCGCATGCGCTTTTTTCCGACAACCTTTCTCGAAACAGCTGTATATCACCCAGTGCCCTCAAGTCTCATAGAAAATGGTTAGAGCCCAGACCTCTGGATGCATAGTCCAAAGCTTCTACTCGGCACTGGGCATACGCATTTCATTCTACTGTGAGCTATATGGATACCACACGCCAGTTTCAAGCGTTAGCCTTTGGTCGGAACTACCGCGCGCATACTTGCGGCAAGCATTCTTAAAATACCTGTATAACCACGTTACGCGCCACTGAAAACCAAAACCTGTTGATATGGAACCGTCTATTTCTCGTCCTAATGGCCTTTTTGAATTATTAAATTCCATAACTAAACGGGGTCGATTTAGATTCCGCTTTATATCTCTTTAATTTCGATTGCATTCCTTAATTTTTTGCTTTCTTTGATGAAATTATACATTCAAGTTACATAGTTATTAATAAAGCTTGTTTAGTTTGTGAAATAACTTGTTTACGTTATCAATATCAGTTCAAGATTTTGACGATGGGAAAAGGTCAGCGAGGCAAATACTTGATTTATGATACATGACTGGAGGGTGTCAGTTGTTCTTAGAGCCACAGCAATGAAAAATAATTCAAACCAGCATAGCGCGCTCAATCTGTTCAACTAAGCGCCGGCGTTCACAACATATTACTCAAAGTTACCCTCGAGACAATTTCAAATCTCCACATCGCTTTGAACACGATCGAATTTGACCGGCCTATCGAGTGTTTCTTAATAAAAACGTTTGTTAGGGTCCTTATCACTGCGGTAATATCGCTCATACAATCATAATAGTTTGTGTTTGGGGGGGGGGATCATGCCGCTAAGCAGACAAGAGTGTGGGAGGACGAGCTTTGCCAAAAAAAACTGAAGTAGTTATCGAAAGGCACTGATATCCAACTGGCTTTTGAGATAAAATTAAAGGGGCCACACGGTTAAATTTAGGCCAAAGGCCCTCGCGGGGGATTGACCATTATGGTAACACGAGAGCGTTCGAGTTCTCTAAGAGTTCGAGATCACAGTGGAACCATATAGTAAGTAAATTCTTGTTTAAACAGTAGAGAACGGAGGTTTATAAGTTTTGCATCGATTTATCTATTTGCATAGTTCTACACAAATATATGGAAACTTTCATTTCGATCATTCCCAGATTGCTAAACCAAAAAAACCTACTTATTAAAACGGTTGCAGCATGCCAATATTGAACTTTAATTAATGGTATTTTAACAATAAACTTTTCTTATGCAAACGCCACGTTCTTGACAAGTCTCCTGACACTGGATATTGCTTCTCCCAGTGCGTGATAATTTACAATAATTTACAATAAACTAAAAAATACTATTTTTTATAATAACTAAAATTCTATCTATAATTTACAACTTTCAACTTCTATTTCTGGAGTCTTACGGATGCATCACACCTGCTTGTATTACACATGTAATTTTTAGTTCGAGTGAAAACGTTATCTTTCTTTGGATGAAGTCCAAACCGGAATCGACCCGTGTACTGATTCACGCGGCTTTGCGGCATTTTTTTCCGGGCCGACGCGTACACCGTAAATATTTTAAATCTTCAGCTGTGTGAATGATGAGTAGTACAACAGCTTTGTTTCCCAGACATGTCATTTTTGAAACTGAAATATTTGTATTGCTCCTTCTCGGAGGGTAAAAATATTTGACAAGCTTTTTTCGTCATCATCTGACCAAAACAAATTTCGCTTTCTGTGATATTGCTTTCCAGAGAGTTTTCATCTTTCTTTCCACAGTAAACTCGCGGCAAAGTTCTCTAGGCCGCAGATACGACATTAAAATAACATCGACCCTTTTTCATGCCATCACATGGACAAATATGACCTCTTATTTATTATTCGACGCTTTCAAAATCGATAAAGCTCAAAAAAATTGTGCGAGTAATGCAACCATCCTAGCTCCATGTACGTTTAGCCAATGAAATGCGGGGTGCCTGCCTTTCCCTGGGAGGCTGAACGGAAAACATACTTCGCTCAGGAAGCCGTTTTAAATCCGCAAGAGATCCGAGCCAGGCCGCACAACCAAGGCTATGTCAACGGTCTTGATAGTCCTTACGAAGAATCTTTGTGGAACATGACCCTTTCTTCGATAGACTTTTTCGCGGCCCGCTTTTGTGGTGCTAAGTTTACCTCGCAGCGTTAGATAAGAGCTGTAGAAGTGTAGCAAATAAGCCTCTGAATAGTTCTGGCTTGCGTCAACAACACTATGGGCGTCTCCCGAAGTACCCCCAGTGTTTCTTGGTTCCTTGAATGGTAAAGCCCACTTTAGCCTTCGGCATGTGGGTTGAGTAAGCTGTTAACTCGCACGTTGTATATGTTGTGGTATATTACGTTCGGATTGCACTGGGGGACGGTTTTACACGTTGGTCCTTTCGCTTATCACCTTGATAGGCCTCGATGATTTCTTCCGACAACGGGCTGTGGACCGATCCGTCCAGTTTACGGGGGGTAGGACTTGCCGTGCGTAATTCCACGCCGTGGTATCTGTGAAGTCTTTAACTCAGCTTTATTTCCGTGTCTGATGGATACTCCGCACTTGGTTGTCTTTGCTTATGCTGTGCGAACGAAACCAATAGTCTCAGTCCAATTTATACAGTTTTCGTTCCTCAAAGCTAAAGAGACCGTGATACAGGTTTTACATTTGACTTTGAGGCTACACCCAAGTGCCGCCCTAACAGCGCTACAATATGTGTCATCCCCTGTGTGGGTCGTTACTCACCTGAGATATTTTGGCACCTCTGAGTTTTCGTTACACCCATATATGTTTACGTTGTGATATTGTGCGAAACTTGTCCTGGAGGGCAACATGCCAGGGATTTATTTATGGGTAATATTGTACGTCATATATTCTTCTACGGAACACTTGAGTGGTTAGTACAGGTATCAAGTCTATTTGTTTTCAAAGATCGATTGATTAAGAAACAATTATGCACCCTTATCATATCATATCATATCATGTTGACGTGGTTTCGCCGACGATTTACCCTTAAACGGTCGTTAAATAAGTGAACAGATGATGGCAGACTTCTTATTTCATTTGCAGGGGGCGCTGTTTATCAAAACACTCTGGTGGTCGGTGCAAGAAAATCAAACACGTTGAAGTGGTACTTACAGTAATTTATTTAAAATCCCATTGGTCAAGCAATGAAGGGCATTGTGACGAAAATAGATGTGATGTATCAACAAATTCTCACAAGAACATTAACAAAAATGTATGCCAAAGGAATAGGAGAAATGTATATGTTTGAGCTTGGATACAGAGTTGTGATATTTAATTTCAACGCCCTATCAGTTTTATATTTCCGGGGACGAAATATATATATCAGCATTAACACTGGCGTGTTATTTGTCACGACGAATTAGAAGAGCGAGGTTTAATTGCTTTTTCGACGAAATAACAAAGAAAATATTGTAACATTTTCCTTGAACAAGACAAAGAGAAAAAAATTCAATATGTCCAGGGACCAATTTTTTCTTTGATATGAGTCACAATACTAACCATGTGCATGTAAGTGGCACCGTCCACCTCAGTTAAGTTCATTATGTTTTCCGCAGCGCGACTCTTTCTGACGTACGTCACATCGCGGCCCTTGAACTGGAAAGGGAAACTTTCATACTATTTTTAGTATGTTCGTTTCTAAAACCAAAAAATGATACCTCGATCCAATGGCAAAAACCCGGACAATTATATTGCGTTTTGATTTTGTAGAACAATACTCAACAATTGGACGGGAGACCCATTTATAAAGAGATGTCTAAGGGAAGGACAATAATAACATGGAATTAGGGTTTAACATTAAAGAGTCCAGCGAAACAA
This sequence comes from Desmophyllum pertusum, assembly GCA_029204205.1. Taxonomy (NCBI): domain Eukaryota; kingdom Metazoa; phylum Cnidaria; class Anthozoa; order Scleractinia; family Caryophylliidae; genus Desmophyllum; species Desmophyllum pertusum. The sequence continues at coordinate 226,256 of MU826857.1, forward strand.
GTCAGGTTATTGCAACCTGCATCAGTTTAAAAATGAACGAATCCAATAAAAATATGACAAAGCAAAAATAAAACGCGCCACACAAAAACATCCCCAGAAACCTAGCAGAGCCAACTCCGAAAAAAAAATCACACACCGACATATATGGGATTTACCTAATTCGATACCGATGCTGCACTGAGTGTGCGGCTAAAGATGGTACCTAAATTCAATTCAGCGTTAATTTGTCTTCAATGCAATATTTTGTTCAGTGCGGTCCTTCGCAAAATTATATATTGACTTCATACTTGTGAGGCTCCGTAAATCTTAAAAATATAAGTCGGGTTTAAATTCATTAATCATGATATCTTCCGTTGGAAATATAAAACACAACTGATCGATTTAATTTAAACATAATTACAGTTATCGAGATTACGTCATCCCGCGCTTAATTAGAAATACGGCGGGCGCCTCGTGTGACGTGTCACTCTCAGAGCTGCACCAAACGCGGGATGGCATGCTTCCATCCATCGATTGGAAAAAAGAAACAATGTAACCCATCAAAATGTTCTGAAAATCAGAAAGCGTGTTGTAAATCCTAGGACCTCAATATATGGCTGTGAGGGGGGGGGGGAAACAGGTTTGTTGCTGAGGTCATATGATTGTGCCTTGTTGATAACTCTAAAACCGTCACAAGAAAAATCCCTGGAAAAACCTCGGTTTAGTCGCGATGTAGATACCACAAAAGTTAAACCACAAAATATCGTTGAGCAGGTTTTACGAGCCATATAATAAAAATCTTGTCAACGATTGTTGAGTTCTAATGCGAACAGAGTGGAATCAGTTCAGGTAAGTTGATCTTGGGCCATAATATCGAGCGGTTTCTCAATTGAGTGTCGGAAAATCAAAATCCAAAGAAAATACAATGACCAATCAACAACAAACGTGAACAACGGAAAGAACCGTGAATGACAAGTACAAAGCAATATACACGCGTTGACCAGCTGCAGTAGATTAAGCGCGCCATTGGCCTGGGGAAAAAAACGTAACGCGTGGAAGTGAACAAGTCGCGAGGTGGAAAATAGTGTTGGAAGTACCGGTTTATGGTTTTGCATCTGATTGCTTAGGAGTATGGGTGGGCGCTTGGATGAGAGCAGGTTTTTTTTAAACCAATCACAGAGAGCGTAGTTAAAACAAAACGAAAGCAATTCCGGATTACCTTCGACACTCAATCGAAAACCGCTTATATATTATAAATTAGCTTTTGTCTAGTAAGTCCTGAGCGCTGAAGAGTAACGTATGCGGTCCAGGTACTCGCATGGAGTGAGCAATCTCGTTATTTTTATTTTTTTATATTTTAAGAAAAGTATTCGAAAAGCTTGGATACGAGAGGAAGATGATTATTCTGGTCTAAAGAGATTGTAAAGGAATATCGCTGACAAATTGAAGCGTTCCGCCTACAGAACAGAAAATCACCGCAGTGAAAGCCATCTCATAATCAGCAGTTGAAAACAGCTCTTAACGGAAAGACACGTAAACAAGGTAGAAAAAATCTAAATGTCTTCTTACGACGTGCATTGATCGGAGGTATGATGAGTAAGGAATTTGTTTTTAAAAGTTCGAGCGGTTTTTCAATTGAGAGTAGTCCAAACCTTAATCAAATACGTAATCACTCTGGCCAATCACAACAGATGAAAAACAACACAAGGAACCAATGATCAGAAACTCCGAAAGCAAAATGTAACCGGACGCCGTAAGCGCCGGGTGGGAAACGTGTTTGGGCAGAAGTATGCGACCAAAGTTCACACTGTGAATTTATTTTGTCATTCCTGATTGGTTAAGAAAGTGACAGAGAGCGTAGTAAAGCACATCAAATCAAAGCAAACGTGTAATTATTTTCGAGCACTCAACTGGAAAAACCGCTCTAATTAAGAAAAGTGAAAAATCAGCAAATGTTTAACTTAATACTTGATAATCAATTACTCAATAGTGATTGCCGACTTTCGCACCAACATAGACTGGCAGAAACAGTCGTAGTTTTTTTGGCGTTATTACGCGCGGTCTTCGAATGAACCAGGTCTGGATCGAGTGTGAAAACGGAGAGTGGGCACTGGGGAGAGACGCTGAAAAATATTTTTCTCTTGGCCTCATTCGCCCTGCGGGCGCGCGAGGCTTGCGAGGATCACGCGTACGGCACTTTGGGCGCCTTTGTTAGCAGCGGATTGAAGGCGGGAAAATAACGACTGTTTTGCAGGTCTAGCACCAAGCGAGAGTGCAAACGTACTTCATGGAGGCGAATTCGTACGTTGTTTCAGCTTCTTTTTAATGTGAACTCTTCTTTCCTTCCATAGCACATTTACCACCCGATGTTGTGAGTCCTGCCCTCCGACTGTACGAAGTAACTTATTTGACGCCGCGCTATAAAGACAAAGTTTACAGACGCTGTGTCTCTGTCAAATGAAAGCTCGCGACTCATTTGAAGGAAAAAAAAGACAAAGGCTAGATACTTTTCAAGTGTGCAAGAAACCGTTTTTGATACTAACAAAACATAGGTATAAATAACCCAGTATCTGTAGCATGAAGACGCGATTATCAGAATGTATTGTTATACTTCCGAGATCACCTCTGGATGGGTTTGCTCAGTCCATAGCAGGCCTTAGCCCAGGTACGCCATGCATTTTGTCGCAGGTATCCAATATATGACTCATGAGTTGAGAGAGGCACTGTGAGCATCGCCGCAGAATGCCTATTGTTCTCGGGACATTTACTTACAGTCGAGTAAAACTTATAGGTCTGTCAATATTGCTCATTCAGCTTGAACCGGGCGCCTATCATTGATCAACGAAAATGTGCGCTTGTGTTATCCGCAGGGAATACCTCTCGCTCATCAAAGTGCAAGGAGGCGGAGCAAAAATACAATAGACCCAAAAACTCGTCCCAGTTCGTCTCCCGTTAAGAGAAACGCGGTTAGACGCGGGAAAAATGAACAAGTTTTCTCATAAGAGACTGACTGGGGACTAGTCAGCTGTGAGAGCATCCTCATGAACCCATGACCAGGGACAAATAATCGAAGCGGGAAGGAGTTTAAAACGGGCGAAACCGGTGCGCGTTCAAAATTTACTTGACTTTCCGGCCACTCAAGTTTCGCTCGTGTTTATCTTCCTCCCGCCCCAATTATAGGACCGGATGCTGTGAGAGTGAAGTAGCTTGCTCAAGAACACAAAGCTTGACATTGACCCCGAACATGGATCAAATTAAAACCCGCACCACCTCGATCCAGAGTCTAGTCTCCTACGCAGCCGTTATTTTGTGGCATCACGCAACGCTCTCTCCCACTAACTAGTGGTGAGAAGCGTTGCGTGATAGACACAAATAAAGGCTGCGGTATGTAAGACTATCCAGAGTCCAGAGCACTAACCATTAGGCCATCGTGAGCCTCTCAGATGGTTTACAATTCAATTTACCATTTATTTGCCTCCATCTATATGATGATTCTTGGCTTGAACAATTACAACCTGCTTTTTAAACCCATCATATCCTACTTTCTCGCATTATGGTAAAAATGGCAATATTTTTGGATCGACAGAGAGGCCTGCAGTAACCATGTTCCCTCCGCCGCTCGCGTGTCAAAGTGCGGCAAGTATGACTTAATAGAATAAGACCTTGGTACGTTACCACATCTAAAAAAAACAACGCCCGTCAACATAAAGAACATCGTCATCCTTTTGGACTCCGAGTACTTCAATTGGTTTGGAATCACAACATAGATGCCTGCTAAAGACACGGCTAAACTTGTTGTCAACACTCTTAATCCTCAAGACAAGGTAACTAACTTGCATTTGTTTTAAATGAATTAGAGTCGTTGATGTCCTTCTTTGCCTATATTAACTTTGGAGTTAATCACGTTTTTAATGTCAATCAATTCGAGTCATTTCACTTCAAATCAATCAATCAATCAATCATCATCAACCAAATCAATCAATCAAACAAGATCAATCCAACCAGTCGATCGATTGGGTATCAATCAATCTATTCGATCGATCGATCGATCGGATCGAATCGATTGAATCAAGTATATCGATCAAAAAACAAAAATATAAAAAAACGTTCAGCTCAATTACATTAATCCGTGCTGTTTTATTTACTCATTCGTTTCGGTGTTTCAATTAAAATCAAATCACTCAAACAATAATTGATATCACTCACTTTTCACTTCACTCACCCAATCCCTATCGATCTGCCTTGGAGATTTATAACGTACAGTTTACTATATACTAATCTCCGCTGTGGCTATGAAATTTTGTACTGTGATTGTACTTGAAATTTCTGTTATGTTTTTTCTTCTAGGTGTCAGTTTATGTCCTTTTCAACTCTCAACAATTTTGCCTGGTGATAACAACACAGAAGGTTGTATGAATGTTATCAACAAAACAAAACAGCATTGGCGAATTCGCTGGAACGTTCACCTATCATATTATTTGAATATCTTTGTATAGACCGCGCCCAGCCACAAAGGTAAGAATAACACCAGTTATTTCTATAAGCTTTTACACCCAACCTTGATCATAATATTATCAGGAACACTCAACCATCCCAATCAACCGCACTAGGAAAAACCTGCGCAAAATGCTTGGAAATGGAAGAAAAAAAAAAAAAAAAAAAAAAAAAAAAAAAAAAAAAAAACAGATGTCATTTTGTTGGCTGTTTTTGCAATTGTAAGAGGGCTACAGTTATGACAGCCGATCGAGCGCTAGTCAAACGATGTCTTACTTCTTAATAGTCTTACATTAATGCTTTCCTATGAATTATCGGGTGCTACTCGCTACATCAAAGCCTTCGCAGAAAGCCTTTGAGATCTTTGAAAAAACCCCACCCCCACAACCTTTAAGTCTTCATTCCAAGTCAAATCGTTACCGCCGACTCCTCCCATGATTCTCCTGCTCACGGATCGGAGCACCAAAGACTAATAGTGTTTGTAGAAAAACCCGTGCAGGGCGTATGAAAGAAAGAGGTTGACCCTGTGTTCAAAAACGGAATAATAAAACAGACCACTTTCAAACGTGCTCACTGTCCTGTCTGAGGTACGTAGACAAGAAAGTAAAGAGTTTTGTGAATAAGCTGACTCAGCAAACGGTAAGGAACGTGTTTGGTAAACACCATCATATCTGCGGAATGGCGCCCGCGTGTTTACTGGGTCACCAGCTTCCCCAGGGCCCCCCAACCACCGTCAACTGTGGTTACCACCCATCTGCGCTGACTATTTCGCCGGTACCCATTGAATAGGAGTACTGCTCGAGAGAAGGGTTCTTAACCCAATAACACAACACTCAGTGACCCCAGCCCGAACATGAACCTATACCGCCCAATCCGGAGTCGCACCGCGCTAAGCATTGCGCCACCGCGCCTAGTAAGATTGATGCAAACACTTGAGGATGTTTTAGGAGAATCGGGAAAGTTTATATAAGCCCGAACCGCAAAGTACTCTCGAATTCTCCCGAAAACGTTCTCAAGTGTTTGCATCAGGTTATGTAAACAAGGAAGTAGCACGGTTTTATATTTATTTCTTTTGTAAAATTAAGCCAACAACAAATGCAAATGATTTTTTCATAAATTGTAAAAACGGCACATCAAGAGCGCGCCGTTATATGATCAAAAATTTTTATTAAATTATAGATGATGATTTTCTTCTAAGCTTTAAACATTTTCTGTTTTTACAGGGATGGGATATCAATGATGCCCAGGCCGGGGCAAGGAAAATGATCCTTACTCCAAACTCCCCAAGCTTACTTTGGATATACCTGATGGAAGCTTACCCCAGCTAAAGAAAGCGCACGTGGTGTTCTCCTCCGCCTTATGTGGACGCTTGGGGACTGGGTATGAACACTTAATTTAATATTGACTTTATGTAACACACCAAAGCAGAAAGCACAACCTTCTTGCGCTTCGTGTGTTGCTCCTTCACTGCTGAAATACGCGAGAATATATTGCCTATGTTTGTAAGAAATACAGGTAAATCAAATTATTGGCATGTTTCCAAAAAATTAGATGATAAGTCACCCTTTTCACATCCAGAAAAAAAATAAATCACAAACAATTGATTAATTAATGCACTGTTTCGTTTAAAAACGCATACTTTTCAATGCTTTTTCGCCTAAAATCGTCCACGGCTCTAGTGTGGGTACGAGGCCTAAGAGGTAACAAACGTATTCCACATTGTGTTTCAGATGGTATGTGGTGTGAAATTATGTATATTAGTTAAATCCTGCCGTGAAAAACTTTAACTTTCAAACCTCCATGACCATGACGGTGATAACGTTCTACCATCTTCGAACTCATGGGGAACCCTCTAAGATGTATTGTGAAAGGTCTGTTTATTACCAGCGGCCGTGAAAACCTAATGTTTTGTAATATTTCATTTTTATTGTAACCACAGGGTTTTCATGATAACAGGGCAGCAAAGGGTCCATATTTCCATGGACAACAAACTCCGCCGGTGTCGCTGAGTCAGGATTATTCTGATGACCAGGGGAATCTCTTTGTGCTCTGATGGGCAGTATTTTAACCAGGCTGGTCCCAAGTCCTACGCTTTTCTGGTTCACCGCAAAACCGGGCATTACAATGAGTCACCCTAAACTACCAACACCAGAGTCCATCACTGAAGATCCGAACTCTGTTAATATACTAGAGCTTGAACAGGGGGAGGACTTTCAAACAGTTGTTCGAAGATGTTCAGAAGACAGGCAAATTTAGGTCAGTAAAGCGATTGTCATTTGAAATACCGTCGCAGCTCGTGTAAGTGACCACCTCGGGGAATTTGAAAACGTGGTCGTATCTCAGTAGTGCTGGTCGCTTACGAGGATGGTCTCTTGTAAGCGAACACGTGCTGAAACAATCGAGGCTGGTAGCTTACGAGAGCTTTTAGCATAATGCTTGGGATATGTAATATTTATTATTCATTAAAATATAAACTGAAAACTTCGCGCGCTCTGATTGGTTTAAAAAACCATGTTTTATCAGAGTATAAAACATAGAAAAGCGTGTTTTATCTTTAAAGCACATAAAGAAGCCAAAACCATGTATTATACTTTCATAAAACACTCCGGAATTTGAGAACACTCGAGAAATTTAGAAAAACACTCGCCTGCGGCTCGTGTTTTCTAAAATTTCTCTCGTGTTCTCAAATTCCCGTCGTGTTTTATGACAGTATAATACATGGTTTTGGCTTCTTTATTTGTTAAACAAATTGTAACACTGTCCAAATATGGTCATGATGCACTCAATATTTGTCGACCGCACTCAACAGATATCCTGCGATATATGTAATTTCGTATGCGCGCGATAAAAAGTTCAAGTCAGTTCTTGAAATAAAAGTGTAAGAGTCTTTTTCATTTAGTTGTGTTATCAATTGATTTTAGCCAACTCGGCCTCGGCGGCTAAGTATCAGGCGATATTCCGCGCAATTTCGCAGGATAATTGTTAAATATTAAGTAGTTATTGCCTACTGGCACAGAAGAGGTTCGCGGATGTACAGGTCACACATCCACAGAGATTGAAAAACTTATCTTATTCAGATGACTGATCTCATAAAAGTGTAGCACAACAAGTGGTCGCTTACGAGAGCTTAAAAAACAAAGGAAAAGCTTTATATAGCTTTTACGTTCAGGTTGATGATAACAAGAAAACAAACCACAGGACAAAGTTTACGATTGTTCATTTTTAGAGAGAAGACATTCAAAAACCGCAATTGTTCCATCTCAAGAGGGGCCGTGCTGGGAGATGGAGTTCAAACAGGAAGACGTAGATTACAAGTACTCCTGTATGCCTGTTGATGTTAGAGAAAAGGACTACATTGTGTGTGTTGCTTTGGAGAAAGGAGATACTGGAGCCACTGATAAATCGTTGTTCATCGGTGAGCAAGTACAGTATACTAATAACCGATCAGCATTGTAATCTGGTAAAATGTCATTTTCAGAGCCTAGTGACTAAACAGACGGCGCCTAGCGGGAGTTCCATTTAACGCGGCTAGGAGTCTGGTTCGGAAAACACCCATTTTATTTAATCATTCAGATGCCGAACTAAAACCACGTGTGACTTAGTCGCACGCGCGTTCCCGCGCTTGACGCCGGTTACATGTATTTTCTTCGAGTTCTGATTGGTTCCTCGTGTTGTTTTCGTCTGTTGTGATTGGCCAGAGTCACTACGTTGGTTTTTGTTTAAATGCCGTTTATTCGAGTACTGTAAGTAGTGCTTGATTTTACTTCTAGTATGATTCACTGTCCAATCACTCAACTCCAATCCAATTTGACAATAAAATTGTTCTCATTTTTTTTAGAAAATCAAATGTCATCTGCACCTATCACTTATCATCGGATGGATGTGTTGCCAGAAGCTAAGACATGTTATTACACGGACACTGTCTCTTATGCAGGTACAGGAGAGAGTGCAATTCACTTTGTCGGTTAACTCTGTCGCTACCAAGATTGCTAATTAAAGCTCAAAATCTCAAAATTTGTTTCGCTGAATAATGAAAAACAAATAACACCACACGAACGAACGAACAGCTTTGTAATTATCACACACTAGGGTTTCATCCACAGACTTAAAAGTTAGAACCACCCTGCACAGCATAATAAACAGTACCACATGAAAGTACTGCTCAATAGCTTTCATTTGAATGGTCATACACTAGGTTTCATCCAAGCAAGACGTATCTCATTAATATGTTTTAATAATATATAATTTTTAACATTATGATGCAATTTGTTATGCCATTAGATCGCTCAGTGATTAAATTCTCCGCCAAGGCTTTTGTGGATTCATCAGGATATTTGGAGGCGGATGATAGTAAAAAAGCTATCCAGGGTTATGTTGACCAAATGAAGGAATAGTTTACCGCTATCAGCAAAGCGATGTATTTACCAAGGACACTGTAATCACAGCAATGCTGACGTCAATGGCGGACGACACTTGGTTCTCGACTGTCAATCAAAAGAAATACCTGAGGAAGTTTGTGCGTCGTTACATCGGAACGTACAATGGTGTCTTGCGCGTGTTTCCCGGAGCACCTCTACCAACGAATTTTGATCATATATCTCGACCATGGTAAGCTGGGATTTATTGTTTATCAACCGCAGCGCAGTAGCAGCAGCAGCAGCAGCAGCAGCAGCAGCAGCAGCAGCAGCAGCAGCAGCAGCAGCAGCAATAACAGTAGCAGTAGAAGCAGCAGCAGCAGAAGTGGTAGTAGAAGCGGTAGCAGCGCAGCAATAACAGCGCTGAGCAGTAGTACATGTAGTAGTACCAGTAGCAGTAGAAACAGTACGCATTACTAGTAGAAGAATAGTAGTAGTAGCAGCAGCAACAGCATCAGTAGTAGCATCAGCGGCAGTACGTAGCAGCGGTACTATTAGTAAGAGGCAGCAGTAGCTAGTAGTAGTAGTAGTTGTAGTAGTAGTAGTAGCAGTAGCAGCAGCAGCAGCAGCAGCAACAACATGAGGAGTAACTAGTAGCAGCAATATACACTGAATATAGCAGCCGCAGCAATAGTAGCAGCAGCAGCAGCAGTAGCTGCAGCAGCGGCAGCAGTGGTGGAGGCAACAGCAGAAAAATCAGCAACAACAGCAATCAACGTTTGATTCCGGAGAGCATTTTTGTGTATAATATTGCATCATCTTAACTTTGCTTTACTTGTATTTTCTTTTTAGGTTCATTCGCGCCGTTACAACGAAGGTTCGGTGTCGTTAACAGCACCCTACCTCGATCCGCTTGGGGCAGGCTTCATCGTGTCAATAAAGCGAAACATTAAAAACTGAACACGGCAAGAAAAACCTATTTGGTGTTATCGGTGCTGATCTCACCATCTCAAACTTTGGCGCCATGTTCAAAAACAACATTGGACAGGGCTGTAAGTCTGGCGGAAAGCTGCATTGCTTTCTTCTGGACTCGAGTGGTTATGTTGTCTATCATCCAAGCTTCAAGAACGTCTACAATGATTCCACCAAGGTTCTGAATAAACACATCACTGAAACCGACGCGGAAATAGCACGTGACTTGATCAAGAATGGTTTGATGGTCAGGAGGAAATGTCAGAACTTTAACCTTCTGAAACTACAAAGATTTTACGAGGTAACGAGATATGGAAATGAATGAATGAATGATATGGAAATGGGAATGGGAATGGAAATGAATGAATGTCCTCTTTTCTGCAGTTTGCCTGAGTAACTAACGGAAGTATACGCTTCGGCACTCAATTCTTCCTCGTTCGAGACACGTCTGAGGTTCGTCGAAGAAAAACTACATAGTGACGTGAAGACGTAGCCCTGCAGAGATCCTTTCTGTGTTCGTGCTTAGATTTTGCTCGGTTTTGAATTTTCGTGCGCACTTACAAGTACAAACCAATCGAGACACGATAAAAAAATACGTTAGAGCTATGTAAACAGTGTGGAATTTTTCGACGCGCAGTAGAAGGATTGAGCGCGCTTAGAGCCGGATGTCATTAACCCCCGTCCCCCTGTACGGGCGTGGGGGGTATGACTTTGAATGTACGATTTCTCGGCTGCTCGGTTCTTAGAGCGGTTTCATTTGAGTGTTGTGAAACCAAAAATAAAGCAATTACAATGTCCAGTCACAAGAAACATGCATAGACAACGAAATCAACCAATGAGAACTCGAAGCAACACGACGAACCAATGGCAACTCGAAGCAAATACACGTGACCGGCACCAAGCGCGGGAAAATACGTGTGACCAAGTCGCGATTGGTTTGGTTTTGCATATGATTGGTTAAGAAGGTGGCGCGATATTTTTTAACCAATCACAGAGCGTAGTAAAGCAACACCAAAGCAATTCCTGATAATTACATTCGACACTCAATTGAAAACCACTCTAACTAAGTGACTTGTGAGTATCCTTACTCAGAATATACACCATTTTGCTTTTTTTTTTGTAGATCACAATGAACAAAGACATACACAGAGGTAGCATCATCACCAAGAAGCCAAGATGCAAGTCGTACGCGATGGTCAAGGTTTCCGGTACAAACCTGTTTGTGGTTGCTTTTAACTGTTTCACCAATCGAGCCTCGTGCCCATGTCAGGACACATGTACTTTGCAAGAGAGCGAGGCTTGTGAGTGTCCATGTAAATCTCGCTTGGAATACAACTTTTGTAAACGCAAGCCTCACTGGCGGAAGGTAAGTGATATATTGGTCCATCTCAGCCGCTAGCAGACAACCTCCCTTAACTCTGTTTAGACTACCATGTGGCATGAAGTTTTCGCGGGAGTTTAATTTCGCGGATTGCTGATTTTTCGCGTTTCGCGGGAACCAATTTTCGCGAATTTGGATTTCAGACTTTACCGCTGGGAACAAATTATCGCGAATCTCGTGCAAGTTCCCGCGGTATTTCACGTACGATACTTGTATATAACAACTAGTGGATGGAATGTTTTCTTGTTTATCTTACTTATTTTAAGTCACGAGTCGTCCATTACATCTCAGAGCTACGGCAAGGTGTTAATTCGTATGCCATCTGTCTTCTCTCTCTCGCACAGTCATGGCGAAACAGAACCAATATTGTAATTTTCAATTCTCATCATATCACGAAGAGTAAATGTTAAAGAAATCAATCAGTGCATTTTTATTCTCTAGCTCCTCTTTCACTAATAGTTGGCGGCCCTTTCCATGCCTTGGTCACATGGTACAAAATTATCCCTGCGGTCCTGCTGGACTGCAAAATACAAAGAAACAAGCCAACCAACAAACAAAGAAACAAAGAAACTAAAAACAAACATAAATATAACAGTCTTCCACACCATAGCCTATGAATAGGCTCCACGGTGGGGATGGGGTAAAAAGAAAACCGCGCGAAGCGAGCTGCACGAAGCCTGTCTCTCTCCCAGGCTTCGTGCGGCTCGCTTCTTTTAATTTTACCCCATCCCCACCGTGGATCCTATTCATAGGCTATCCACACCAATGCAACCCTCATCAGAATATCGGATTTTGTTCCAAGTTACCCAACCTATTAGTAATGTGATTTCTTGAATATGTTTTTTTTAGTGACATCCCAGTGTGCGCACAACCTTCACCACCAGTTCCCGCGCGTGCGCCACTTCCGCAGCATCCAGATGATCTCGGGAAGTGCTTCAATGTGCATTGCGGAGATTACAAGGAGGAACAGTCCTGTAATGAGATCTTCGGATGTTTCTGGTGCTACAAGATGACGGATGGCAGGCTTCTCAAGTCACCGAGTTGTAAGGGCGACAGGAAGTGCTATGGTGGAGTGTTGGGTCGAGAAATTCCCTTCCTGCTTCCACACAAACATGAAAGAAAGGCCAAAGATCGCAAGATGTTCAAAATTCTTGGCTTGAAGCTCAATATGGTGACACTAATAGCTGGGTCCAGCGCTCTTGGGCTTCTTGTGTTAATTTCTATCGTTACTATATGCTGCTTATGCAGGAGGAAGACCAAATATGGCGAGGAGGAAATGGAATTTGAAGCGATGGAAATGTTTGCGGTTGAAGATCAAGCACAGATGATGGACACCACAGACATGTTGAACGTTGATCAAGGATTTGGAGCGATGCAGTTGAACTACCCTGGTCAGAGTACAGCCATGCAGTCAAACATGCAGATGAGACTGGGCGGGACAGGAATGCATGGCTATTCAACTCAAGCCATGTCTGGAATGTGGTCCAAAGCGTACGGTCCGTCACGGCTAATGTCGTTTGTTCCTCAAGTCAGCACAATGCAGACACCAGGAGCTTATGCCAGGAAGCCACCAGGCAAGAAGTCCAGACGCAAGAAACCAAGAAAAGTGTCTTTCTCGGAAGAACTTCGTGAAGGAGCCGAAGAAGAGCCGATCGCCGTTCCCGAGGATGATCCGATAGTTACCGAAGACACGAAAGTTACCGAAGACCCGAAAGTTGCCGAAAAGGAGGGCGATTTTGAAGCTGCAACTTATTTGAACCGAAATGTGCTGAATTTTCCTTTCCTAATTGGATTTCTTGCTTTTTTTTTCAGTTTTCAGTCTTGTTAAGGATGACATGTATTTTGAAGAAATTGAATGCCCTTGCGTGCAGAGCAAAGTCTGTTTTACACGAGTTACTTGAATGTTTGAAGTCTGGTATTTTCTGGATAAAAAGCGATTGAAATAAATCCATTGTTGGCTTTGAATAGCTCAACTTATAATTCATAAGACATGACTATCTAAATCACTCCCTCAGCTTTCCTGTTTTGTTAACATTTTAAGTCTTCCCTCACTGGATAACGAGAACTTCAAGGGTGTTGTACATGTGTTTTGAGTTACTGTTTCCGAATAAACTGAGAAATAAAGACAACTGACAACGTGCTCATTTCGAGTCAATTTGGCTAGTTTAGTTAATGGTAATAAGTGTTATACTAGGCCGGGCATAATAAACCATTCGGAATGCAACGACCACACGAAACATCTCCGTGGTTTGGCCAAAATCTGTACGCATTGCGCACAGCCAACCGCGGATATGTGCGCGTGTGGCTAATGCTTTCAATGGTTTATTTTGTTTTCGCCACAGGTAGAAACGAGAAAGCACTGATATCTGGGGTGAGTCACATCTCGCAGCGCTTGTGGGACCGTTTCTGGGGACGCGTCAGCAAGCTGGCCGCCATTTTTGTTCCCAGTAAACAGTCCCGCCAGTGACTGCGAGATGCGACTCGCCCCAGGTTTCGTCTCGTTTCTAAAGTTTGGCATAATCGTAATTTTTGACCTTGGCCTCAACGCTGAAATAACCGGAATAAAAAATTATATTTCGCGTTGGTGCATTGGAAGGAAACTGTGGATTAGTGAAATGTCATCGATCATCATGTCGTTCTCGCCAAGTGGAAAATAGGGCGGCGTTACAGACATGTCATTATCTGGTTGCCTAGTTTCCTGTACGGCTTTCTACCAGGCCACCACTATTGCACAAGACAGAGCAGTTTGGAAGGAGTTGATTTCCTGTCCATTCTCCTCGTGGGGAGAAGCACTGTACCAGATTCTTTCCATTCTCCTCGTGGGGAGAAGCACTGTACCAGATAATTATCTGGTACAGTGCTTCTTCCCACGAGGAGAATGGACAGGAAATCAACTCCTTCCAAACTGCTCTGTCTCGTGCAATAGTGGTGGCCTCTGCCGGGGAGAGACATACAGTCGAAGCTCTCGTAAGCGACCACCTCGGGAATTCGAAAAAGTGGTCGTAACTAGAGCTGGTTCGCTTACGAGAATGGGCTGTCGTAAGTGACCACGCGCTGAAAACAATATAGAGGCTGGCCACTTAGGAAATGTACGAAAGTCAATGTACAGGTCACATATCCACAGAGATTGAAAACTTCTCCTATTCAGATGATTACAAATAATATAATGTCTCATAAATGTGTGGCACAACAAGTGGTCGCTTACGAGAGCTTAAAAACAAAGGAAACGACCAGTTGGTGATTCCCAAAAGTGGTCGCGGCTGCTTACGAATGCCGGGAGCGGTCGCTTATGAGAGCTTTTAATTACAGAGTTTGAGTGACAATTCAAACGGGGTTTCACAATGGTGGTCGTAACTAGAGCTTGGTCGCTTACGAGAGCGGTCGCAAAGAGAGCTTCGAAGGGTTATAATTAAAGTAACTGCCACCATTTTGGAATCGTTTCATCTGTTTGTAAAGAACTCTGATAGGTGGCCTGCTTATTTTTCGGTCAAGTTATGGTTAGTTGCTGACAATAAATATTATTTTGTAATGGATAAACCATTTATAATATACTAACCACAGGAAAATGCATTTTGAAGCAATTTGATTGGTTGATTGCTCATGGTCTAGATCCTCTCTACCTTATTTAGAAATACTGCGATTCGATTTTTTGTCTTTGGCAAAAAATGGCGGAACGTTTTCGTCTTAGCCGAAAATAAACTCAGTGAAAGCAATTCATTAGTCAGATCAGTTCAACTTTTCTTTTAATGCATTATAACATTATTACAACTCTAACTCTACGAAATAACGTACAGTTATGCAATAGACTGTCTGATTGGCTGCAAGGGATGATTTTTTTATGATGTATAGCACTTTCTAAACAAGGCGCATTTATTTATCTAGATTTAAGCCATCTCAGCACTTAGCATCACTGTTAATGTAACTAACTTCTAAAAAGTGTTTGCTACAGCTTGCTACAGTATGATATATAAATGCAATGCTTTCGAGTGGTATAAGAGCTTAGTATATGTTAACCCTATTCCGTCGATCAGACCGGAGTAAGAGGGGGTGGTGGGAGGGGGGGGGGGGGGGGGAAGGGAGGAGCGTAAAAGAGGGGTGACCGCTTAACAGAGGGCCGCTTAATAGAGGTTAATGCTCCCTTTGGCGTACGCAACATGACGTGTAATTAAGTCATATTATTTCTTGATTTTCTTGATTTCAGAAAATAACCAAAAATAACTCAAAAGAAATCAAAGGGGGAAAGGTGCCTCCTCCCTCCGGTCGTAATAGGGTTAACAGACATCTACAAAAAAAATTAAAATTCATGTGGACAAACACAACGGAATTATTTTACTACTCTCTGAAAAATATTCACGGTGTAGTATCTGTACCACTCGAAATCATTATATAATTACTTGATCCCATGCCTCTCACTTGCCCATATAAATTTACACCGATGGAACAATTTACTGCGATGGGTCGAAGACTGAAATTGTCTTAGTTAAGATTGGCTCAAGTATTTTACAAATGTTTTACGTCTTTTGCTGAATCATATCATTACCACTGTTATTCGAATTTAATATACCGTTAAAGCTTCAACCGTTAAATATACCGTTAAATCTTATTATGATAAATCGCGACATACCAGTGCTCGTGCTGGCAAAGCTGAGAACAATAACTTCCTAATTAACAATACCTGTTTTTAAAATCAATTATAAAGAACATTACTGAAAAAACCCTTCTTATGAATATTTCACGTATTGTTGAATTGGGATCAGTCATCACGGTTCCTACACGTAATCTTTAAATAAACACAATGCATAAAGATAGCAAGGGTCCTGCGTGATCCTATCAGAACGGGCTTTTTTGGTCCTTTCAGACCGGGAGGGGAGCGGCCTTCTCCGTTACTCCAAGATAATCAAAACTACGACAATAAAACTTGGAGGGTATACATTAAGTCCAAAAAGGTTTCTTTTGAAGTGTGCAACATGAGACGATGACGTCATATGACGTTGAAATTACGTCATGATTTCCTAACAGCCTGCATCTTGGATTTCTTAATTTTTTAATTTCAATACGACAGAAAAACCACCAAAAATGATTCAAAAGTAATAAAACAATAAAAGAATGCTAAAATGATCTGAAGAGGTAAATAATATTGCAAGAAAGTTATTTTAAAATTTAAAAATTTGGAAAATTATGCCTGTTAAAATGTGGTTGCCATGGTAACAGCAAGTTCTGTGAACTTTTAAATCGATATTTAAAAAAAAGGTTGTATACGGTCACTGAGTCCGGCGGGCAAATTATGACGCCCTCTTCCCGCGGTCTGAATAGGGTTAATTACTGCGCCTGAAAAACTCGCTGCCCTAGCTACAGCTAGCCTTTTAAAGTAACCTCCGTTTTTCTAATGAATCTGGGCGGCGATCCAACAAAAAGACCCGGCCAAATAACACGATGTACATAAAACCTGGCTAGAAACTGGAGTGACCATCATGGTGTTTGACTGCATCTCTGCTAATCTGATGCCTGGCTGAATCGAATATAACCCTACTCCCTGATTCCTTATCATGCCACTGCATTTCTAAGCGGTACGGTGGGTTTGACAAACCAGTTTCCACGCGTATTTAGAGCATTCTATCATGTACTTTTTAATTCCAGGCTGTGAAAGTAGGTCATGGTTATAATCTTGAAATATGTTTTGTTTGTCCCAATCGTGACGAAGTTTGTCCTCAATTCGCTATATATTGAGAAATAAGAACAAATACGTTAGCGTGGTTAATCTTGTACCTATATGCATGTTAGACCTATCCAATTTACAAAGCGTGCAGTTTGTATATGTAATAGGACTAGAAAAATTCCGATTTCTGCCAAAATTGGACAAGACCATAGGTCGAGTCCAATTCAGAGCTGTCCGAGGAATTTTTTTTAATTCAATTATTTTCAAATTGGACAAGCGTGTAGTTCTATTAGGTTTTTAATAAAAAAATTATATCACGGCCGGTAAAACTGTCCAAATTAATCGTTAATTTTGACATGTATCCAATTAAAGATTAATTTGGACAGTTTGCAAAATTTACGAATAATCGTGAGCACGCTTGTATGGGATTTTGGGCTGGCGATATAAGGGATGGACCATTTTATTTTGGGATGGGGTTGGGCAATTACCAAAAAAAATTCCTGCACAGCAAAAGTAGAGACAAAAAATCGTGCAAAGTGAGCTCACTCACTCACTCACAAGCAAAAGGTGAAAACAAATTATTGCACAAACTCAAGACGGAAAAAAAAATTCGAGCTCAGAAAAATCCCCCCCCCCCCCCCCCACAAAATAAAATGGTCCACCCCTAATTACTAAAGAAACTGGGTCGGAGGAAAGTGAAACACTTCTGCTGGTCGGCCGTTTACACGGATGCGGTTTCATCAAGCGCGGACTGATACGATACAGTTTCGCGAGTGCCGGTGGAGTGCCGTGTAAACGGCTAGGGTAACTGTGTCGTTTTGAAAAACGGTATATGGCGCGAAAAAAGCTGGGTGAATCTTGGCGGGAAGATCTCCACTGATCAAAATGTTGGACGCGTCCATAATATAAGTTTAGTGCTTGCTTTTGTCGTCACGACTATATTTAGCGGTCTAGCGCGCTTCTCTATTACAGCTCATTTCGCCATGTGGAATAAAAATGGCTGCGTTTCAAGGCATTATCGTGTCCAGATCCATCTAACAAAATATGTCACGTCCATGACGAAACAGCACAGAAAACGGAAAATCGTTTTCGTGTGAACGCTTTGAAACCGTGTTGGATGCGGTTTCAGCATTATGTAAGTACCGTGTCGATTTAAAACCGCGTCCGTGTAAACGCTGTCTTAGTTGATCAGTTGATTATCAACTTTAAGTTAATTACGGTGAAGAGACTTTGGAAAACCAGATGTTTCGAGTATTGGCCCTTCTTCTGAGCTATCCGGGTTTACTCGAAATATATATCTTTCAAATTTGGCCCACTGAAACTTGCGCAACGTGCTGTAGCAAATCAACCCTTAGGACAATGTTTAGGCCAATCAGATGCAAAGCCAAAAGTAAACTATACTGTAGTCTCGTGATCATGATTTGGCTATTAGCGTCACGTTTCCTGCATTAAAGCAAGGCTCTCCTTGTAATTTATGTTTCTTAAATAGCTACTCGATTATTAATTACCTTCACCAAGACACCAACGTCACAAATATCAGAAGTTTCCTTCATGATTACTTGCAAGTGGTTCACAACACCATGGTCAAGTGAGCTTGTTTTACTTCCGTGGATCTCAATGTTAACAGCGAAATTTCTCTCCTAAAAATTAACAGAAAAAAAGTTTTGAATTCTCTTGGTACGAATACGCACCAAAACGAGTGCAAATATATAGATGTCTAGCGTGAGGTCCGTATTGGGAAAATATTGGTCGAGTTCTTTTTTTGCAAGTTTATGGACCGAGCCGAAGGCGAGGTCCATAAACTTGCAAAAAAAGAACGGGAAAACGAAAAAGTTTAACCAAAATTGTCCGCCAGACATGAGGAAAATGTTTCTACTTAATAGAAAATTGTTTCTTTTGTTCAATGTTTCATAAAAGGAATTTGGCGAAATGAGTTTGTGAGCGGTCCATCTTAGCGGTCCGTATTGCAAAATTCGGACCGCTCAGGGAACCAATCAGAATGCTCCTTTTCATCGTGGACCAGTTTGCCATATTTAATAATAATACTACTACTAATAATAATGATAACAATTTTTAAAGAGGGTAGCACCTAGCTAACTCTAGGTTAATTAGGGTGGCCCGTTAAAAATTCCTATTTACAATACATTTCGAAAATTAAATAAATAATGATATAACTAAAGTATATTACTATTTACAGTTTACTATTTTTGGAACATTGGAATGTGAAATAGCCCTTTAATGAACAATAACAGAAACTGCAACACTAACAACTGTAACGATACGGGTTTGCATAGTCAGAATAGCATTCGCTTTCAGATGAGAGAGAAGCCGCTAGACTACCGGAATAGGGGCGCTTATTGGAACAGGGGCGCTTATTAACAAAATAACACTCAAGGGGTAGCGCTTATTGGAAAGGGGGCGCTAAATGGAATCATTACGGTCTTTTTATTATGTATAAATATGTAGCATATATCGTATTTATGTATTCAATTCTAACTTTGTTCACCTTCGGATCCCTGTTCTTTGATCTTTGGAACCATTCAGCTCCAATGCTTGGTGCTGCCATCAGAATCGAAGGACATGCACTCGACAAAATTACTTCTTGAATCAAGGCTGCTCTATAAGCTTCCTTTAATTAAAAAAAATAAACAACAATAAAAAACCACAACAACTACATAAACTGATCAATCATATAGGTTACTTAAAATCCACATAAAGGTCAACAAAATATGATATACTGGTCATGAATGAATGGTGACATTGGCTGTACTTTTCTTCAGTGTACTGTCAGTGCCAAATAACTCACACGCCTTAGTACAGAATGATGTTTTACCTCAAAAATAAGACACGCAATCCGACTATCTTCTATCTGGTTAAATTGGTTGTTTCTTGTTCTGATTCGCGACTTTTCTATAATGTAAATAGCATCCATTCTGTCATGGTCATAGAAGTCTTGGTACTTCATTTCCAGTATGGAAGGGCGGTTGGAACTGGAAATGTTTTCTACATCGCTGTCGCTAACGTGCGCACGATCTTCGCATGCAGCATGTCTCGACCTATAAAAAAGCAAATAATAATGTAGTCATCAAGTTGAATGGGGAAAATAATTAAGAATGACGTTTAGCTTACAGTTGTTGTTTTGCCCCTCAGTCAGTCGTCCGTACAAGAATTGTTAACCCTTTTCTGCCGGATGGGGGGGGGGGGGGGGGGGGGGGGGGTGCAGGAAAGTGTCCTCGCTGATTTCTAACTTATATAATGTAGCCAAACTTGGTGACTTTACCTACAATTATCTGGGAACATTTCGGTGTGTCAATTGTTTGATATAATAATCACGTGACTTCCATAGCAACCAATTGCTGACAGGTCGTGTTACTCAAATTAACCCTATTCAGGACCGGGCATAGCACAGCGAAACTTGGTGGGTGTATAGTACGTCTACAAATGTATCTTTTGACGTGTAAGTCATGTGCTTATGACGTCATATGACGTATATATTAAATAGCCGCCAACTTGGATTTCTTGATTTTTCCAAAACGTCAGAAAAACACCAAAAATGACTCAAAAGTAATCAAAACCAATACAAGAATGTAAAATGAAATGCGAAAGCCTGACAGGAATCAAACATGACCTCAGTCTTAGACAATTTTTCTATAACTGTACACAGTCGAAGGCTCTACTTGAAAATCCTCCTCGTAATAAAACATATATTGCCCGTTAGAGACACACTTGAAGCAACCTAGCCTGCGAATGCAGCCGCCTTCCAGCATGGAAGGCGGCTGCATTCGCAGGCTAGGAAAACGAATTTTATAATGGAGAACCGTTGGCTAATGTACAAAATGAAATGTCACGAGCGTCACGAACTGTAGGAGCCGTGTAGGCATGTCACCTTTTATACTCTGCAAAACTAGCTTTTTCTCCTGGTCTCCTTCGATTCGCAGGATATCATCCGGGCGGTCGCATTTTTCGCTTCAGGTACAACATTAGTATCATTTTTTTGCTGCCATGACCGCTCGAGCTCGCGCTATCGCCATCGCCTCCACGACGGCCGAAATCCAAATATAGCTAATGTTTCCTTGTTTTACTGGGTCTTACTGCTGTGCATCTCGGAAAGACCCGAATCCTCTACAGAGCGCTTCATCGCGAAATGGCCATGAAACACCACACAAAGAACACCGCTCGAACAAGACAGACCAAGACAACTATCAACTATCTTGTCCAATCCTTTAATTTATATCATTATCTTCAATGAGGAAAACAAGACTAAATTAATTATTCGTAAAGAGAGGGCGGAGGCCAAAAACGGCTGTAAACTAATTAAATGGCCGATCATTGCCAGATATATTTGTCAATGAACGTACTGTGAGTCATACTAAGTATCGAGGAAGTCAGCTGAAAGTTTTTCGAACGCTTGAAACACTTTAATATAGATTAATATACACGTTTGAAGTTGTCCTTCAGTAGCATCTTGAATAACGAGTAAACGGATCAAGTGAGGCCTTTTAATATGAGGGGTCATTACCGCCAAATTTCTGTTTCAAATTCTGTTATGGAGAACTGCATATTTTATTACTTTTCAGCAAATCTTTTCTCAAGACGTTAGAACTGAAATTGAACAAACGGAATAGAATTTAGGAAAACAGAACTGAAATTGAACCAACAGAACGGAATTTGAAACATCGTAAACACAACAGAACAGCAACAGAACAGAAATTGACGTTGTTCCAATTTCTGTTCTGTTGTTCAACGAACCGAGTGGAACCTGGGAAAGAACCAGTTGCACATTATAATTTATGAAGATTAATTCGATTATTCCAGCTCAAGAAAATTTATTCCGTTTTCAAAATGGCTGCTCGATCGGAAGGCGAATCGAAGATCTCAGCCGCGAGGTGTATCTCTTTGCTTGAAGAGGTAAAAGATCTTATCGAGGCACAAAAAAGCGGCCTCCCAAACTCAGATGAAACTGCTTTCACTCCAAGCGAAAGAGAAGCTCGTCCATGATCGTCGTCTGTGCCACAACCGCAGGCAAATAACCAGCAGAGAGGGGACTCTGTAAAGTGAGGAAACGGACGGCGGATGGCGGACGGCGGAAAATAATAAAAATAAAAATAAACAAAAAATAATAAAAGCCGAATTAATGAGAACTAAAGCAATGCATGTGATACAAATAAAATATAATTGTGCGTTGATATTACTCATACGAGACATGCATCAAGCCATCGACAAATCGAGAATAACTTTCATCAATCGCGAACCGCCAGTGCGTTACAGTGTATTCATTTCAAACTACCACATTTAACTCGAATATTCAACCGCAGCTTAATACATTCGAATATCGAATGTTGATTATATCTCTTTCCATCCCCGTGAGCCGAGGTGCTAGTAAATCTGGAAAAGACTGCGATGGCTTTTCATTCAACCAGACAGTTGACAGCTAACGACCGCAGCATAGTCACGAAACCACCCTTGTCACGCTTGGCTTTTTCCACTTTGCAAATAATTCGTTATGTATCTTCTCTTTGTAGTTTCTATGTTTCATTGCTATTGTCTGCTAACGCGAAGAGGAAATTTCAGAAAACTTGTAGTAGATAGAAAAAGAGAGTTCTGGGACAAAATGAGACAATTAACTATAAAACAGCTAAATAAGCTCGCTCGCTCGCTTATTTTAGTTTTTATAATAAAATTGTCTCATTTTGTCCCAGAATCTCTCTTTTTCTATCTACTATATATTCTAATCTATTCTAACAATTAATAATCTACTTTGAAAGGAAAAGAATTAATTAAAAGAAAAGAATTGAATTAGATTCAATAGAATATTTTGAAAATATTTTTTGCAAAGTAAAAAAAAAACATTCATTTTTTTTTCTCATATTAAAAATGGATTATAAAAAACTCAAAGAGAAAGAATTAATTCATCTCTTGTCAAGAAACGTAAAATCAGATTTATTCCAAGTATGACAGAAAAAGAAATGGTTGAAATTCTTCAGATGAATGATGAAGAAGATTTACTTATTCACCCCAATGTGAAATAAGATGTTTTCAAAATAAAAGAAGTAAATATCAAAAAAGTATAACAGAAAAAACAAAATTCAAGGAAAGAACCTCGCTGCTCACATCAATAAGAATAGCTTTTAAAGAAATAAAGCTTTATAATAAATTAATATTGGGTTTAAATGTTGAAGTTGTTTGAATTTTTTTCTTTCAAATTTTGAAACCTTTGAAGTTTCAAAATTTTAAAACCAATTTTTCAGGGAATTGCATAATGACAACAACTCAAAGCTGATTTCAGGGTTTATTTAGAACAACGCAAAGTTTCAACTAAAGTTTCTTTTGTATAAAACAATTTAGTATTTTTTTTATTTTTTTTATTAAAATGGACAAACCAAAAAAATCAGTATTTTGCAGTCATAATAAAAGAAAATATATTTGTAAGTTTGTAAAGGATCATCAATTTGCCAACATAATAGGCAAAAACATCTTTGTAAGTTTGCAAAGGATCATCAATTTGTCAACATAATAGGCAGAAATATAGTTGTAAAGATTGTTATAGCAAAGCTGCTGCAAGAGAAATATGAGGGTATTTTACCAGCTATCTCTTTTTATTTTTTTTTATTTTTTTTAAAAATATATAAAATGGTTAAATAATTTCACTTTCAGCATTAGATTCTTCAAAAATTATGGCAAATAAACCAGAATTAAGAGAATATAAACCCTTTTGGAGTTTATGTTTTTATTCCTCTTAAAATACAATGAAAAAGAAATTATAATTCAAATGGAAGGAAACTTAAAACTTTTTAAGCGGCCGATGCATCATGGGCATCGAGCCGCTTCAAGAAATGCACTTTTTTTTCCATGTCGCTAGCCTTAGTCCTCTTCACGGTTGACATGATGTTATCGCATCTCGATCTAAATTAGCCAGTAGAGAATTCTCTTCCACATTCTTTCTGTAGTGTCGTGTAAGTGCGTAGATGTATTTAGTTTATTACAGTAATCGCATTGGAAAAAAGCAAAGACAAATGTCCCACAGCAGCGAACAGCAGTGTTGTTGCAAAATGTGCTAAATTGTGTTGTGTGACCTTTTCTCGTTATTCGATCCCACGGTTGACATGACGCAATCTCTGGTCATGTAAAGATGATGCAATACTGAGAGGTATTGTGCTATGAGCATGAAGCAATCCGCATTGGGATTTCTCTTCCTGATCGCAGTTACGATACCCCGTGGTATATGTTTTTGTAAACGTGATTAGTGTCCTTGGATTAGTGGTATTAAGATAATTAAGGTATGTTTTCAAATGACTATTTGTCATTAGTTGATGGCATTTAGATTTCAGTTTCTACACAGTAATCTTAAATTTAACCTATGAAGTCTGGAATAAGCTTATTAATCGTTTGTCGTGAAAGGTTTTAACATTCACACTCTTCCTACAAGAGATGAATAATTCAAATACTTTCTGTCTAGAAATCAAAAATGTGTGCATAAGAAAAGTGATTATTTTTAATACTAATCTGTGAAGCTGAGCATCTCTAAAGTTAACCTAATGAAGTCAGGAATAAGCTTATTAATCGTCTTTTCCTACAAGAGATGAATAATTCAAATACTTGCGGTGGAGAAATAAAAAATATGTGCATAAGAACAGTGATTCTTTTTAATACTAATCTGTGAAGCTGATCATGTATGTGCTGATGCAGAGTTTCAGAATGCAGTTGGATAACAACAAAAAGTCGTCTTTCTTACTTCAGCAGAAATGAAACTTGATGACTTGAAATGACACAGGGAGCAGAGGAGTCGAATTGCGTTACTGCGTTATTCGATCTTGTTATTGTTTTCTCTTTGTCGTCCCAGCGGGTACTTAATGATCGAATAATGTAGTAACGCAATACACCGCGTATAAAGCCGAATAGATCGACTCACAAAGGTCATCGTATAAAGCATATAAATCGAAACTCGAAAAAGTCCAATTTTGATCCTCTACTGCCTGTGGAAAATATTGAAAATGTTTACATACGGTAGCTTCCTGATCTCAGTCTTTACATATGGATGGAAACGAATTCAAAAAAGCACCACACACGACATAAACTTTGTTGAATCATAGAAATCAAGATTACTCTTTAATCAGTAGTAGTGGACCAAGTCATCTTGAAAATGGACTGTCTGTGATCTTTCTTGAGCTTGTCACAAAGTTCCTTTTGTTGTTTGAATCGGAAGTGAGCTATCAAAATAATCATTGATAAAAACAACTGTTTTATCAACTGCCACGTATTTGAGTTGTATTTTAACTAATCAATCATTTTTGTTCAAATTTATTAAGCGGCCGATGCCCTATATGGGCATCGAGCCGCTTCAAGAAATGGACGGGTTTTTTCATGTCGCTATTAGCCCTACCTCATTATAAACGAACGATAAACTCGGTCCCAAAAAACATAACAGTTTTTCTTACACAATTCCACAGCATATATGTCATTCACAATTTATTTCACGTTGAGCGAAAACACATCTGTGCCCTTGTTGATTATGATGCAATTGACATTAGCTAAAGTTTTCTACACAGTAAACTTGACCTAAAGCTCAAACTTACGCTAGCCAAAATATTGCATCACCCAGTCACGTTTTTCGTCACGCAGGTTCGAAGTTGACTCTTAGATTTTGGCGGGAGAACCTCAGAGTAACTGACCGAGGGGGTGGAGGGGTGCATTGTTCTTTCTCCCCTCAAGGTGAAATTGGCCCGGGGGGTTCTCCCAAAAAATTTGGGTGGGGGTGTGCCGCTGGGCTATAACAACCCTAATTTTGCGAACCTGTTCCAGACTAAGGGCCTGTTTACATGGAGGGAGGGTGACCCGGGTTCCCCGGGTCACCCTCCCTCCATGTAAACAGGCCCTAAATGTTGAAAAAAGATACCCTATTCCGGACGATTCTTAACGATTTTCTTTCTAACCCAAAAGGCTAAACTACTAAGCAGCACTGCGAGTTGTAGTTGTAAAGCTTTTTTAACACTCCTACGCGTTTCCTTTCGTCTGACTACTTCATCTACCCTATGCCAGAGTATCAATTACCGATCTTCATGCCAACTCCTGGGAAACTGATACCCTGATACCCAAAAAATGCCTTTTGGTATACCCTGTTCCAGACCAAATGCTCAAAAACCATACCCTGTCCAGCTGCACGTTCCTATATAGCGAAAATAAGGGAGTGCCCCCCCCCCCCCCCCCGGGAAATCGGCCGCTTGTAATCCCTTCAGGGGTTCTTGTTAAACATTGTTCAACAAATAAAGATAATTATTCTATTGGATTAAGTGTGAATGATGAAAATAGAAAAATATTTGAAGAAATGGAAAAAAGAATAAGATTACTTACAGAAGAAAGAAGAAAACAAATTAAGAATTTAAATTTAAATTATGGTAGTTTTCATTTAGAAGATTTAAAAATAATTAAAGATTCTCAAAAAGGAAAATTTCCAAAACTTTATTCAAAACTTTATACAAAAACTGAAAATGCAAAAACTGAAAATGAAAAAGAAGTAATTATAGCTCCTTTTTGGGAAGTTATCGAGAAAAAAAATGGAAAGAAATATAAAAAACGTTTAGACCCACTTTCTATTCTTGGCGAACCAGTGAAAGGAAGTATAATAGTTACATTGAAAGAAGTTTATCTTGGAAATCTTAAATCAATTAGATTTATAGTAGAAGAAGTTTTAATTACAGAAAGAATTAAGAATAAATCATATTATTCAGAATTTGAAGAATTAGAAGATGAAAATGAGATCGCTTCAGAAAATGAAGACGAGTGAAAACTAAATATATATCTTTATTACATAAGTACTAAGATTTACTCACGATAAAACGATTGCGTATAAATGATACATAAAATCCATTAGCCAATAGGAAACGCGAACGATGAAAACTCACTAGTGAAAAAACGTCGTTCGTCCAATCACAAACGCGAACGACGAAAACTCACTAGTGAAAAAAAATCGTATTGGATTTTCCCGCCATTAGTTGACAGTTGTTTGTCGCTGTAAATTTAAACAAGGTTTCAAGATTCGTTCCGTACTTTTTCAATGTCAAGAAAATAATTCAAGCGGATACAATGAAAAACTCCAAACAGGGAATGTAAGTAATGGACCAAATATCAAGAACCGAAGCAGCCGAAAGCCTGACATCGACTTTGAGAAACAAACACAACATTCGTCCGACTGCCGTTTATTGAAGTGTCGTCTCGAAAACTTTCGTGGCGGATTGAGCTCGCCTCTGGAAAGCGGCGAAGGGAAATTTGCCGTCAACTAATTTCAGGTAATGTGGGGGAAGGTAATTAATATTGATTATGGATCGATTTTATATCGAAATCCACGGAAAGTCGACAAAGCTTCAACTTTGATTCATTCATTCAGCTACGAGCTCGGCTGCATGCAAAACATAGCTGACTGGTCAGCAAGTGATTTTTGTGCCGTGGATGTAAACAAAATCATGTTCATTCCTCGTTTACTGACTGGAGTACATTTTAATTGCATTTCTTGAATTGATCAGCTGACTATTTGCTCTGTAGAATATTTTTGATGTCGAATTAAACTTGCCGAATTATTTGCAGTTGAGCTGAGTTAAGATTATGTGAAACTTTGCTTTCGCCTCGGCGACGGCGATTTTGAAAAAATATATGTTTTCACTCAACATTGTAATATCTCAGTACTCATGTAATAAACAAATTACTTCATGGTTAGTTTGCTTGTACGATTTTTATTCACTCGTTGTGAAGAATAACAAACTCACTCGCTCGCTGCGCTCGCTCGTTCGTTTTTTATTCTTCACAACTCGTGAATAAAAATCGTACGCGCTCACCAACCATGAAGTAATCTCTATATATCTTTAGATATATATTTTAACTTTTTTCACTCTTCTAAGTCTAATTAAACATTTTTATCTTATCTATAAAAAAATGTTAAACTGGAGGTAACACTGTTCCATTTGGAACTATCATTAATTCTTCACGAACGAATCCGCGTTTGGGACCATACTTTAAATAATAGAGAACAGGTTCTCCTTTATTTATTATTGACCTATCGATATTAAAAACTTTAATGGACCAATTCGGATCAGTTGCTCTCTTTCCTCCACCTTCAAGTTCACCAGCAGTATATAGATGTCTCACATTCACTGAAGAATCAAGTTTTTTTTCTTTCAAACCAACAGGTCTTTTATATAAAGTTGAACTCTTTGCATCAACTACTTTTTCTTTAATAGCATCAACTGGTTTCTTCCCCGTCAATCGAGTAACCTCATTATTTAATGCTTCTACAACTTCTGGAAGCCTTTTAACCCATTCTTTACTTCTTTCACCAGTCTGGTCGGATTTCATATTCATTTCTTGGCTATATTGAAAACTGAATAATCTTTCACTCAAAGTTCGATTAAATCTCTCAACTATTCCTTGATCACGGTGAACATTCACATTTCCTCTTCTTATTCTTACATTATGATTTACCATCTCTTTTGTGACTGAAACCCATGAATTCACGACCAGGATCAACTTGAAGAACATTTGGCCATTTCAATGATATTTTTCTATAAATTTTTTGAAAAGCTTTTGAAACTTCCAAAGAATCTTTTGAAGTCAAAGGTTCAGCAGCTTTGTATCTGCTTGCAATATCAACAACCGTTAATGCATATTTGAAAATCTTTCTTCCTTTCTTGTCATGAGGAAGGAAAAAGAAGATCAGATTGATGAACAGAATTTGGTGATTGAACATCAAAAGTTGGTCTTGGGATATTCTTCGGAGCTGGCAAATAAATCTGCCAGATTGCTTGTTTCATCAACCAAAGTTTTGCAATATCTTCTGATACTCCCGATTCTTGAGCTAACTTTTTCACAGCTGACAATCCCTTCCAAAATCCTTTTGGAGAATAATAAACATTTGAAAGTTTTTTATTTGACATTTTATTATAAGAAATGACTTGTTGCCAAACCTATTGCTAAAGCTGATGCTCCAACATAAATTATTTCTCCCTTCTTCTGCTGTTGACTTGGTTTATAAAACTCTGAAAAACTGAGGTTCTCTCAAATCAATGTTATCATCGTGATGCATCTTGTTACATAACTTCAAGGCATAATCAGTGTTTCGAAATTTTGTTTTGCTTGATGTTTTATTCTGTCATTTGTTGCAATCCAATCCAATCCAACAATTTTGTACGATTTTCTTCATACTTCTCATATGCAGCTTGATATTTTTCAACAGCAAGATCGTGTCTCTTTTTTCTTTTTCATTATCAGATCCATCACTAAAATATTTTGCTAAATAACTTCCGCCAACAAAAGCGGTTGCATTGATAATCGCTCCTCCAATCATTATTGCTATGCTTGCCATTTTGTTTAATATCTAAAAGATATTAAACATTTTCAGTTTTTTTTACATTGTTCATAATCTTTTCTCCAATTTCATCAATCATCATAGAAACTGCTTCTATTAACAAGCAAAAAGCAGCAAAATTAAGAGCTCCTTTTGTAATCAAACTTAACATTTTAATTTGGTAATATTTTTTGTTCTTCAAGATATTTTTTTGTTGCCATACTTGCTGCAATTATTACCGTGAATTTTAAATAATTCATAAAAACTTGAACTCGGATCAGAAGTCATTGGTTCTTTGATTACTTTTTTTGCAATCCACCCCATTCCAGCAGCCAAACCTGTTACTGTTGCGGCATCAGTCAATGTTTTTACAAGTTTATTTTCAGACATTTTTTATGACAAAAATTAATTTAATCCATTTTTTTCACAAAGCTTTTTGGGTCTCGCTGGCGCTCGAGCTTCGCTTCTTTTTTATATGAGTTCGCTTCGCTCACATCTGACTCTTTAACTTCGTTTACTTCTCGCTGGCGCTCAAGCTTCGCTTCTCTCTCAGTCTCGCTGGCGCTCTTTTTTGGTTTAACAAAGCTCATTAACTCTTCTCTCTTATAATATAATCCCACAAGAGAAACAGTAATACCAGCTATTGAAATCATTTGATTTATTGATAATGGTGATGTTGTTTCAGTTTCAATTTTATTCTCTTTAGTTTTATTCGTGTTTGCATCTGTTTTTTTAAGTTTTGCTTCCCTTACTTTTTTATTATGTTCTACAAGTTTTTTACCTGCTGCAACTCTTCCTGGATCTTTTGGTTTCGTTTTCTTAATAGTTGATGTAACTTGCTGTGCTTCTTCATTCTCTTCAGTTTTTGTTGAGTTTTTAACTTTGCTCTCGTCTGTATTAACTTTGTTCTCTTCCATTTTTAATTAAATACATTATTTTTTCAAGTTATTATCAAGTTTTTTCTTAAGTTCTTATTCAAGTTCTTATTCAAGTTCTTATTCAAGTTCTTTCTTAAGTTCTTCATCTCGTTTTTCCAGATTTAAATTCTTAGCAGTTAATAGAGCAGCACTCACAGCTGCCATATATTTTCCATAATTCAAACTCAATCTGCCGGCAATCATAGAGAGTTCTTTCTTAACCAGAAAAATTTCATTCAAATCATTTAATAATCGTTCTTTATCAAGAGGAAGAAAATGAGACAATGCTTTACATGAAAGCTGAATAATTGTATCAACCATCGCATCACAAGTTTTTGAGGATAATGAAGCTTCATATCTTTTTAAAGTATTTTTCAACATCTTTTTTTGATAATCTTTTAACTTGATCTGAGTTAAATAAACTCCAATCATCTCTTTACTTGTCCACTTGCAACTAAAACTGCGAGCTGTTCTCTATTGCTTGAATCATTTTCAGGTTCAGCTTCAAGTAAATTCATTATATCATCAGTTATGACATCACTTATTTCCATTTTAAAATGAAAAATTATTTAATTTAATACCATAAGGATGTCTCAGGGAGAAAACAAGATTTGAATATTTAACTTTTTTAAGATCTTTCATAACTCTATTTTTTTCATCATTGGATAACTCTCCTGCATAATTATCAAATATTTTTTTCATATCAGCAGATGATGGAGTATAAAATAAGACCAATGCTGCAATATTTTCACGAAAAGGTTTTTGATACTCGTCATTTGCTGAGTTAGAACCCATACGCTGATTCCCTTTATGTCTTGCACTAAATGCTAAGTTTACTAATTCATTAGTTCTCTTTTTTACATCTTCTGAAGCTGGACAATCATCAAGAATTATCAATGAATTTGTTCCCCTCGAATATGTAACTAATAAATTTCAGATAATCATTGATTTCATTTGCTTTGGAATTATTGAATAAAAGTCTTTATCATTTTCAGCAAAACCGGAATATGTCTTATTATGAATATATGTAGGGCAAAGAAGTATAATATAATCAAACTTAAATCTGAATTCATTACTTAAAAGATTTACCAAATATCTCGTTTTTCCAGAATTTGTTGGTCCAACTATTAATGCATTGAATGGAATATTATCAGGATTCATTTTTTAATTATTTGAAAATTAAATCATTTGAAAATTAAATTATTTGAAAATTAAATTATTTGAAAATTAAATTATTTGAAAATTAAATTTTTTGAAAATAAATTATTTGAAAAATAAATTATTTGAAAATAATTTTTTGAAAAATAAAATTTTTGAAAAATAAATTATTGAAAATTAAATTATTTGAAAATTAAATTATTTGAAATTAAATTATTTGAAATTAAATTATTTGAAATTAAAATTATTTGAAAATAATTTTGAAAATAAATTATTTGAAATTAAATTTTTTTAAAATAAAAATTTTTGAAAAATAAATTATTTGAAATTAAATTATTTGAAAATTAAATTATTTGAAATTAAATTATTTGAAAATAATTTTTTTGAAAAATAATTTATTGAAAATTAAATTTTTTGAAAAATAAATTATTTGAAAATTAAATTATTTGAAAAATAGATTTTTTGAAAATAAATTATTTGAAAATTAAATTATTTGAAAATAATTAATTGAAAAATAATTAAATTAATTTAATTAATAAGTAACACTTTCAAGCTCTCTGTTCACAATGTTAAACTGAGCATCCGATAATATGAAAATATGACATTTTACATTCCTGTTTCCTGATGTTTTCCTGTTAATTGTAAGTTGAACTCCTTCTTTTGTGTTAACCAATCTTAATCCTGAACCGTGAAGATCGTTTTCTTTCTGGCTTCTGAGATCAACAAATAACCCAAATCTGTCTCCAGAATAAAAGTTTTCTACATTCATTGAGGAGTTCTCTTTCCCGAATCTTCTAAAAATTTCTTCCCAAAGATCTCTTGTTTTCATTCCTTGGCTGTAAATCTTATTCGAAATTCCATTTACAACAACTTTTACTTCTGTGATATCGGGATTGAATGTCTTTTCACTATCTCTAGCTCCTGCATTATATGGTTCATTAAAATAATAAAAAAGTCCTTTCATTGATCTTCTCGGAACATTAATGCTTTCATTGATGATTGAATCATCTCCTCTCGCAACTGAGATTGTTTTATGATGAGTAATATGTTCATACATGAATCTCTTCCCATTCTGATAATTTGAAATTGCTTTATCTGCAAGCTCTTTACTATGAATTATTTCATATTCAAGTTGAATATTATTTAATTCATATCCAAGACTTGTTGGATCAGACCCTCTCACAACACTTGCAGCAGGTGCAAGCCTTAGTTCAAAAACCAATTTAAAGCTCTTGGAAAAAAAACTCCATGATCTTTTAAAATTTCATGATCTATTGCTATTCTATATTTGTTTCCATAAACTTCATTTAACTTTTTCTCTTTATCAACTCCTGAAGTTTTCTTGTCTCCAGCATTGCATCTAATCCTTGAGAGAGCAGCAGAGTGAAGTCCTTCTCTCAACATGTTTATTCTTTCATTATCAGTTAAAAAAAGGTCTTCATATAACTTCAACAAATCATACCCATCTGTATCTTGCAAGATTTCTCCAGCAAATTTCACAGTCAATCTATCAACCAATGTTCTTGCTACATTTATTGTAAGGTAATTATTTGCATGACCACTCACTACTACATCAAAAACCAACGCAAGAGATCCTGGAACCAATACCAAATTATCATTTAGTTTTGGAACTGGAATATTTAATGTTTCACCTGGAGATGCTTTGTTTGGATTAAAAGTAACCCTGTGGACTGTTCGATCTGCTTTAAGAGCGTTTGATAATTTTTGTTCAAAATTTGGATGTTTTTTTCACTGACTTCCATTTTTATATAATTTTATTTAAAATGGATGAATTTGGAGAAGAAGATCCTTTATTAAAAAATACTGATGATCGTGATGATGATGATGATGAAGAAGAAAACAAATCCTTTTCAACCTGACCTTATTGGTCATTCAACACTGGACCTTCGAGTGAAGAAATTGCAATGACAACAATGAATAGAGACAAAGAAAAAAGACCTGAAACCGCTGAAACTTCTTTTATTGAAGGAGATACTTATTCACGTGTACTCACTGCAGATAGAAAAGCATGGAACACTCTTACTGATATTTTTCCTGAAGCAAAAGCTACAGATATTAAGGTAACCTATAGTAAAAAAGGAAGGTTACAAGTCAAAATGTTCGGCCATGGAAAGAAATTATATGATCTATATACAATTGAGAGGAGTACTGGGAAAGAAAGGTTAAATCCAGCACTTACAAAACAAATAAAAACTGCTCTCGGACCAGTGAGATAAATTCTTGTTGCTGAAAAGATAAAGAAATTGAGGAACTGCAGGAATCCATTCGAGAAGATGAAATTATTGCGAATAATGAAAATAGAGAACCAACAGTGAGAGAAAGAGCAAGAGAAAAAATAATTGAGAAAAGAGAACAAATTGATGATCTCGAGAATGAGAGAGAAGAACTTGAGGAAGGTGCACCACTTCGGGAGAGAGTGAAAAATATCTTCAAAAATATGGATTTACAGTCGCTGCTGTCTTCATTGCAGTTGGCACAACCATTGGAGTAATTGTGAATTAATTGACAAAAGGTTTATCAACTGTCGCCAAAGGAGTTAGAAATGGATTAAAAGAACTTGGAAAAAAACTCGCCAATATTCTTCCTGGTCTTATCGGCACAATTGCAAGTTTTATCTTTAAGACAGCTGGAGAAGTTATTTCTTTTCCGGGAAAAAATGCATGGTTACTAATAGTTGCGGTTGTTGTTTTTGCAGTTGAAAAGATTCAGAAATAAATAATTTAATCTTTGATTAAATTATTAAATTATTATCAAATTACAACATTCTATAAAAAACAAACGCTGAGGCTGCCGCTGAAATAAATAACCCAGCTTTTAAAATTTCATGATTATTTGTTGAAGTTTTTTCATTTGTTGAAGTTTGTTTATTTGTTGAAGTTTCTTGGCATAACTTTTTCTGGAATTTGATTTAAAGGTTGAGAAGTTGGTCTCTTAATTTTGATTCACCCCCATTCATCAGCTTAACTCTGACTTTTTTAATTTCTTTATTAACAGAATTATTTACTCCAAGTTTCATATCTCTATTTGCTTTTTCAGATTGTTATTATACCCAACAGTGCTTTGAGTATTTATTAATAAATTTGAAGGCATGAGCCAAGTTCCAGGAGAAATAGCAAGATCAAGTCTGACTTTTGCTTCATCAATCGCTAACTCATATCTTTGAACTGATTTTGAAATATCTGGTTGTCTGATTGAATCTTCCATTAAAATTAAAAATTCTCGTTGAGCTTCTTTTTGCACTTCCTGAATTTCCAAGAATTGATGATCTGACATTGACTTGTGAACCAAGAATGCAATAAACAAATGCTTCAATCGATTGATTTATTCTTGCCATTCCAGATTGTGTGAGACCTTCAGATTTATTCAGCATGAAATAATCAAATTGGTTTTCTGTCTTTGGATTATCATTTCTGATGAAATAGACAAGATTTCCTTTTTCAGCTGTTCCACCTTCATCACTGAACTTGCTACTCCCTGGATAAGTATAATTTACTGCTTCAGGTCCAGAATATGAAAAATAAATGAAAACACTTCCCAATCCATGATTTCGTCCTTTCTTGAATCTAAAATCTGTATTCGAAGAAATACCGAATTCTGCACAAATTTCTTTTTAAAGATGGAATATCATAATTATTTTTTATCTGACTGAAAGTAGGATCTCCGGGAAGGGCAGCTTCACTCTGAATTCCACCCATTTCAAAAATAATTCGTCTTGTTGTGAAATAAATGCGAAACAAAAAGAATGATTTGATTTGCCTCAGGTAATTTATTTAATAAATCTCTTGAAATTCCACATCCGGTTGTTGCACACCAAAATGCAAAGTTAAGTTGTTGTGGCCAATATGACCATATTTGGGCCTGATAACCATTTATTACTTTCTCCTCCCGACTCATGTTGAATCTTTTGTTCCCATGAAAATTTCTCTGAAATTTGTAATGAAGTATTCAGTTGGTGTAAAAAATATTTTTATTTTTTCATTTTCTTCCATTTCTTTTGGATTTTTCGCTTTCAAAATTAACAGCAGGTATAGGTTTATCAGAATTATTATTGAAAATAAGTTCAACAGGAAAGTGAGCGACCCCAAGTGCATTCTTCATTTCATCACTCCAATATTTTCGTTCTGATCCTGACACACTTTTCAGATAACCGGGGCCTGCTTTGAAAAAGAATATCAGCATTTGCTGATTTTTTACCAGTCTGGTCAATAAACTCTGTTTCTGCTTCAAACTTGCTGATATTTGCGTATGGATATTTAATTTTTAAAATCTTTCCAGGCTTTTGCTTGAGCATCTCTTGAAATTCTCTTTGCTTTATCAGATGTTTGCATCCATTTTCAACATTTCCATTTTTATTTCCATTTGAAATAATTTTTTTGTTTTCTAATAAAATGGTTGTTTTAACTATCATTGGCAAATTCAAATGATCACACAGTTTATTTAAAAGAAGTAGTTAAGAAATATGAATATATAACACTAATACCTTGAAGTTATATAACAAGATGCATCACGATGATAACATTGATTTGAGAGAACCTCAGTTTTCAGAGTTTTATAAACCAAGTCAACAGCAGAAGAAGGGAGAAATAATTTATGTTGGAGCATCAGCTTTAGCAATAGGTTTGGCAACAAGTCATTTCTTATAATAAAATGTCAAATAAAAAACTTTCAAATGTTTATTATTCTCCAAAAGGATTTTGGAAGGGATTGTCAGCTGTGAAAAGTTAGCTCAAGAATCGGGAGTATCAGAAGATATTGCCAAAACTTTGGTTGATGAAACAAGCAATCTGGCAGATTTATTTGCCAGCTCCGAAAGAATATCCCAAGACCAACTTTTGATGTTCAATCACCAAATTCTGTTCATCAATCTGATCTTCTTTTCCTTCCTCATGACAAGAAAGGAAGAAAGATTTTCAAATATGCATTAACGGTTTGTTGATATTGCAAGCAGATACAAAGCTGCTGAACCTTTGACTTCAAAAGATTCTTTGGAAGTTTCAAAAGCTTTTCAAAAAATTTATAGAAAAAACATCATTGAAATGGCCAAATGTTTCTTCAAGTTGATCCTGGTCGTGAATTCATGGGTTCAGTCACAAAAGAGATGGTAAATCATAATGTAAGAATAAGAAGAGGAAATGTAAATGTTCACCGTGATCAAGGAATAGTTGAGAGATTTAATCAAACTTTGAGTGAAAGATTATTCAGTTTTCAATATAGCCAAGAAATGAATATGAAATCCGACCAGACTGGTGAAAGAAGTAAAGAATGGGTTAAAAGGCTTCCAGAAGTTGTAGAAGCATTAAATAATGAGGTTACTCGATTGACGGGGAAGAAACCAGTTGATGCTATTAAAGAAAAAGTAGTTGATGCAAAGAGTTCAACTTTATATAAAAGACCTGTTGGTTTGAAAGAAAAAAAACTTGATTCTTCAGTGAATGTGAGACATCTATATACTGCTGGTGAACTTGAAGGTGGAGGAAAAGAGAGCAACTGATCCGAATTGGTCCATTAAAGTTTTTTAATATCGATAGGTCAATAATAAATAAAGGAGAACCTGTTCTCTATTATTTAAAGTATGGTCCCAAACGCGGATTCGTTCGTGAAGAATTAATTATAGTTCCAAATGGAACAGTGTTACCTCCAGTTTAAACATTTTTTTATAGATAAGATAAAAATGTTTAATTAGACTTAGAAGAGTGAAAAAAGTTAAATATATATCTAAAGATATAGATATATATTTAGTTTTCACTCGTCTTCATTTTCTGAAGCGATCTTATTTTCATCTTCTAATTCTTCAAATTCTGAATAATATGATTTATTCTTAATTCTTTCTGTAATTAAAAACTTCTTCTACTATAAATCTAATTGATTTAAGATTTCCAAGATAAACTTCTTTCAATGTAACTATTATACTTCCTTTCACTGGTTCGCCAAGAATAGAAAGTGGGTCCTAAACGTTTTTTATATTTCTTTCCATTTGTGTTTCTCGATAACTTCCCAAAAAGGAGCTATAATTACTTCTTTTTCATTTTCAGTTTTTGCATTTTTAGTTTTTGTATAAAGTTTTGAATAAAGTTTTGGAAATTTTCCTTTTTGGAGAATCTTTAATTATTTTAAATCTTCTAAATGAAAAACTACCATAATTTTAAATTTAAATTCTTAATTTTTTTTCTTCTTTCTTCTGTAAGTAATCTTATTCTTTTTTTCCATTTCTTCAAATATTTTTCTATTTTCATCATTCACACTTAATCCAATAGAATAATTATCTTTATTTGTTGAACAATGTTTAAAAAGTTTAAGTTTCCTTCCATTTGAATTATAATTTCTTTTCATTGTATTTAAGAGGAATAAAAAACATAACTCCAAAAGGGTTTATATTCTCTTAATTCTGGTTTATCTGCCATAATTTTTTGAAGAATCTAATGTTGAAAGTGAAATTATTTTAACCATTTTATATATTTTTTTTTTCTAAATAAAAAAAATAAAAAGAGATAGCGGGTAAAATACCCTCATATTTCTCTTGCAGCAGCTTTGCTATAACAATCTTTTACAACTATATTTCTGCCTATTATGTTGACAAATTGATGATCCTTTGCAAACTTTACAAATATATTTTCTTTTATTATGACTGCAAATACTGATTTTTTGGTTTGTCCATTTTAAATAAAATAAAATAAAATAAAAAAATAAATTGTTTTATACAAAAGAAACTTTAGTTGAAACTTTGCGTTGTTCTAAATAAACCCTGAAATCAGCTTTGAGTTGTTGTCATTATGCAATTCCCTGAAAAATTGGTTTTAAATTTTGAAACTTCAAAGGTTTCAAAATTTGAAAGAAAAAAAAAAAACAAACTTCAACATTTAACCCAATATTAATTTATTATAAAGCTTTATTTCTTTAAAAGCTATTCTTAATTGATGTGAAGCAGCGAGGTCCTTTTCCTTGAATTTTGTTTTTCTGTTATACTTTTTTGATATTTACTTCTTTTATTTTGAAAACATCTTATTTCAACATTGGGGTAAATAAGTAAATCTTCTTCATCATTCATCTGAAGAATTTCAACCATTTATTTTTCTGTCATACTTGGAATAAATCTGATTTACGTTCTTGACATAGATGAATTAATTCTTTCTCTTTGAGTTTTTTATAATCCATTTTTAATATGAGAACAAAAAATGAATGTTTTTTTTTTACTTTGCAAAAAATATTTTTTCAAAATATTCTATTGAATCTAATTCAATTTCTTTCTTTTAATTAATTCTTTTCCTTTCAAAGTAGATTATTAATTGTTAGAATAGATTAGAATATATAGTAGATAGAAAAAGAGAGATTCTGGGACAAAATGAGACAATTTTATTATAAAAAACTAAAATAAGCGAGCGAGCGAGCTTATTTTAGCTGTTTTAGTTAAATTGTCTCATTTTGTCCCAGAACTCTCTTTTTCTATCTACTCTTGTTATTGTGATCGAAAAAAAAATCATCTGACTCGAATTGCGGCAGCAGACATTCTTTCGTGCACGCTCCTCGGCTCCTGTCACATGCAAAAACCGTCGCGATCGTGGAAGCAGACCCCTGTCTTTTTTAATCAAATTACTCAAATTTTTGCGTTGTTTTCCAGAATTACTATCATCTCTCACGGGGATGGAAAGATATATTTTGTCATTAATCAAATCAACATTCGATATTCGGATGTAAAAAGCTACGGTTGAATATTCGAGTTAATAAATTTGGAAGTTTTTGCATGAGACAGGAGGCCGAGGAGCGTGAATAATCGAATTAATCTTCATAAATTATAATGTGCAACTGGTTCTTTCCAGGTTTCCACCATATTTTGGCCAGGAAACTGGTACGAACTCCTGGCCTCGTTTTTGCGCTGTCTCGTTTTCGTGTACGCTGGATGCATTTGGGACAAGAATGTATGTTCGACGATGTTTCGACGTTTTTGTGTGCTCGTTTTGTGGCGATTTCTCGTTCCGTTCGGTAAGCGTAATGTTATTCGAACATTTATCGTCTGAGGGGAAATGTGTACGACTACTCCTGGTGCCTAAATAAGCATTAGGCCGCAGTTCAGCGTTAGAATTCAGTAAGTGTTGTCAACCCGCTTGCCCTTGCTGTAGAATCGAAGAAAACATGCACAAACTGAGTTATTGCACTATCAGCTTATTATTGAGCCATATGGCTGTGATTTGTGGTCATATAAATCGAGTTGTTTTACTCGGCGATTGCAATTGAGAACATAGCTCATTTGAAAACAAACTTACCGAGTTGTGTCGGGTTTACGTTTGTACAGTAAAGATTTAGACCGAATCAAAACAGTAAAACCAAGCGAAATTAGCGCAAGCAAATATCTTTTTTAGGCCCAGTACATGGAAAAAGTGGAGGGTGTAGATTAGTATATTATCAACAAACCTTACTGTTATTCAGTTCTTATATAATGTGTTATTTAATTTGTGAAGTCCCTGTTTTTTCCAATTTGTTAGAAAGTTATGTTAGCATTTTGAATGTTATCAGTAGCCAGGATAAAACATATTAAAAACTTTAAAAAAACGTTCTCTGGCTATATACCAATTAAATATTTCGAGCTTTCGGCTGTCAGACTACAGCCTTCGATGGATAATTTGAATTGGAAAAGACGTGACTACTAAAATATATACAAAAATAGGTGAGACTAAAAATAAAAAAGAATAATACAAAGGACAAATAAGTGAAAATGAACTAATTGTTCTTTTTCAAAAGAATAGTGTATTGATTAGGAAGGGGCCTAGAGTTATTGTCTGCGTGACTATAATTAAAGCAGTGTGCCAAGATTCTGAAGTTTTTTCGAACACGAAAGGAACCCTTGTCGATCAATTGAGAATTTTCAAAGTCAATAGAGTGATGCGATGACCAAGCATGTTTGGCAATGTTTGAGCCTCCTGCGTAAGATTTCACATTTCCGCACATGTTCTTTCTTTCTTGCCATTCGAAGCATCTTCCAGTCTCACCCACATAACTCCACGGACATTCGGAACAAGGTGTTTTATATTTTCTATTCAAGAAATTTCAATAAATGTTACTGTTGCAATTTGTGCCTCCATAATACAATGTATTCTTGATTAGTGTTATTTATTGGAATGACTATCTCCCAGGCCTTCACTATCAAAAATGATTTTATTATTAGCTTTCAACCACATGAAGCAATGCAAATAGACTGAATGAAATATGATACATCAAGCCTCAGCAAATATACAACGATTTATTCACAAGTTCGGACTTCAGTTTGTCTTCCCTTTTGATGAAGGGGGAGACGCACTGGGCTGCACTTGCAATTGACAAATTAAATGTCTTACTTAGCTTCAATTTGTATATTGTCAGGGATATAATTCCACCATTTCAGAATTATACTTCCTTGACACAATTAATCATATCTTACACAATAGTTTATTTCAGGGCACGGAATTTTCTATTGTTCATCTACATTAGCATGTAATGGTAATCATTAGCATGTAATGGTAATCATTAGCATATAAAAATCGGCTTATGCGAAATCGTTCTAAGTCTTCTAATGAAAAGAATATATCAAGGCGAATCATGTCCCCAAGAACAATACGTTTCATATTGATCAGCAGAAAGAAAACACTCTAAGTTTATTCGTGACCACTTGAGAACCATCCTATCTTTGAGCTTAACCTGTTGAACGCACTCTCTTAATCTGCGATTACTACCATAAGTTTGTGTATGGATGACATCACGAAATTATTGGCGGCCGCAGACTTACGATGGTAATCTAAATGACTAATAATTAACAATTATCCTGTGAAATCGCGCGGAATATATAAACAATAGGAGTGTTCACTGTCTATCAACAATACGTCAAATTTGTTTTGTTATTCAAATTTGCCAACCATTAAACAAAAGAACTCTTCAAAAAAAATATAAAAAAATAAAAAATATGCCATCATTTCTTTCCACAAAAGAACTTCTTGTTTCAACAGCCAATATTTCTCTGGTTGGCACATTAATAACAATGGGTGACGTCACGAGAAATATCGCTATAGCCTCCATTTGACAAGACCGAGAAGAGAACAAGTCAAATAAGCTATCTTTCTGATTTTTAAATCATAACGTCAAGAAAAACGCGAGATATTACTCCAAAACCATTTTCACTGCCTGCTGTCAAGAAGGAAAACACCGAGAAAACCCCGGAGAAAACCCAACACACTGGCGGACTGGCGGTGTGCGACAAATGCAGACTGCAGACTGCAGACCGTAGAATGCAAACAAACCCTATTAAACATAACCCAGGGTTAGGGATATGTTAGGTTTTAGTCTGCATTCTGCGCTCTGCGGTCTGCATTTGTCGCACACACACAAACGGTCCTACAACATGGTGGACTGAAAATTTCAGGTCACGTGTCCTTACACACTCTGTAACACTTTACATGCAACGAGGTTTGAGCGTTTCACTTCCTTTTACTGACCTGCACACTGATAAATATACTTGCACTGATGCTGTGTAATGTATTGCAGGACCCGTACTGAGTCATACGAAGCGTGATGTCTCACGACTTTGATATGTTTCGCTCCTTGTAAACAATATTATCCAAGCGACATGCGATATGACGCTGAAAACTAGCTAATACTGGCGACATGGGAATTTCTAAACAGCGACAAGCGACACGATTACGCTGCTAAAATGCGACAGCAACACATGTACAGTACAACACTAAAAAACTACGGCGACGTCAGAAAGATGTGCATTTACCATCATTATTGTTAAACATTGGCAAGTGAATATACGATAAATATAACAAGAAAGTGACTCGGAATGCACGGGAAATGGCATTTCTGAGAGCTCAGATTTTCAAAATTTTTCTCTACCCCCTAGCAGCGTTCGCCTTCGCCGGTCGAAATTTTTGCCTAGCCTGATGAAAGTCTGGTTACCGTCCCTGTGACAAAACAGTTTCTCGTAAAAAAAAAAAGCGCCTGATGAAGACTAGCAGTATTTAAATAATTTCAAACCCTCAAGACAAACACACAAGGAACCACCGACGATCTCCCTACGATCGGCAGAACACGAACTTAGAATGGAAAAGGAAGACAATGACAATCATAACTGACATAACCATCCGTTTCCGTTATTTTAGAGGTCCAGGATATAGTAGCCTGCGTCGCAGACGAACTCAGATATAGAAGCATACAGGGGAAAACTTTTTATACGCACACTACGAAAAAACGCCAGCGACATTTGCAGCTGTTGGTTAGGCGACATCAGTCCTCAGAACAGGGGCACCAACGGATCGTTTCGGTGGAATATCTGGTTCTGAAGGCCTATAATCGCCTCAGATATTCGGTTAGGGAAATGTCATCTCAAACTTTCGTAATATGGGGAAATTAATGCCTTTTGTTTTCGAGAGATAAAAATGTCGTTTTTCGGTACAAAAAACAGTTAGCTAGGATTTTCGGAAAGGCAAATTCAGCTCGTAAATTCGGGTAATAAGAGTTCAATCCCTAAATTTTTCTGATGTTTGAAAGTTCAGCTAACGTATCCGAAAGAAAACTTTTCTTAGCGATTAAAATAAGCCATTAAACTGCACAAAAAGCACAATTATAAACGTAAAACAACGTTCCGACACCTACAAGAAAATTTTGTCGTTGGGTGCCCTGTCAGAAGCATGCGACATCGCGACACGGCTACCCTCCTTGGAAGGTCTCAATATCATGGAACGAATACCGGCCGTAGTACGAGAAATTTTTGCATCTGTATAATTTTAAAATGGCCACGTAATGTCGGAAAAACACGGCTTTTCTTCCCGGTCATTAAATATAAAATTATGAGTTGTACCTTTGGGGATTGGGCCCAGTAATCGAAGCTTCCAACTGCCTTTGATATTCCATCATATCTGGTAACAAGAATACAATCTCCTGGGCATCCTGCAACGAGTTCACTATCTTTGAAATGTTATCTGGATGTACATCTAGACTTATACGCGGCGCAGCAGAAACAATGTGTTCTCCAGTTTCCATTGGTCTTCTCGCTGCCATTTCTTCGCGCAGTACTACTGGTGTTTCGATAGCTTGTGTTTCAGACGATATTGGCGAGGTAGTTGATTGGTGTCGCATGAACTGCGAAGACCAGCCACCCATTCAAATTCGAATTTGTTGACAAATGAAACGGACGTGGCCGAAAATTTAAATTTGCCCTGCCTATATTCGAAACACATTCAAGCAACGACTTTTCTGGAAAAAATTAAAGTATTACCATAAAAGGCAACGGTCGTCAGGGTCATATGCAAATCGAAAGTGTTTCTCGGAAAAGTTGTCGTTTCCGAAGGAAAACAGGCATCGAAAGTGAAACCTATCTTGTTTGAATAGTAATCAGGGAATTTTCCCAGGTGATTTTCCCGTCGTTATTCGATGACTCGTCCTTGTTAATAGATTTCATGAACACTGTTAGGAACTGTGAACCATAATTGACAAACTTAAGCAGCTCTTCTCGTGCGCAGTTTAAAATAATATCAAAGGATGGCCAGCGAAGAAGAAACTAGGAGACGGTTGGGTCGATTGCACTTCTACCCATATTCACTCCTGGCACTTCCACGACCTTCATCAGCCCGAGATAACTACAACGTGGTGGCAGCCATCGACTTTGGAACAGCGTTCAGTGGGTTTGCTTTCTCTTTTAATCACAAAGACGGGAGTGAAGACATTTTCCATGAACAAAGCATGGGGGAGCGCACAAGGTTACTCTACCCTGAAGAATCCGACCTGTATTCTCTTAAAACCAAGACAAGAAATTTGTAAAGTTTGGTTTCGAAGCGGCTGAGCGATATGCAGAACTGGAGGATGCTCAAGACAAGTCTTTTTACTTCTTTGATCGCTTCAAAAATGATGCTTCATGGTTGTGAGGTAAGTTGCGGTTGCGCCAAGGGAACTGAGCAAACAAATTGCTAAACTAGTATTGCATAATTCAAATTTATAACCCTGCTTTAATAAATTATTTAAGCAATTTAAGGATTGTCCTTACGTTTTTAGGTTTCTTTGTAATTGCTGAATTCACGCCCCAAGGCGTGAAACTCGGAGTAACAGAAATCTAACGGATCCTCTTTGACTCACAATATTAAGCTCTGCCGTAAAGCATTGAGCACTTTTGCTAAGCAAGATTTCAATTCCAGTTACACACAT
This sequence comes from Desmophyllum pertusum, assembly GCA_029204205.1. Classification (NCBI taxonomy): domain Eukaryota; kingdom Metazoa; phylum Cnidaria; class Anthozoa; order Scleractinia; family Caryophylliidae; genus Desmophyllum; species Desmophyllum pertusum. The sequence continues at coordinate 270,681 of MU826857.1, forward strand.
ATATATATAATATATATATATATATATATATATATATAGAAGTTTGACGGTGCCACTCGAGCCAACAGAGATGCTACTTCGCCAGGAGGATCCTGTAAGGATTCGCAGTCCAAACCTCGGCATGTGAATGAAGTAAAAAGGTTAAAAAAGGCTAAGGACGGACAACTTCTGACGATAAAAGTAAAAATTTAATAAAAACGTTTCGGTCTTAGACCTTCATCAGTTCGTACAAACAGCGTGTGTGCACACACGCTGTTTGTACGAACTGATGAAGGTCTAAGACCGAAACGTTTTTATTAAATTTTTACTTTTTATCGTCAGAAGTTGTCCGTCCTTAGCCTTTTTTAACCTTTTAAATATATATATATATATATATATTATATATATATATATATATATATATATATATATATATATATCTAAGTGGATTTGAAAGAACGTGGCCGCAGAAAATTGCACCATTTTGAACCATTTTGGCGCTTCTTTCCTTTTTGTCGTTCAGAAACTATCTCCAAAGTAGACTCGTCACAAAATTGCTTTGACATGCAAACCCATGCACAAAGGATAGATCTTCGCAATCACGCATCCGTTTTGGAAATCGAACGAATTCCGCTAAAGTTTAGGCCAGCAAAAACCTGTTGAACTTTTGGTGCAAAATCAGTGCCAAATTGGGCTCACACACCATTCTTCCACATTCATTTCTTGGTTTCCTTAAGAGGTTGGTTCAAAACTTTTTCAGTTGATATAAAGCGCATGTCGAAGCCGAAGATAGCAAGAACAGAAAGGGAGACAGAGAAGAAAAGAAAATGGAGGATGAAAGAAATGACAATGGAAAGTTTTTATTTTTTTTATTTTTATTTTTTTTATTTTTATTTTTTTTAAAGTCCAAAGTAACGGAACAAGCTAGCACCAAGGATAATTTGAAACCATTTCACTCAGAAAACGATATAAACATCTTGCCGGCGTTCACAAATACGGGTTCTTAGCTAAGGAAACGCCAAATTTGGCCAAAGAGACAACCCAAAAACCACTTTTTTGAGCCCAAAACGCGTTTTTTTCGGTCATTTTGCTGCAATTTTCTGCGGCCACGTTCTTTTCAAATCCACTTATTATTGCGAGACATTGTCCTCAACGGCCAAAAAAAGCCCAGTTTTGCCACGAGATGGACGTTTTAGGCTTTTCTGCGTCATTTGCCACATGACTAACTAATAATATTATTGCGAGACATTGTCCTCAACGGCCAAAAAAAGCCCAGTTTTGCCACGAGATGAACGTTTTAGGCTTTTCTGCGTCATTTGCCACATGACTAACTAATATCTAAGTGGATTTGAAAGAACGTGGCCGCAGAAAATTGCACCATTTTGACCATTTTGGCCGCTTCTTTCCTTTTTTGTTGTTCAGAAACTATCTCCAAAGTAGACTCGTCACAAAATTGCTTTGACATGCAACCCATGCACAAAGGATAGATCTTCACAATCACGCATCCGTTTTTGGAAATCGAACGAATCCGCTAAAGTTAGGCCAGCAAAAACCTGTTGAACTTTTGGTGCAAAATCAGTGCCAAATTGGGCTCACACACCATTCTTCCACATTCATTTCTTGGTTTCCTTAAGAGGTTGGTTCAAAACTTTTTCAGTTGATAGAAAGCGCATTTCGAAGCCGAAGATAGCAAGAAAAGAAAGGGAGAGAGGAGAGAGAAAAGAAAATGGAGGATGAAAGAAATGACAATGGAAAGGGTTTTTAAGTAACGGAAACAAGTTTGCACCAAGGATAATTTGAAACCATTTCACTCAGAAACGATATAAAACATCTTGCCGGAGTTCACAAATACGGGTTCTTAGCTAAGGAAAACGCCAAATTTGGCCAAAGAGACAACCCAAAAACCACTTTTTTGAGCCCAAACGCGTTTTTCGGTCATTTTGCTGCAATTTTCTGCGGCCACGTTCTTTCAAATCCACTTAGATATATATATATATATAGATTCCAAGTATTTTTTAATCCTGTTATATGTACTGAAGAAGCCCGAACGGGCGAAACGTTTACATTAAAGTTTTGACATGGTAAGAAGTTCGCTGTTTGCTCCACTCCACACTACTATATATATATATATATATATATAGTATGTGTGGAGTGGAGCAAACAGCGAACTTCTTACCATGTCAAAAACTTTAATGTATATATATATATATATATATTATATATATATATATATATATATATATACATATATATATATATTAAGTTGCAAACAATTTCGTCGTAACATAAGTTTAGTTATTATACATTCAACTCACTATCTATTTCCTGATTGGCCCATATATGGGCATCGAGCCGCTTTAAGAAATGGAAAAGTTTTTTTTCGTAGTGACTTACCCCAGAGCTCCACACGGTTGACATGACGCAATCGCATTGGCTAAAATTAGCCACTAGAGAATTTCTCTTCCCCGGGATTCTGTAGAATTTCTTCCTACTTTTAGAGAAATTTCGATTTTCGGGAACATAACATGTAATAGCAGAGGTCTATAACTAGAGGTTTCCATCTCTGGTATTGGGTCTTGGCCCATCAGATTCGCAGTTAGGCTATTTTTTAGACATTTTTCGCGCGAAACCAGCAGCCAATCACGTTGAACCATTTTTAATGATACTCAAAGGCAGAAACTTTGCCGGCCAAGGAAAAGCGAAAAGCGTCACAGCAGAATGTAATAATTGTTTAAATACTTCACTAAATTTAGGTCAAACTTCGGTATACTTTTTGTAAAAACTATAAATCGACTGAGCGATTTTCAGTTCAGTCTAAATGAAGCATGATTTGTATGAATTCGGCGGCAAAACTTGGCGCGGTGTCCAGTTGGCAAGTTGAATGAAAGAAAGCAAGACAAAGTTTTCTCCGCGGATTATAAATCTTCGCTCAATCTCTCCAAAGTTTTCGTATATTCTGGAAAATTGTGCAGATGGTTTAGCTTAACATGGGAAGATTCGAAATAATTGTGGAGCTGAACATTATATTAATTTTACAAGTTGAACGGACAGCTATACGCAGCCGAAGGTTTCACTTGTTTACATGTATACGGCGGGCAAAACTTGCGCGACTACAGAAGTTACGAACGTCTGAGCTTAAAATCAAGTTCATTGAAGTAAAAGAACAAAGGAAACCCTCAATATTTTCATGGATGGAAAGAAAGAGAGTGGTCTTCGAAGAGAAATTTCACTGTGAAGTTATCTTTGAATGATTGACTGTCACAACGCTTGACGAACTGCCGTAAGCTTATAAGCTTTATATATCTGATCCATGGATATTTATTGTGCTGATTTTAAAACCTTAATTCAGCTGGAATTGACAAGCCTCTTCGAAATACAAGGTAACAACACTGAATAGACAAAGCTTAAACTTGTGTTGTAAACAGGTTTTCATTCTTTGGACGAATTAAGTTTAAGCTTAATATTGTCTGATCTTCCCGTAAATTAATTTCAGGCTGCCTTTAGAGCTCTTTCAGTCGCATTAGTTGTACATTTTACAGGCATTTCCCATTAAATATTTCGTTTTCAAACTTCGTGGCATTATTTAGTGGAATTAACTTTTGTTTGATTTAGAAGGGCCAAGGTTTTTTACTTAATAATTTTTAGCCAGCGTTTCAATCGACGAACAAACCGTCTTGAACAAAAATTGTCGAGCTGGCGCGTTCACTGACCATTTTTGTCAGGCATGGTGCGTGATTGGCTGCTGGTTTCGCGCGAAAAAAATGTCTAAAAATAGCCTAACTGCGAATCTGATGGGCCGCGCGCAATGCTAGATGGAAACCTCTAGTTTAGGGGCGACCCATTTAATTTCTGAGGGGGGGGGGGGGGGGGGGGGGGATGGAGGATTTTGAAAAAAAAATCCTGCAAGCAAACTTGTTCAAAAAAAATTCGTGCACACGACACTGACGGAAAAAAAATTCATACACGTTCCAGTGGGCCGAAAAAAAATTCCTGCAAGACACTAGCTACATGATGGGCTGACTTCAACTTCATCTTCAGCTGCTGCAGGCAGTTGGAATTTTAATAGCATCTGTATTTGGGCAGAGGGGAACTAGAACTACAATAATTTTTTTTTCTCCCTTCTTCAGATAGCTTTTCTGTACATTAATAATTATTATTATAGCTGTGGTTACACAGTACCAGTCTACAGTTTTGTCAAATCCAAGATGGTGGGGGGGGGGGGGGGGGGTACTCCCTTATAAACACTATATAGGTACGTGCCGCTGGACAGGGTATGGTTTTTTTGAGCATTTTGGTCTGGAACAGGGTATACCAAAAGGCATTGGGTAGGGAAGGTAAAAGGTAAGGATGCGGACTAGCAATGGGCGCGAACGTCCTTAACAGGAATTTCCCTGATTTTTTTTTTCAGGAACCGAAAACCGGCCACGCTCGAAAGTTTGTTTAGTCAAAAAAGAGAAACGAAAAGCAAATGATTAAAACTAAGGAATTGAATCTAAACACGGACATTTGTAAGCGTTAAACTAGAGCGTGTTCAAAACTGATTTCCAAAAACAACCACAATTAAACTCAAATTCTAATATGTCGGTTAAAATCAAATGAATACTCGCCTTTCTGAAGAAATACAAGCTCTTTACATGTAATTCCACTACGTAGTTCTCCATTCACTCGATTTTCGCTTGCATATGGATAGCGCATGCCTACGCTGCGATTGCCCCGTTCCAAAGTTCAAAAAGGGAATGGACACTAGTTTACCTATTGTTCAAATTACGTCATATTAAAAAATTAAAATGAGTAAGTTTCGCCAAGTTTGGTTATGTTACATTACATAGTAACCAGGCTGTGAGCTGTCAAAGGTCGCCCAAATTCCATACAAACGTCTCTAATTCAGAGATGGCGTCCCCCAAATCCATACTGAAAGTCTCTAATTTTTCTGATTTTTTTGAAAACCTTCTACATGGTTGCAATTTAACGAAACAACCTCAAACTTGGTAAACTGACTAATTGTAATGTGATCTTTCTTGTGACGGGCTCTAATTTTTAATTAAATTTAAATTTAAAAACTCGTCCCCAGTCTCCATTTGAACTTCGGAACGGGCAATTCCTTCAGGTTTCGCGGGCCGATTGGAAAATCACTGATCGCGAGCAGGCTTTCCAAATTAAATCAAGCCTATAGAATTGAGTTCGATTGAGTTCGATCGGGTTCGATTACCAAACCTTCGGTTTAATGTGTTCTTTCCCAACTGTTGAAAGTTAAGTAATTAAGTATAAAAGAACATGTAAGAAAATATTAACGAAAAAGTATGTTCATCATATTTTTTCTGCGTTAACAATGATAATAAAGTGAAAAGTCATTTGCTATTCTAAATGTGCACTTCACTATTTCTGATGTTAACTTGTTCTTTTATTAATTTTAGATTGTCTACAAAATGGAAATGAAGGCAACTTTGAAGATTTTTTGCATTCTCGTGATTTTACTTGGCGTGACCTGCCACGATGACGGTAAATGTCACTAGACCTAAGTAATGGGGGACCAGAAACTCGTACAAGTTAAGTAATGGGTTGCATAGATGGCACGTTTCTAAACCCATTTGTCAGTTCAACTTTGGAATCATAGGCTTTTTGACAGAATAGGTAAATCGTATGTCTAGTTTCTCGTGAACGTTGCGGAAGGCCCATTTTCCTCTTTGCAATTCTCCCGGGTACAGTAAAAGTCGTTCAGTAAATAAATAAAAGTGATTTTAAACAGAATTGTCCATTTTGGACAACCACATTTTAGTTTGGAACGCGTTTATTAGTAGCTGCATGTTGCTAGTAGTTGGTGCATGGTGTCAGCTATATATTAGTTTCTCGTTTATAAGAAAATCACTTTGGCTTCAAAAGTCAAGTTTAAGTTTCTGTCGGAGGTAGTCAGCATCATCCTGAGCGCGAGATTTCCCTGTATCCCCATATTTCATTTTATAAACCTATTATTTTGTGACCTTCTCGTTGCCGTCGTGGTTGCATCTTGAAAACGAAAAACTTTATCCGGTTTAGAGGCTCACAAAGTGAAAAATACAATAATTATCATACATCAATACGCACTTCCATCGCCTCTGCATTCTCGACCCCAGACCTTCGCTGCTTTCTTGACTACGCAAGCGCGCGGTCATGCGCAAAAGAGAAGAGCTCTGGGGTCGAGATTGTCGCCTCTGGGTTTACACAACTTCTACGCACGCGCAGGTGATGAATCCGCTGGCTAAAGTTTGTGATGATTGCTTTGCAAGTTGTGAGAGCACGTGTTCGGTTCGATTTTAAGAGAATGTATGGGAAGAAGCTTCCCCCCTGTCTTTAGAGTTATTCTTGCTGTTTTCTGTTATTCGTGATCTCACTTAGAGTCAAGCCCACCAGTCACTTGTTTACTCTCGCGCTTTCGGCCGCCATGTTTAACGTGTTTCGTCTGACTTAATCGAAACTACCTCGTGAGGTTGTTTCAATCATGCTTAGAATAAACATGTTTCGATCATGATTCGCGCAATGCACCGCCTGATGCGAACACTTTCCATAGCGAAACATGCATCATTCGTGATCAGAACTAACCATGCATGTTTCGGCCTAGTGTGAACGCAGTTAAGCATATAGGAGTAACATATTAAGTGATGCGTGGTATTCATAGGAGTTCCTTTTTTGTTACTCTTAGGTCTCTGGCGAAAGGCGAATACGTCTCCAGTGTGTTTTGGGCGCGAAGGATTCCCAGTATGGCAAGTTCTACGCTCCAAATACTGCAAGCTGGCTGCCGTGAAACTGGTTCATCTGTACGGATACGTGTCCTGTGATGATCGTAGCACTCCTATTGTCTTTCTGGGGGTGTAGCAAACATCCCGATCGGGTTGGGGTTGTCATAACAACATCAAGTAATGACGCCTTTTTGCCCCATACCGTTCCTCAGTTCTAATTATTGGTCCACGCTTCCCGGATATGGCGTAATTCCCCACGCTTGTTCTGTCGTCTCTCGCCCCGCCTGAATTTTCTGTTACCGAGGCACGGCCAAGAGCTACGCCTGTGGTATGGTGAAGATTTGGCGAATAACAGCGAAGGCGACAATGAAGGAAAACCTGCTGTGATGTTTACACTCTCATCAACTGATACTGGCAGATATTACTTATCGTTTTATTGTTATTCGCTTTCTAGCTATGGTGATTAAGGGCTTAATTAATTGTGATAACGCTAGTAATGGAGATTTTGCTATACGTTGTTTGAGAGATAACTGAAATATATCAAAAAAATGTCACTGCTTTTGGATACGGAGAAAAGGTTTTTTGGATTCAGATCTAGAAAGCTGCAAAAGAACTGTGACTTAACCCTATTCTGCCTGGGCTTTTTTTTCGTTCCTGGGCCTGGGGGGGGGGGGGGCAGATAGTGCCCCCCCCCCCCCCCCCCCTATGTATCTCGAAAAGTATTGACGCTATGAAAATGAAACTTACATTGGTGTGTGAAGCATCCGAAAATCTTTATTTTAGTGGCAGTCCACGTGTCAATGATGACGTCATACACGCCATAATGACGTCATACGTTAACAAATCCGCCATCTTGATCCTAAATTTTGGACTTCTAAATTGTTCAGAAATGTCAGAAAATCTCCAAATTTGTTTTGAAAAAATCAAGAAAATATAAAGATGCTAAAACGGCAAGATTTTGGAAATATTTCATCGTAAAAAGCAAAAATTTGATGAAAACTGAAAATTAAGCTAAAAAATCAACAAATTTGGGTAAAACGATCTGTATCTCGAAAGTATTTGTGCTATAAAAATGAAACTTATGTGGTGAATAAAGCATTCAAACATGTTTATTTTAGTGGCAATTACGAATCAATTATGATATCATATCTTGCCGAAATAACGTCATACTTTAAACCTGTCCGCCATCTTGGATCCGCCATCTTGGATTTTTCAATTGTTCAGAAATGTCAAAAAATCACCAAATGTGATTTGAAAACATCAAAAACAATATAAGGATGCAAAAATTGCAAAGATTTTGGAAGAAACTCTTCGTAAAAAGCCGAAAATTTCATGAAAACGGACATTTAAAACTGAAAATACCAAATTTTGGCTAAAACGGCCTGTCAAAACTTGGTGCCATGGAAACATCATGTCACGTGAATCAAAAATTGGCACACCAAAATGTTTCCAGATAATTTTTAGGAAAAGTCATAAAGTTTGGCTATGATTGCTTGAATGCTCTCTAAATACGATAAAGTTGAAGTCAGCGCGGGCACTTTCTGCCCCCCCCCCCCCCCCCAGGCAGAATAGGGTTAAACTCATTGATTGTATGGCAATACTGTAGACCACAAGGCACATAAATAAGGGATTGAATTTGCACAAATAAAAATAAACGCTGATGAGCATAAAATGTAATAACTGTCTTCTGTGATCGTCATTTAATAAGGTTATGAAATCGATAAGCAACATTTTAGGATTTGATTCAGCAAAACTGTCACGTTAGCTTGTTCCAGTCGTCTGCTATAGCTGTCTGACAATGCCTTAGAGCCCTCCACAGACTAGAGAGATAGTTGTCGACAACTATTTAGTTGTCGATTATAAAAAGTTGTCGATAACAAAAAAGCCAGTGTGTGAAGCTAGCTATCGATAACTAAGGCCCTTTGTTATCGATAACTAGCTTCACACACTGGCTTTTTAGTTATCGACAACTTTTTATGATCGACAACTAAATAGTTGTCGACAACTATCTCTCTAGTCTGTGGAGTCCCTTAATTTCCCGAAATCGACAGAGCCATATTTCGCGAGCTTTATTTTCGTGATTTCAGAGAAAATAATGGCTCAAATGCTTTAAAAAATGTTGCGAAAACTGCGAAAATTAATACTCGCGAAAATAAGTGAGAGTAATGTAACCCTTTAATTCATTAAAATGGCCAACACCTAATTTCTCCTTACATAACAATGCCTTTGCAAGCAGACAGGTGATGAGAATATAAAATATTGTCTACTGCATGAGAAACATTGTCTTGATGTACCACCAAATTCTCAGAAGAAACATTAAAGAAAATGTATGAGAATCAGTAATGAGAATTACTTGTTTGAACCGCGATTTCTTTACCACTTTGGTCGTCCCGGTGGCTACTCCCTCCCATATATAAGCTATACGGGTATGTGCCGCTGTGAAGGGTATGGTTTTCAAGCAGTTTAGTCTGGGATAGGGTATAGAAATCAGAGAGTTTTGGTCTAGAATAGGCATCGTTTATTGGGAAACTGATCAGTGGTAATGAAGAATTTAATCTAAAATATGAATTATAAATCATTGTGACGACTTTAATAGCAACTTTCATAAAGACTCAACATCCAACAAATTAGCATATTTATTCATGCCATGGTTAAGTTCGTAGATTTAGCACAAAGACTCAACAGGAAACGAACGAGCAGAAGAAGCCAACTTTAGGAAACGGATGGAAACAATTTTTATAAAATTAATGGAAAAAATAGAGGTTACTTAAGGCCGGGTTCTAGATGGGTTTTTTAATTTTTGTGTTATGTTAGGAGAAAAACTATTTTTGTCTGTTTTGGTTGATCAACGTTTTCACCCGAGCATCAAGTCGGTCGGTCGCTGGATTTGTTTCAATTCAGGCTAATTAACAGAAATCTGGAACCCGATTACACTCCATGACCCAACCAACCGTTGATCCCAATGGAACACGTGACCTTACAGTTATCAACTGTTTCAACTCAAAACGATTGGAAAAGTGTTGGAAACTTCAACCAAATCAATAAAAACCGGTTGTTTCCGTTCCGTTCCGTTTCTTGATATCTAAGGTTGAAATTTTGACGTGCATAAAGACTGAAGGCATCCCGAACAAATTAGCATATGTTTCATGCCATGGTTAAAGTGCCCATAACCTTTTTTTTTTATTTTCTCATCTGAATCTAAACATTACCCAAGGAATTTCTGCGAAAAAAATTTGCGATTTGCAGAAAACGCGAATTTTTTTATGAATGTTTTCAAATCTTCAAAATCCTATTTTTGTTTGGTATACCCGTCCCGCTGTAAGAAGGCCGACGGCTCACATTTTCCTGAAACTACGTCACAGTTCCTTTGTTTTGAAGCCACGTGTTCCTTAATCTACGTCACAGATCCTTTGTGAACCGAGAAGGACCCAGGGCCAGGGGAGACTAAAGCAAATGGTGATCCAAAATGGTGGCAAATTTGAAAGTTTTTATAAAATTCATAAACAATTCGCGTTTTGTGCAAATCGCAAAATATTTTCGCAGAATTTCCTTGGGTGATGTTTAGATTCAGATGAGAAATAAAATAAAAAAGGTTATGGGCACTTTAAGTTCTGCCATGTCGAAACGGAAAGAGCAGAAGCAGAAGAAGCGAACTAGTTGTTTTTCCAATAGCGATATTTCTCGTTACGTCACCAATTGTTATTAATGTGCCAACCAGAGAACTATTGGCTGTTGAAACAAAGAGTTCTTTTGTTTAATGCTTGGCAAATTTGAATGATAACAAAACATATTTGACGTAATGTTCATAAACAGTGAACTTACTACGTCGCAAACAGATATCAACCGTTTCAACCCAAAAACGGTTGGGAAAATGTTGCAAACTTTCACCAATTAAATAAAACAAAACAGGTTGCAGCCGTTCAAGGCATCGTTGGTCCCAACAGAAGACGACCTAACCTAAGATAAAAACTTTACAACTTGAATCTGAACCAAATTAATTAGCATTTCAGGAGAGCTTTCGATAACATCACGGTAACGCTCAGTTTGTGCAATACAACAAATCCTTTTTGCCTTTTGGGGGTTTAACTGATAGCTGAGAATTGGCCAACATTTTCAGTTAGCTGAGAACGGACCGAAATTAGAACTGATAGCTGAGAATGAGATCTGTCAAAATTAACTAATAACTGAGAATCCAGCATCCTCGTTCACCCTCATTGAACGCTAACGTGACAATGAGAGCATTGATGTAATTAATTGCTGACTGAAATAATGAGGTGGCTTACACTTGAAGTTTATATATGATGCCGTATATATAAACTTCAAGTGTAAACCACCTCATTATTATAACTATTATCATCAGTGTTGTCATTTCACAGTCTATTGATTATGTCGGTATTGCATAATTTGTCAAGGTAGTACGTGCAGCATAATAATCAGTGAAAGTTTCCGGCAATTCTGTTTTCGGCTTAAATTATGTACACATTTCTGAGCTTTAGTTTTAATATGTTTTATATATAACTAGTCCACGTGAGGCCTAATCCGACCTCATGTTGCAAGTAGGAAACGAAAACGGCGACCGACCGTAGAAACGGATTGTGTGTTATCATAAAGCACTGGTCAAACGGCGCATGATACTCAAATTTCTCCCTTAACTATCATCAACCATCATGAACCATAATGCGCCCCGTGGTCAACGGGAAAACTATCATCGTCTATCATGGAGAATTTGAACAGGATCAAAGGGAATGTAGTTGATGATAGTGCATGATAGTTGGTGGTCAAACTGAACGGGAGCACGAGTTTCAATTTTTGTTTTGTTTGTTTGACCCCCGGCTTAAGAGTTTGAAGATCTTGGAAAACACTGCAAGTTATACAGTGTGACTATTTGAGGCATCCGGCTATATTTGTAATAATCAGCAAAGAATCAGTTTCTGTTGGAGATAAGCAGAATCATGCTGATTATGTACAACCCTGAACTATAACCGCCTTCTGCGTCTCTTAAGCCTGGTTTCCATATGATCACAACGATCGCAAGAGTGATTTCCATATGAAACCAGGCCTTTAGTCGGTGGAGACCTCAAGGACCCCATACTCCTCCCCCCCCCCCCCCCCCCCCTAACAATCTTATCACGCAAGAGAAGACTGGGGAATGAGTCTGTTATAAGCTGGTTTTATGACTGTATAGGTACTAAAGAAGTCATTTTTATGAAGGCGCAGTCTCTCCGTTTAACTAGGGGCAGAAATTTATTCTTCGTTTTTAATTAATTATTATAGCCGAACAGGATATGATACTGAAAGCAATGAGAACAATTTCAGTAAACTCAAGAAGCAGTATTCTTTGTTTGTGTTTAAATTATGACACTTGTCAAACTACTTTCTCTAAATGTAAGGGGGGTTGCGTAATCACATCAAGTGAAGGGCGTTAAGTTATTTCTTTTTTTAAAGAATCAAAAGGCTGATTTTTATTGTTTACAGGAAACATTCTCACTGAAAGGAGACGAAATCCCCTGGGCCTCAGAATGAGAATTACGTCGAGCAAATCAAAGGCTGCTTAAGCCTTACCAGAGATTTACAAAATCTGATGGATCGATACGCGGACTGATAAAATATCTTCCTGCATTTTACTTTTTATTGATTTTCAAAAGGGCTTTCGACACTATTGAATGGAAATTAATTGAAAAGTCGATTGAACTATTTAACTCTGGCCGCAAACATTTAGAAAATGGTTTTCTATACTTTACAACAATGTGGAAAGTGGCGTGATGAATGCAAGTTCATGACCAATTATTTTAAGGTATCTAGAGGTGTCCGCCAAGGGTGCCCTCTGAGCCCTCTTTTGTTTGTGCTAGGAGTGGAAATTTTGGCTTTAAAAATACACCAGAACCAACTTTGTCGAGGAAATGAACTTCCAAATGGCCAAGAACTAAGATTTCGCAATCTGCTGACGATACGAAACTATGAATATTGTTACACTTTTGTTCAATCTCGGGATTGCGGCTAAACAAAAAGGAAACAAAAGCTATGTGGATTGGCGCCTCAAGGAAAAAGAGTTCAGAACCTCTAGAATTTAATTACCCAAAGGATCCTTTAAATTTCTTGCAACGTACCTCTCTCGTGATGAAGTCAGAATAATAACAACAACTTCTTCATTAAAATAAATAAAGAAAATGGAAACAAAGCGTAATAACCCTATTCTGCCTGGGCTTTTTTTCGTTCGTGAGCCTGGGAGGGGGCAGATAGTGCCCCCCCCCCCCCCCCCCCCCCTAAAGCATCCAAAAATATTTATTTTAGTGGCATTCCACGTGTCAATTATGACGTCATACACGCCATAATGACGTCATACAATAAACAAAAATCCGCCATCTTGGATCCTAAATCTTGGACTTCTAAATTGTTTCAGAAAATGTCAGAAAATCTCCAAATTTGTTTTGAAAAATCAAGAAAAAAATAAGATGCTAAAACTGCAAAGATTTTGGAAGGATTTCAATCGTAAAAAACAAAACATTTATGAAAACTGAAAATTAAGCTAAAAAAATCAACAAATTTGGGTAAACGATGTGTATCTCGAAAAGTATTTGTGCTATAAAATGAAACTTGTGTGGCGTATAAAGCATTCAAACACGTTTATTTTAGTGGCAATTACGCCAAAATAACGTCATAAACTTTAAAAAATGTCCGCCATCTTGGATCCGCCATCTTGGATTTTTAAATTATTCAGAAATGTCAGAAATCACCAAATTTGATTGAAGAAATCGAAAACAATATAGGATGCAAAAAATTGCAAAGGATTTTGGAAGAAACTATTCGTAAAAAAAAAAATCTCATCGGAAATTTTTAAGCTGAAAATACCAAATTTGGCTAAAACGGCCCTGTTAAAACTTGGTTGACATGAAAACATCAAGTCCCGTGATCAAAAAATGACACACCAAATGTTCCCAGATAATTTTTAGGAAAAGTCATAAAGTTTGGCTATGATTGCTTGAATGCTCTCTTTAAGTACGATACATTTGAAGTCAGGGTCACTTTCTGCCCCCCCCCCCCCCCCCAGGCAGAATAGGGTTAATATAATGGCTGTCTAGGGACTTGACGGTTTTTGGCAGAACTATGCTTGCAAATACCCTGTTTTGTCTTAGTTTAATTTACACCGCTTCTTCTTCGTAAAAACGAAAATCTCATCGGAAATTTAAGCTGAAATACCAAATTTGGCTAAAAACGCCTGTTAAAACTTGGTTGACATGGAAACATCAAGTCCCGTGATCAAAAATTGACACCAAAATTTTCCCAGATAATTTTTAGGAAAAGTCATAAAGTTTGGCTATGATTGCTTGAATGCTCTTTAAGTACGATACATTTGAAGTCAGGGCACTTTCTGCCCCCCCCCCCCCCCCAGGCAGAATAGGGTTATATATGGCTGTCTAGGGACTTGACGGTTTTTGGCAGAACTATGCTTGCAAAATACCCATGTTTGTCTTAGTTAATTTACACACCGCTTCTATGCGATCCGTCCCTGAGTCTGTAATACAGCAAACCCAAAGTGAGCCATTTGCCTTTCTTGAAAAATAAGAGAGACCAGGGCCCGGTTGTTCGAAGGGTGGATAACGCTATCCACCGGATAAATCACTATCCAGTGGATACGTGTTAAAAAACAACTACGCTATCCGTTGGATAGTGATTTATCCGGTGGATAGCGTTATCCACCCTTTGAACAACCGGGCCAAGATCAAGAGACACGTTTTGTATCTCCCTCTAGTTAAGCTAAGGGTGATCTAAATTTTCCTTGTTTTAGGCTCGCGATTAAAGCATTACGCCTTAGTTGGATTGCAAGATTCCTCACTGATAAAACCAACGAAACCTGGAATAGTATAGTATTGATGATAGGGGTTCTCTTTTCAGCCTTTTTGCCAAACAAATCCTGAGTATCTGAGTATAACTGAATATAACTGTTTTCTTTATGTCACTCTTAGGTCCCTGCAAAAGCGAATACGTCTCCTGTGTGTTTTTAAGGCGAAGGGTAACACCCTGGCGTGTTCTACACTCCAGCTACTGGCAAGCTAGCTGCGGTGAAACTGGTTCATCTGTACGGATACGTGAAGTGTGTAGTGGTTTCAGGTTCCGAGTACTGGTCTTTCTGGGGCTGTGGCGATCATTATATTTATAAGGGAATGATTGCTATTTTCATAACAAGATCAACCAATCTGGTCCTTTTGCCGCCAAGTGAGTTCATAAGTGAGCTTGAAAGGTGGTCCGAGATTCCCGGATATAACTCGCTTTCTCCCACCCTTATAATTTCGTCTTTCTCCCCGCCTACCGGAGTTGATGTTCTCACGGGCGAAACGTTACACGTGTGGTATGGTGATGATTTGTTTCAATAAGTTTGAGGACGACAATGATGGAGAGGTCTGCTGTGATGTTTACACTCTCATCATCTAAGGATCCGTGGCAAGTTTATAACTACAAGCTACTAGCGAATATTCCTAATTCGCTTGCATTTGTTATATCGTTTTCTAGCTATGGTAATTAAGGGCTGAATTATTGTGATAACGTTCAATTTCGAGATTTTGCTATACGTAGTTTGAGGAGATAAAGAAAGATAAAAAATGTCACTGCTTTTGGTTACGGAGATAAGAAAGGATTTTTTGGGGATTAGAAAGCTGTAAAAGAACTGTGACTTTAAACTCATTGATTGTATAACATGGCAATACTGTAGACCATAAGTTACATAATAAGGGATTGTTTTTACATTTGCACAAATAAAAATAAACGCTGGGCATAAAATATAAGAATTGTCTTCTGTAGTTGTCATTTAATAAGTTATAACATCAATCAACAAAATGTTAGGATTTGATTGGAACTTCTCTCTCAGTAGAACTGTCACGTTAGCCCGTTCCAGTCGTCCATCAAAGCTGTCTGATATAATGACCACACCTAATTTCTCATTTCAATATTAATGCCATTACAAGCAGACAGGCCGCGGATGTGAATACTGATACAAAATGTCCACTAAGAAACATTGTCTTGATGTACCTCCAAATTCTCAGAACAAACCTTAAAGAAAATGTATGAGAGTCAGTAATGAGAATTAGCATTCTCGTCCCCACAGCCCTTTTCGCGTCTTTTAGCCGCGGGGCCTAGGCACGAGAAACGAAAATAATTTTTTTACGCGGCTTAACAAGTTCGCGGACAAAAATTATAGTATTATATCCTCACTTTTATGTTATGGGCGAGATCCGCGGACTGCTGTGGTAAGAGGTAGACAGCGAGAATATAGGGGGGGTTGTCAACCAACACCAGGGGAGGAGGGTGGGTCGAACCTTGATCCGTCGTTTCCGCGGTCGGCCTTGTGATTCAGTGAAATCATTACCACGAGGTCAATTCTATTTGTAGGGGAAGCCCGCAATGCACTAATGCATCCCTAAGGACCGTAGAGTACTTTTATTGGTCGTTTCACGATGCGCTAATGAATTATTCAGTGAGAATACTCGTGAAGTCGTCCGGATGGACCTTAATCACGCGGCGGCCATCTAAATCCCAGAGGATTTAATACCTTTGTTTCCGCATCTGAAACCACGCGTAAACTCGTTGTGAAACGTCTGAATGCGAGGCTTGGGGGACTTCGGGGAATAGAAAGCTATTGTTTTTACCAACATGGCGGGCTGTGATAAAGGCCGCACACGGCCGAGCCCGCAAAGGGCGATGAGACACCAACCTCTTATGTTCCGACGATCTAAAGAAGTAGGGACATCTAATGCCTCACATGCTGTTATACAATAGTTAAGCCAAAAACTGGGCAGACTGGTACATTCGGGATACGTAACAGAGCAAAAGGGCGTGATTGACCCGCGCGCATCGTTTTCCCGAACGTAAAATTAAGAAGAAACCCTTCCCTATCCTTAAGGCGAAAAACCCGATCTGCTTGCAAGCGTCCCAAGTAGGACCCTCTATCACCAGTATAAAAGTCGACGACAAAAAATGTCGTATCTCTTTGTAGGTATTTATTGAGAGGAGAAAGCGCAGAGCTGTCGGCGATTAGACCCTGGAGATAGACAGACGGGGTTGCAAAGGCTGCTGGGCTTGCTCCTCCCTTACTTTCCTATGTATCAATCAACAGTCAAAGAAGTGCCCGCAGTGAGCGAAGCCAAGAATCAACATCACGGAATAGGACAATTAAGAGATCCGACAGGTGGTTACTTCCAATTCCCAATTTCTCAATTGCCAGTATCCTAAAAGAAGGTATATTGTATTTTAAATAAACAATTTAATACTTGGAAAGTGGTTTCACCCTTTGTGTTTGTTAATTTTATAGAACGTGTAACGAGTAACGAAAATGGCCCTTCTGTATCCAATCAGAAAGAGGCTACTGATATGGCGGTCTGAGGTCGGCACACGGATTCGCGGGTGTGCTCTCGGACTGCCTTGAAATTTTCGTTACTCGTTTTTATTCAAGGCTAACTCTGGGCCGTTTGGACGAAATTTCGATTGAATGGTACGAGGACATACGTGCATCTTTCGTCTGTCGTAATATAGGTTTTCTAGTCGTCCGGGCTAAAGGACTACTCCACCTGGGGATTACTCGTTGGCTGCGGGAAGGCCGAGATCTGTTACAGAATTTCCATCTTTGTGACAAGTAAAGCAGTCACAACTTCTCTAGCAAAGCACACTTTACTTTCCAAACTATAACCAAGAATATTTTACAATGCACTTCTACTTAAGGCCAAGCCAATTATTATTAGATCATAGCCAAAAGACGCTATTTAGGAAACATAAACAAACACTCTTAAAGTCTCATTGGACAAAACTAAAACAATCGCTGAAACATTAATTACTTTCAACAACCACACAGGTGGATCACAGCTTAACAAAAGACTAGCGCAGGTTACAATTACAGTTGCACGCTTATTACAGGTATGATCTAACAACAGCGTCTCACGGCTAACGACTGAAAACTATGAAAACTACTTTATGCTGGATTTTATCTTTTCGTGAGCTAAGAATTGTAGTAAATGTACCAGTCGCCATCTTTTTCGTACGGTGGATTGCAGCGCTAATTGCGCGATGTCAGTATTGTGACTCAGTAAAATTTATGTTCAGTTTTATAGACACGCGTTCGCTACAATAAAACTTATCCTTATCTTCTCTCAATGGTAAATCAAACGCCGTTTTCAATATACAAAGTTTTATTTTACCAGTAAAGAGTGTTTTCAGAATAAGAGCGCCGTTATTCTGCTCATGTGGTTTTTATTTTGATCTTTTGCCCGGTAGTTTTGCGCAAGGCTGGACTAGAACGACGACTGAACAATATTCTCTCATCCAGCGATTGAATTCAGTCGATTTTGTTAAGTCCAAACTGAAGCGCCGTTTCTCCATACGAGTAAGGCGTGTTAAGGTGGCTCGATGTAGTTTTTTTTAGCGATGGAGTGAGAGTTTTGAAAACAAAAATTCAATCAGAAGGCAAACTTCGATCTTTGCCATACTACACCATAATGATGACATATGATGATAGTTTTATTTTCCACTGGTTTCCAAGTAACAGAGGTTACCATAGCACTCTTGTTTTCGATTGGAATATCAAGTACTATCATCACGCTAATAGCTGACCAATTTTTTTTAAAAATCTGTAAGAGCATTTTAGAAATATTCCGCTAATTAAATGTAAATTATGCGCTTCGATCGTGTTCTGTGGTGTATAAGTGCAGTTCTTCAAAATTAAATATTTTAAAATCGTAACCATCCGAATTGCTCCATTTACTTACAAAGTTTTTAATATCATCAACAATTCTTCTTCGTACATATAGCTTTAATTTATTGAAATTTTTCAAGTAAATTCTAGGAATATACAAAATGGTCCGCTAAAAGTTCAGTGTTGTTTTATTCAAAAACCGCCTTACAGAATTTCATGAAATTTCGTCTACAGGTGGTCAAACTACCATATTTCATATAAAATGGATGCAATGTTTCCGACTAGATTTCTAGAAAATCAGCCTTTTTTAAAACCAATAGAAATGAGTGTAAAATAAAACTATCATCATATGTCATCATCATGGTGTGGTATGGCAAAAATCGAAGATTGGCTTCTGATCGAATTTTTGTTTTCAAAACTCTCACCCATCGCTAAAAAAAATACATCGAGCCACCTTAACTCGTTCAGTGCTGAGCGCCGCCCGCACAACCATTCTCACTCTGTGGTTGGCGGTCAATGCTTCTTTCCTATGGATTGTCAAAATTATCAAGGCCTTGTTCAGTTGAATTATATTTATCGATCGCGTCCGTAATTTAAACCAAACATTTCAAAGTAAGACGCCTACCTGAGCTTGTTAAGCCACAGAAGTATTTTCACTTTGTGGTCGGTCAATGCCTCTATCCTATGGATTTTCGACGTACTGAGATGCGACTGATGTGAAAACAGGCACATCCAAAATGTGACATTTGGGCGAAATAGTTATTTCCCGGCGTGATGTTACAGAATGCTTTACTGTAATTGAAGCGTTTTTTTTTGTTTTCAGACTCCCTGAGTTTCAATGAAATGAAAGAAAACCATAAGCACGTTAAACATTAATGATTTCCGACCCCTCGTTCTATAAAAATAGAACTCACCTTTAAATTTCTCTATTCCAAAGTTAACGAATACCAGGAACCCATCACTAGGAGTCAGCTCACACAGGAGCCCATCACTAGGAGTCAGCTCACACAGGAGCCCATCACTAGGAGCGAGCAACTTGACTGGATTCGTGTCACAGCGTTTTTACAGACCAGGTTATTTTTAGATTCGCTTTTCCCGCGAATTCGTATTCCCGCTAGACAATCAAACGTTTTTTCCTTTGTAATCATTAATTGGCGTTACCGCGTAACAAAGGCCGCAATTAGGTCGCCATCTTTTTATTTTCTTTTATTTCATTTCATATATATTACACATGGGACCAGAAACACATTTTACCGGAAAAAGGAATCTAAAAATAAACCGGTCTGTAAAAACACTGTGACATAGGCGTAGGAGTTGCTCGCTCCGGCTAATGGGCTCCTGCGAATACCCATTCCATTAAACTCCGTCTAAATAATGATTTGTTTTTCCGTGATCCTCTCCGAGGCAAAATATTTTCAAAGTTACATTTCTATTTCACGGTCCACTGAACAGTATTTTTTATCATTCAAACCCACCTTTATTCAACAGTTATTTGGCAAAGGCCTAGCTTTGTAGGATGAATGGAATTACAATACGACCAATAAACGTAGCTTTTGTTTGCTGATATAAAGCATGTAATGATATATTTTAAAGGCACAATCGGGAAAACAAGGACACTAATAGCCAATGTCAATATGTATGGCTGGTACCAATGATTTGCATTGCTTGTTTATTAAAGAATCATGGCTTTCAAAAGTAAGAATTAAATGATAAACTGTTATGGAACTTTGAAGCGTTTTTAAAATGCAGGGTGTTGAACATCAGAACATATACAGAGGAAATGGAAACAAACAAAAGTTGGAAATAGCTCATTAATCTGGTTTATAAGTAACAACTGCTTTCTAGTACCAGTAAGCAAGAATTAATAAGAAATGACAGAAATTAGGGAACTTAGTTAATATAACCCCTTCAATACGGCCACCCTGTTGATACGACCAGATTTTGATGACCCGTTAAACTGTGCTTCCATTAAACTGTCCAATCTCAAGAACTTCCCTTAAAACAGCTTATCTGCCTCTTACACAAAACTATCCCACATGCTAATAACCGCTTAGGTAGGAATAACAAATTAAGGCTATATTCTTTGGAAGAAAAACCTATTTACCATATCAACACACAACGCAGATCACGACACATCGGAGGCAACCAGGGAATTGTAAGGTTGGTAGAAAATAATATGATCTAATATTGTGTTTCCTTTCAATATTCTAATTCTGTATTTGACAAATACGTTTTCTCATTAAAACCTTAAAAATATAGACATGTAATTAGGGGGCGGTTTATCGTTATATTGAATTGTGTGATTGTGAATTAATAGATATGAAACTGAAAGTACAAGTTATGTCCTTGGAATTTACTCCTAAAGCTGAAGAAAAAAGAAAACGATAAATAAGAAAAAAGTAAATGAAAGCCACGTGCTGAAGATTTTTAAAATTCAAGAATTATAAAATCAACTCACACAATGTGCCACATGGCTAATAGCTCGACGCGAAAACAATAAAGACGATATATTCTGTTCAAATTTGTTCTGTCACATTAAACTAATTACTTTTGAAAATCATCACACACAAAAAGAATAGTAAAATGAACTTCATTGAAATAGGTGATATATTGTTTTCACTAGCTAATAACAAAATACATTTTATTACTTAATTACGTAATTTGTGCTTTCTTCCATTCAGTATTGAAAGTAGTATATCAAACACTGGAGAAAGTGTTTCATGTAATATATCAAACACGAGAGACAGTGTTTCATCAGGGTATCCAAACACCGAGAATGGAGTTGAAAATACGACGCGCAGCGGAGTATGTTTGACGAAATTCGAGGTGTTTGGATAGCCGATGAAACACTGTCTCGAGTGTTTGATATATCTTCCCAATCGAAACAAAAACTAAGGAGTAAACGGAGAAATAAAATCGTAAAAATCTATGCTAATTAAGACCGGTTTCCAAACCTCCGACACGGTTATGATTTCCTTTGTTTTAACTTGATGAATTATTAATGAGTTTGAGAACGAGATATCCAAACTTCGAAATACGACGCAAGCGGGGTATTTTTGACGAAATTCGCCGACGAAATACGTCTCAAGTGTTTGATATATATTCTCAATCGAAACAAAACTAAAAGAGTAAACGGAGAAATAAAATCGTAAATGATTGCCATTGTTTTAACTTGATGAAGTATTAATGATTTTGAGAGCCTCCCTTTTTATTATTACCTGGACCGCTCACGCACGTTAACGTTTTCATATGGGGTTTTTATGTTAGAAAAATAGGGCCCCCATGCGTCCATGTATGTAATTTATTTTTATTTCTAGATTCTGCCAGTATATAAAGAAAACTCCGATAAATTTTTTTTCGCTCGATGATTTCTTGGGCCATATAGACATGTCCAGTTATGAAAAGAAAAATAATTTTGACATAAATTCCAACTACTCATTGGAAAAAAAATATATTAGATAAATTTCCTTGGTCGAAGGTTAGAAATCGTGACTAATTGGAAAAGAGTAGCAGTAGCCATTACTTTGTTCGACGTTTAGATATTTACCAATGTGCACTGATGTATGTACAGGATCTTGTTGAATTTCGCGCACCGTTTTTGATTCTCTGTACATTTATTATTTATGAGTATGTAATACAAATTAGAAATAAAACATCTTGGAGTTGTATGAATATATCAAAACTGAGTTCCAAAATCACAACAAACTCAAAAATCAAAGGAATACTCGCCTTTCTGAAGAAATCCAAGCTCTTTAATTCCACTGCGTAGTTCTCCATTCACTCGATTTTCGCTTGGATAGCGCATGCCTACGCTGCGATTCCGCCAGGTTTTCGTGGGCCGATTGGAAAATCGCTGATCGCGAGCAGGACTTTCCAAATTAAATCAAGCCTATAGAATTGAGTTCGATTGAGTTAGATCGGGTTCGATTACCGAACCCATGTGTTCTTTCCCAATTGTTGAAAGTATAAAAGAACATGTAGAAAATATTAACGAAAAAGTATGTTCATCATATATTTCTGCGTGGACAATGATAACAAAGTGAAAGTCATTTTCTATTCTGATGTGCACTTCACTATTTCTGATGTTGACTTCTTTATTGATTTTAGATTATCTACAAAATGGCAATGAAGGCAACTTGGAAGATTTTGTTTATTCTCGTGATTTTCATCGCCGTGCACGTGCCCTGTCAAGCTGGTAAAATGCCAATAACTAAGTAACGGGCAGAAAGTGCCTGCGCTGATTTCCAACTTTTATTACTTAACCCTATCCTGCCTGGGGGGGGGGGGGGGGGGGGGGGGGGGGGGGGGGGGGGGGGGGGTGGGAGGGGACCGAAAGTGCCCGCGCTGACTTCAAATTTATCGTACTTAAAGAGCATTCAAGCAATCATAGCCAAACTTTATGAATTTTCCTAAACATTATCTGGGAACATTTTGGTGTGTCAATTTTGTGATCACGTAACTTGATGTTTCCATGGCAACCAAGTTTTTGACAGGCCATTTTAGCCAAATTTGGTATTTTCAGCTTAATTTTCAGTTTTCATGAGATTTCCGCTTTCTACGAATAGTTTCCTCCACAATCTTTGCAATTTGTTGCATCCTTATATTGTTTTCGATGTTTACAAATCAAAATTTGGTGATTTTCTGACATTTCTGAACAATTTAAAAATCCAAGATGGCGGATCCAAGATGGCGGACATTTTTAAAGTATGACTTTATTTTGACGTGATATGATATCACAATTGATTCGTGATTGTCACTAAAATAAACATGTTTAAATGCTTTATACACCACATAAGTTTCATTTTTATAGCACAAATAACTTTCGAGATACAGATCGTTTTACCCAAATTTGTTGTTTTTTTTAGCTTAATTTTCAGTTTTCATAAAATTTTTGCTTTTTGCGATGAAATCTTTGCAAAATCTTTGCCGTTTTAGCATCTTATATTTTTTCTTGATTTTTTCAAAACAAATCTGGAGATTTTCTGACATTTCTGAACAATTTAGAAATCCAAGATTTCGGATCCAAGATGGCGGATTTTTTTTAGCGTATGACGTCATTATGGCGTGCATGACGTCATAATTGACACGTGACTGCCACTAAAATAAAGATTTTCGGATGCTCTACACACCATGTAAGTTTCAATTTCATAGCGTCAATACTTTTCGAGATACATATCTGCCCCCCCTCCCCCCCCAGGCTCAGGAACGAAAAAAAAGCCCAGGCAGAATAGGGTTAAGAAGCGAGGTCAGGGAAAATGAAGCATTGAGTGGCAAAAGTTGAAAAATCGATTTCTTTCATTTTTTGGTCATAAATAACTATTAGGTAGAAAAGAAACGTGGTGTAGTTTGTTTCCGCCAGAAGCCCTTTTATTTCGAGAAAAAATAAGAAAATCGTTTTCCCGTTCAGACACTGAAAATGCTCAAAGTTGAAACCTAGAATATGCGACTATAAACTATCCTCGCGTTTGCAACCAAACCATACAGAGAGCTTTGGACACTTTCTAACGACAGAAAAACTATTTTTCAACCACTGGAAGCAAGGAAACAGTTCAAAAATAAGGGAGAGGTATTCACGATAACAGAAACTCTTATTCGGTAGACATTTTCTTGGCATAACTCATCATGTGGCATAACTCCAAATTTTTTCAATCCTCGCTTAATCCCACATTTAAACATTATAAAACATACCTGAGAATTGGCTTGGGTTATTTTTAAATGCATTCTCTTGGACTCTCAAAGTCAGCCAATATTTCGATGTACCACCAAATACCTTATTAACGGGTAAACATTATTTTGTTGCGAAACAAAGCAAAGCAGCCATTTAAAGCCAAATATTTTCTTGTTTCTCCCTTCTTGGTGATTGTCTATTATAATAGTCTTTTTTCGCCAAAAAACTGAGAGCCAGGAGTCCACAGGATCGATTTGGATGTTAGAACTCAATTACTGTGATATATGCAAATTACTCTGGCAAGAACTATATTGCGTTACCAGACTCCGTTACTAAAGAAGTCGACTGCGCAGACTCAATCTAAACAAATTTGCATAATTTGCATATTTGGATGTCACGTTGAATCGCGTAACAGATCAGAGCGAGAATTTATAAACGGAAAACGGCTTCTGGCGGAAACAAACTACATCAGGTATATTTCCAACCTTATGGGTATTTATGAGCAAAAAATGAAGGAAATCGATTTTTCAACTTCTGCCACGAAATCCAGATTTTGCGTGGTTTTCCCTGACCGCCGTTCTTAAGAGCGTTCAAGCTACTCTCCGCTTTCGGCCGCCATGAATAACGTGTTTCGTCTGGCTTAGATCGAAACTACCTCGTGAGGTTGTTTCAATCATGCTTAGAATAAACATGTTTCGATCATGATTCTATCGCGCAATGCACCGCCTGATGTGAACACTTTTCATAGCGAAACATGTTTCATTCAGATCAGACTAACCATGTTTCGGCCTAGTGTGAACGCAGTATTAAGCATATTATAGCAGTAACATATTAAGTGATGCGTGGTATTCATAGATTCATAGGAGTTCCCTTTTTTGTTACTCTTAGCTCCCTGGCGAAAGGCGAATAAGTCTCCAGTGTGTTTTGGCGCGAAGGATTCCCAGTATGGCAAGTTCTACGCTCCAAATACTGGCAAGCTGGCTGCCGTGAAACTGGTTCATCTGTACGGATACGTGTCCTGCGACTCTTCTAGCGTTTCCCACATGTCTTTCTGGGGGTGTAGCGATAATTCCAATGAAGACAACGTTAATGTTGCCATAACAACATCAAGTAATGACGTCCTTTTGCCGCCAAGCCGGTTCCTCGCTGCTAAAGATTGGTCCAAGATTCCCGGATATAGCGGGAATTCCCCCAGGCTTGTTCTGTCGTCTTTCGCCCCGCCTGAATTTTCTGTTCGCAAGAACCAAGAGTTACGCCTGTGGTATGGTGAAGATTTGACGAATGACGGCGAAGGCGACAATGAAGGAAGAACCTGCTGTGATGTTTACACTCTCATCATCTGAGGATACCATGGCAAGCTTACAACTACAAGCTACTGGCAGATATTCCTAATTATTCGTTTTATTGTTATTCCCTTTCTAGCTTATGGTAATTAAGGGCTGAATTAATTGTGATAACGCTAGTAATGGAGATTTTGCTATACGTTGTTTGAGGAGATAACTGAAATATATCAAAAACATGTCACCGCTTTTGGATACGGAGAAAGGGTTTTTGTATTCAGATCTAGAAAGCTGCAAAAGAAATGTGACTTTAAACTCATTGATTGTATCGCAATACTGTAGGCCGTAAGGTACATAAATAAGGGATTGTTTTTTAATTTGCACAAATAAAAATAAACGCTGGGCATAAACTAATTGTCTTCTGTGGTCGTCATTTAATAAGTTATGAAATCAATTAGCTCAATTGTAGGATTTGATTCAGGAGAACTGTCACGCTAACCTGTTCCAGTCGTCCATCGTAGCTGTCTGAAATACAATATTATCGCTAATTTTCTCGGGCTTTATTTTTGCAATTTCAGAGAAAATAAGGGGGGGGGGGGGGTATGCGCCCCATTAATGAAATGAAATGAAATGAAATGAAATGAAATGAAATGAAATGAAATGAAATGAAATGAAATGAAATGAAATGAAATGAAATGAATTGAAATGAAAAAACGGTTTAACCAAAATTGTCTGCCAGACAGTTTTCTTTTGTTTAATTTTTCATAAAAGGAATTGCGCGAAATGAGTTCGTGAGCAGTCCATCTTTGCGGTCCGTATTGCAAAATTCGGCCGTTCAGGGAACCAATCAGAACGCGGATAAGTGGAACAACTTACGGCGTTCCTTCCAAACTTCCTTTTCCATCAGCCGCACTTGGCTCATGCCCTGTGTGTGAAGCAATGCCGCCATCCGTTACTTTATCAATGTTTGTATTTCTATCTACAAGAACATCCTCGATAACACTGCTAATGACAAACTCGTGTTCTGGTGTTAGTACTGTATCCAGTGGTTGCTTCACTCTTATCCACGTCCACCTCAGTCGGAGTTTTCTCGGTATTTTTCACACAATGATCGGATGTACTTGAACCCCGTTCGACACGGTTCGATTCGTTGTCGGTGTTACTCAGGTGCTTCCGTTTCCTTGCCACTTTCGTGATCGGAATTCGACAGTTCGTCCGGAACGGCGCCACGTCTTGTATTTCTCGCTTGCTTTCTTTTCTTGAGAGCTGCATTTATCATCACGCAACATTTGATGTCTCTGTTCTATCAATAATGTGCGTTCGTAAGTGTATTTCGATCTTGCCAGCCTTGCAATCAATTTGTTTCAAAAACTGCACCTTTACCCCTTGTCTTGTGGGTGTGGTTACACCCCTACCCAGAGTTCCTCGTAGTATGATTATTCCCAAAACCAATATGGCGGCAGATGTCATGTTTACGAGTCGATTATAATAACGACGATAAACAACCAAAATAACTCGCCTGTTGGCGGCATACACGTGAAAAATGGAGGACGACGAGATCAAGGAAGGCTTTATCTGCCCCATGTGCATGAAAGATTTGGGAAATGCTTTAGTTTTGCAAAAGCATTTTGAGGAGAGCCATTCCGAGGATAAAGACACTCTTCATCGCATGCGGGGAATGTTTGGGAAGGCGAAAAGAAAGATTATGGATAAAATCGAGAGTTCTGAAGGAGATGGGGCTATTGTGGAGAATGTAGATAGCGCTCTTGAAGGCCCTGTTAGCAGAGGGGTCGATCCGTTTCTTTGGGACCACCAAGAATTTGGTGAGGGAAAAGCTTTTTTATACACGCACCTTAAGCTGAGATGGCCATTATATTACAAGCTTACATACGTTTGCAATATTGGCAAGCTATAAGCGTTGCCCATTTTGTCTTATGTGTGTTTTGCTCTGTGGAATTTATAGATTCAATTGAACGTATCTGGAACTACATAACACTAATTCACCAACAGTGTTTCGAAGCCACTCGGTCAATATAAAGCTCATATCACTGCTAACAGTGTATTTCTTCTCATGCCAGGGGCCTCAAGGAGCAGATTTAGAGAATTCAGGGATAGGAGAGATGCAGAAATTGATAGATTTGTTGTAGAAACCAATAAAATACTCATAAGACTTGAAAAGGTAACAATGCTGAGTCATCCATGCCAATGTATTACTCTTACAATAATTTTTTTTAAGCAAGAATAAGGTTAGTATTCTGACTGATAAATACCCGATGTTACTATTAAATCAATTGAACATTCAATTAATCAAACTCAATTGAACCCAGTCACGTGATTGGGTTCGATTGGGTTCGGTAAATTTTGAACTCTCACAAAACATTTGGAGCAATCGAACGCAAGCGGATGTTTTATTAGGTGCCAGATACATTGACTGCATAGTTACATGAACTGTACATGTATTTGCTCAAGTTCTGTTGTTGGTATTTTGAACATATTTTGCTTCTTGGAGTTAAAATAAAGTTGTTCTGGGTAGGCGAGTTGTCCCAAGCAGAGCGGACACAACATATAACCCGGCCTGGTGCTAGGGAAACCCTAGTGCTCAGCTAGGGTTACCCTAGTGCCAGGGTAACCCTAGTGCCAGGGTAACCCTAGCAGCCTTGTAAACACGTTCATGAAAGAAAGAAGAAACATGCAAGTGCTAAGGGTAACCTAGGGTTACCCTTCCTCCTTGCAATAATTGTAAACAGGCCCTAAGTTGTTGTTTGCAACAATCACAAAAATCATTTTCTGTTGGTATTTTGAACATATTTTGCTTCTTGGAGTTAAAATAAAGTTGTCCTGGGTAGGCGAGTTGTCCCTTGCAGAGCGGACAAAACATTATAACCCGGCCTGGTGCTAGGGAAACCCTAGCGCTCAGCTAGGGTTACCCCAGTGCCAGGGTAACCCTAGCAGCCTTGTAAACACGCTGATGAAAGAAAGAGAAACATGCGAGTGCTAAGGGTAACCTAGGGTTACCCTTCCTCCTTGCAATAATTGTAAACAGGCCCTAAGTTGTTGTTTGCAATAATCACATGATGTTGTCAACTTGTTATTTTTTCAGCTATTAAGATCTGGAGTCCATGTGTTGGATTCACCTGCGTTACCTGCAAGACCAGGTCGGAAATGTGAGTAATCATAATTTATTTTATTTTTTATTTTATTTTTTTTATTTAAGGTGGCTGGTAACGGTTTACAGTCCTTGCGCTTTGATTGATCGATACTACCATCTTATATCAGTTGATGTTAAAATAAAGGTATCAAACGATTGCCTAATCATCGGTGAACAAGTTGTGATAATATTTGTGACATAATAGGTTACCATAGCAACAGTATTACCTGTCAAAAACACCCTTATTTTTAGCTTTAAGTGCTTATAACTCAAAAACGAGCGCGGTGACCCCCAATTTTTATAATTGAATAATGATCAGCATGTTACTTAAGATACAACTTTTGCAAAGTTTAAAAAAATTCTACGGAGGGAATTCAGAGCCACCTTAAATTTTCGAAAATTTAAGGTGGCTCTGAATTCCCTCCGCAGAATTTTTTTAACTTTGCAAAAGTTGTATCTTAACATGCTGACCATTATTCAATTATAAAAAATGGGGATCACCGGGCTCGTTTTTGAGTTATAAGCACTTAAAGCTAAAAATAAGGGTGTTTTTGACAGGTAATACTGTTGCTATGGTAACCTAATATACCAGGAAGATGATCATAACGTGTTCACCGATGATTGGGAAATCGTTTGATACCTTTATTTTAACATCAACTGATACAAGATGGTAGTATCGATCAATAAAATTACAGGGGCTATAAACCGTTACCAGCCACCTTAAACAATATTTTTTCTCAACATTAATTATTGCTCTAAGAGCAGATGCTCATAGATCTAGAGAGCTTACGTTGTTTCACAATTACAATAACACACGATCAGATAAAGACAAATATAACAAAAGAAAAAAGAATTAAAAGGACAGGTACAAGCAAAATCACACAAAAATGGAAAAAATTAAGAAAAGCGGTTTGATTGGGAGATAAAGGACTGAACAGATCATAAATTTTACAGTCTCAATTAAAATAATATTAGTACATGTATGGCCTCTCCCTATATTTGCCACTTTCTTGAGTTTACTTATTTTCCCCACAGTGGTCTCAAGTAAAGTAATATTGTTTACAGTGCGACTACTCCAACCAAGGCCACCCAAACAAATTATTTGCAAATTGTCCAGTAGCATTTGAGTGTTAAAACAATAAAATTATCGCCACAAATTTATTGCTCTCATCATTGCGTAGTGTTCATTATTATATATAGATCCATAATTTGTAGGAAATCTATTGTTAACATTCGAGGTTTTCATTTGCTTATAATTGCACATAATTCTGTTGGGTGGCCTTGGTTGTCAGAGTAGTTGCACTGTAATATAAAAATAATTACATTTCATGAGATCACTGTGTGGCAATTATAAAGTAAAGAAATTATAAGTGATATTACTGTTTCCGAAAAACAATTCGCAACCATATGTTTGATATACTCTCAGCTCAGGACGACTATGTTGAAGTCAATTCCCTCATAGATAGCCTTAAATCTCTCTCTTAATTTTGTTTGATTAGTTTTGTTTTGTTAGTTTGTTAGTTAGTTTTCCTTTCTCTTCTCTACTTTATACAGAAGCAAAATTACTACTTTAATTTCTTTGTTCTACGCCATTATATAAATTGATAATTTTCTTCTTGTTATTTATTACTAAAACCCTACTGTTAGCTACCCTTATTATAATTTGTTTTCGTCACCTCCCGCCTCGAATAGCCCTGCTAATTTGCGGGAGGTGAAAATCATTGTATTTTAACCAAAGAGTTAATAAAGCTTGTTGTTGTTAAACTGTTATGTTTCACCTTTGTTACCAACTTTCCACTGTATTGAAATGTTTTCCAGCTCTAGAAAGAAGTCTGGTTCCATGGATAGCTGATAGTGAAGTGAAGATTTGTCCACTTTGTAAAAAGCAGTTAATGTTGCGCGGCGCAGGCATCACTGCAGACTGTGTGGAGGAATAATGTGTGCAAAGTGTTCTGCTTATGTGTCCGTTCCTTTCTCTGGTTAGTGTGTATTGTGAACTATAATTATTTAAAACATGGTTAATGTTAAGCTGTACTGTCTGGTAAGTAACTATACAGTCAAAGCTCCCGTAGGCGGACACCCTCAAGAAGCAGAAATAGTGTCTCCAACTGGAGCTGGGGCCCGCTTACAGGAATGTGTAAAATACAGAGTTTGTATGAGCTAGAGTTCAAACGGGGTTTTCAAGGCAGCCGTAAGTATAGAGCTGTCTGCTAATACGAGAGTGCCTGTTCAGAGAGCTTCGTCTGTATCACTTTGTCACGAGCATAGGGATAGATAAAAAAGACGGGAGTTGAAGCTGTTGCAGAAATAGCTTTTATTAGTTTGTGCGAGAAGCAATTGACCAACAATTTGGTCGTCCAATTTTTTGGTCAACAAGAGCTACATTTTAGACAATTAGGCAAAATTGGCGACCTTCCAGATTTGGATTTCTTTTTTTATTTAATATACATGTTCATGTTCATGTAGGTCAGTAGCTGTATGCATGCTTAAGTTAAGTCAACAGTTTATTCCTTGAAAAGCAACCATATAATTTATAATCATGTTAATTTTATTATCATCTCTTACAGTTTCTGTATTAAAACTGGACCAGCCTGGTTCACACGGCCTTCCCAGGAGAACAAAAGCTCGCTCTAAAGATGATTCTGATGAAGCTGGGATTCGTGCGTGTCAGGCCTGCATGGATTGTTTAGAAAGGTATCATGGTTGGGACTTAAATGGTTTAACAGTCTAGCCAGGGCCGCCACGACAGTATGACAGTCACTATTAGAGAGACACAAATTTAGTAAAATTAATATGTTAAATTGTTTTGTTTAGTGTCTAGTTTACCCTGTAAAGTCTTCAAGTTTCCCGATTCCCGGCAAAAATTGGCTGTTTTTCAGAAACAGTATTAATTTTTTTTAGAGTTTTGCACGTGCACCCACCCATGATTCTCACACCTCACCATCTGAATGCACTATTAATAATATTATTAATAATTGTTTTTTGTGTGTTTCATTGTATTCTTAAGATATGATAAACAAGAGAAAGAAAAGAAAACCAAGCCAGCAGTTGTTCAGCTATATGAGGTACATACGTGTAATAATTGAAAACAATTTTATTATTACTAAAATTGAAATAATTTATTAGTCATAATAATAATTAATATTATTGTATGCGTGGGAGGCAGGTGAGTACTTGTAGTAATTCACAGTGGAAGCTCCCATAAGTGGACACCCATTGGAAAGCAGAAAAGTGTCCGCAACTGGAGCTGGCTGCGTATGGGAAAGTGTAAATTTATACAGAGTTTATACGAGCTAAAGTTCAATTCAAACAGGGTTTTGTCAAGGCGGCCGTAAGTTGAGCTGTCCACTTACAGGAGTGCCCGCTCAGATCAGAGAGCTTTGACTGTAGACATATTCATTCAGTCTCAGGTGTCACCATGGTCTTCTGAAAGGGAACTTGTAGTAACTAGAAATTACTTTGTAGTACAATCATGTATTAATTATTACATGTAATGACATCCTTTAACAGAAAATGAAGAGCTGCATGGCAGAGGCAGAATCTTTACAACCTGTTTATACAAAAATGGCTGATTCAATTAAGTAAGTGCCAATTATTACATTATTTAATAATAATTAATTAGGTGAGCAGTCATTTTTAATAGTGTGCAGGCCTCTCACTGGACCTGACAGACAACATCTGCACCAGCCCTGAACGCCTTGAAATTTCAAGGCATTTCAAATGCAAGGCACTGCATTCTCATCCCCAGAGGTCACGATCCTTTTGGTCAGCACCAAGAATCGAGACCTCTGGCCGGTTCCAACACCAGAAGACTTCCCGTGAAATCTGACAAATCGATTGGCTGAGAATACAGAATGATTACTCTGCGCATGTTTCAACAAATTGTGACCTGCCAGAGGTCTCGATTCTTGGTGCTGACCAAACGATCGTGACCTCTGGGGACGAGAATGAAGGCACTGGTGACAAGAATGATTCTATAGCTCATAAACAGGGTCATTAGTAAAGGGGCTTTTGACAAAATTCACTGATCATTAATAAAAGCATAGAATGATGCTTGGACATTATTATTTTATTATTTAAACATTTTTTTTTGCAAAAGAGCAAACTGTGGTAAAATGACTGAACTAAGGAGTGCAGGAGCAAGTAATGCTTGTGTCTTCTTATTGATTCTAGAAGTTCGCCAATTTTTTTGTTCAGTTGTTGTCAGTAATGATTGATGATGTCGATAAGCTAGTTATTTTTCTCTCTACAGTTTGGGTGATATCCAGTATGATTTAGAAGAAGCTGCCCATGTCCGTGCTAAATTACTGAAGATGTATGAATCAGTTGACATTATTAGGTAATTAGTACTAAAATTTGATTATAATAAAATAATAATATTATTATATAACATTTTAAAACCATAAGGCTCTCTCACCAAAGTGATGTATTAATCATTATTATATGACATAGCATTTTAGAGTGCGAATACGTACCAAAACGAGTGCAAAGTATATTACACGGGTCTTAGTCTCCCTGACCGCGCGCTACAGAAAACACTGTTGAAAGCCTATATTTTAGGAAAGATATTATGTCGTATAATAAACGATTTATTCAGCGGAAAGTTGTGTTTACAATACGGCTGGGCATTTTAACTCGTCAATGTTTATTTTTTCTCGCCTAAGGCTCAAAAAAATAAAAACTGACTCGTAAAAATACCCAGCCGTATTACACAACTTTCCGCTGAATAACCTCTTTGTATCAAACAAAATTTATTATTTTAAGCCCCAATCAAGCGGTCTCAACATTCTCTCAACATTTGTTGAGTCATGTTGATACCATGCCGTGTCAAACGGCTTCAACATTTTGAGAAAAGAAATGTTGAGAAGATGAGACAAAGGGGGTGTCAAATGGCCTCAACATCGGCTCTCAACATTAGAGAATGTCGAGACCGTTTAGAATCCAGTAGATTTTCATTTCCGTGTATAATTAAAGACACAACAGTCCCTCGACTTGACAGGGATCCATATTCGTTTTTTCTAAAAGTCGTCAGCCGGGCAAGTATTCCAAAAAACATACTTGCCCTGGCAAAATTTTGGTTGCCCTTTCAAAAGTAGAGAATTATTGGTAAAAAAAAAAAAGGCGACAGAATGGCTACATGTTAAAACGTTTGCGTTTTTATTACTGTAACATCGTATAATGCATTGCGCTACAATGTACATGTAGGTTATATATTAACAACGACGTTTGGCGGCCACGACCGTTATAAGTGATTTGAAAGACGCTTTGTGGATCTTCATGGACTCCAGGCGAAGCGATGTCACAGTGCAGCCAGCATCTACAAAAACATTTTTTTCTGGGCCAGTGATCTGTCTAACTGGGACGTTGACCGGCAAATTTTGCAAAACATATTGCCTCCAGCCGAAGCAGTTTACGATGTGGCAGACGATGATAGCAATGCAGGGCGGCACAAATTTCAGCCAGGGCCTGTTTTTCTGCTACGAAGGTAGGAAGGCACGCTGCCGTTCCTCCTTTTCATATTTCGCTTGTTTTTCGCCAGCATCACTTTCACTTTTTCGCGTTTGAATGCTGCAGTACATCAGAGAAATAACAGCGGTTGACAACATGAAAATTGAGCCTGCGATCATGCGACTCATGAAAATACCGCATTATCAAACATGGCGCCCAAAATTATGATTCGATCGCGAAGAAAGCTGCAAATTTGTCTCTGTTTTCTGAAAGTTCCAGTTGGACGAGGAATCAATAGAAGGCAGGTACTCATATGCAAATTACGGACTCAGATTTTACTCGTCCAAAGGACGAGTATTCAAGTTATTTTGGTCGTCCGTACGATGTTTTGGTCGTCACGGACGACCAGACGACTGCGAATATGGATCCCTGACTTGATAGCATTGAATCACCATTTCTGTTTTCATGTAACAGCAGTTAAAATGTCCTCTCCACAGATCTTGCTCACCATAACATTCAATTTCGTGGCCCAACAATGAATCTGAAAAATGTAGACGGACTGTTCACGGCTTTTACGCGCTTGTATCTGTTGAGATGACTATGATGGTAGTTATTTAATTTATTAATTATTTTTCCTTTATTTGCAGTAAAAAGATAGCAGCGCTAGGTACTAAAGCTGAGAAACCACCGAGTCCTCATGCGATGAAACTACAAAGGGCATCAGGGCTTATGCTACGGGATACTTGCAGGAGAACATGTTCACCCTTCCAAATCTACCACCAGTGGACAAAATCAGCAAACTTCAAGAGGAGAGAGCGAACTCGCTAGCTAGAAAAGCTGCCGAGGAGAAAGCGCAAAGAGAAAGGGCCATGCAAGAAAGATTACAAGCGGCGAAGCTACAACAACACCGAAGACAGGGTAGTGGAGATTTAAACAGAAATGAGCCTTCAGGCAAAGTAAAGACTGTTCAGCAGACTCCAGAGTCTGTTGTAGGAAATGGCTGGGGCCCAGTCCCTATCACACAAGGCTCTTCCCCAGACCCCATGCTGCAGCAAATAGACATTATTAAAAGTTATATAAAACAAGCTAAACAGCAGAGGAAATTTGACGAGGTTGAAATGCTTGAAAGAAACTTAATGGAACTTGAAGAAGAGTACATACGACAGCATCAGGGAAGATAGCAAATTAGTGACATTTGTTTAACCCTTTCACTCCCAAGAACTGAGGAAAAAATCTTGAATCTCATTAATTTTAGTAATAAAATTGTCAAAAACAAACAGAAAGTACTGCTCAATAGCTTGCATTTGAATGGTAACACACTAGGGTGTCATCCACAGACTTAAAAGTTAGAACCACCTTGTACAGCATAATAAACAGTACCACATGAAAGTACTGCTCAGTAGCTTGCATTTGAATGGTAACACACTAGGGTGTCATCCACAGACTTAAAAGTTAGAACCACCTTGTACAGCATAATAAACAGTACCACATGAAAGTACTGCTCAATAGCTTGCATTTGAATGGTCACACACTAGGGTTTCATCCACAGACTGGAAAGGTTCAACCACATTTATTGACTCAAGGTTTGACTCTGGGAGTGAAAGGTTTAATAGGATCTTTTTGTATGTCAATTATTTTTGTAAGGGATGGTGTTTTATACTGGCCGGGCAAATATTATTTTCATTGAATTTGATAATATATCATTATGATACAAATGTAATAGCGTTATTAGCCTGCGTAGCCGGCGATCTTGTTGGCGCGCGATTCGCGCGCTAACAAGACCGCCGCTACGCAGGCTACAGCGTTATAGGACAATTTTTTATTAAAGTACAGATGCTACATTAAAATGTTACTTAATTTTGCAGGTGACAAAAGCACACCTTGCTATGCAGCCTACTTTGTTAATGTTTTCCATTCTCGTTTGAAATAAAACTACTGAACAGTCACTTGACAACAAGCTTTTAGCCAGAAGGGCATCTGGGTGTCCTGTGATGCCCAATCCTGGTCCAGAAAATGAAGAAAAATGCACCAACGCTTCAATTAACAAAATTGTATGGGGGGACATGCCTCCAGGTCGGTACATTTCAAATTCTGGCTAAAAGCCTGCACGACAACAGTACTGTAGCATATCACCAATTCTCGGACTGACGATCATGTAAGTAAGTGATTGTAATTCCAATAATTCACTTCATTTAATAGTAAAAAATAATATCACAAACAAAGTTCCATTTGTGCAAGTTACAAACAACACAATTAATTTTGTTAATCATGGTGCTTGCACAATACATATTGTTCATAATATTTTTTTAACACAGGTTTTAAGAAACTCTTGCAGACAAAATTTATAATTTATTGTGAGAATGTACGACTACATGTAGAAGCCGTCATCATTATTGGCAAATCTGCAATCACTCTGCTGGAAGTTGTGTATTCAAAAAATAAAAAATAAAAATAAATATTGCCCTTGCAGTTACATGTACAAGTACATTCAGGAACCTAATAAATCATATGCTGCCTGTTATAGGAGCAACCTGGTCTTGTTTTTTTTTAGTTTACAACCTTTATCCACATACAGTGTCATTTCCCTTAGATTTGTTTCACTGTATTAAATTTTACCCCCAATATTTTGAACTCCCGATTTCTCACACCGATTTTCGTTTCCCTTGGAGGTTACAGAAATCGGGATTCCACTGTAGTAAGAAATGGTTAAAGTGCCAAGTGAAGTATATGTGGAACGAATCAACTATCAAATCCATTGAATTTTAAATGCATCATCAACAGACATCTCTCTCTTCGCACACTCGGTCATTTCTGTGCTTGAGAGACATCTGAGATTTGACCTAAAAATTAATATTCCATAATGATGACTTCAGAGATCTGTTTAGTGTCTCATGTTACTTGCATACTGAGCAACAACCAATCAAAGACACTACAGATTTCTGTAGAGCAAGTCAATGGTATGAAATTGTCTGGGTCAAATCTCGGACACCTCTCTCTAGGCGGGGAGAAAGTGGGGGGTGGGGGAGGGAAACTTTTTGGAGGCACGAACTGGTGGGGCGAGCCAAACTTTAATGTGGAGGAGAGAGGGAACTATGTGTGTAAGGAACTTAGGAAAGGCATCTGTTTACTCTGTTCAATGGCATGAATGGATCATGTTCAACTTGTCGTTTGATCTAAATTTAAGCAGTCCTTTCAGTCATAACTGGTCAGTGTAAAGTTATGCTGCCAGCTGTGTCTTGTTTCAACTGCCAGAATTTTGGTTTCTTTGCATCAGGATGTGGAACAAGAGCAGGACACGGTGCCTGCCCTGGCTTTGCGCAGATGCAGTAGCAGTGTCCAAATCTACCAAAATTGGCAGGGTTTAAACGACCAGGATATTTCACTTTTGCTCTGTCTTCCATCTCCCTGAAGAAATAAAATAAAAATAATGTATACAATTTTAAAATGTGTTTAAAAATGGGTGGGTGGATAAATGGCATGCTTACTGCACTTACGTTTCAGTTGCTCCAGCGACATTGCCAAATATCTCCAAAATTTCAGGCCCAGTTTTACTCTCCACATCAATCATCACCTTGTTCCCATTACCTGGACAAATAATTTTAGTTAAAAATAATTTTCATTGAAACATTGATAAAAAATAGATGACAAGATACATGTATAGTGGTA